>OX104070.1:86725237-86807254 GCA_944474145.2 Dicrocoelium dendriticum
ACACACAGACTGTGAGTGAGGCTGGTCAGCCTAAATATATACAAGCGTTTTCGTTCATAAAACAAAGCGCAGGGCGCTCAGTGCGACGTCCAATCGTTTTTTAAACTTATCTAATGTGGGGGCACAAACTACTGAGTTTGGAAGGGCGTTCCAGGGCCCGCAGACCCGGAGGGGGAAATAGGTTCTCCGACAGTCTAGACGACTGTACTGTTGGCTCAGCTTTAAAATGTTACCGCGAAGGTTAGTGTTCGGGCTGAGCTTCAAGAGGTGGCGGCATACGTGACTGGGATCGCTCAATATCTGGTACACTAGTATAAGGTCTCCACGAAGTCGCCGGTACCGTCCGCTGAACACTCCGAGTATCTCCAGTCGTTCCTGGTAAGGAGTGTGGCGCAAGCCCTTGACGATTTTCGTTGCTCGACGCTGTGGGGTCTCAAGCGCTGCAAGGTCACGTTTTAGCCAGGGTTGCCAGGCCTGGATTGCATATTCGACGTGAGGACGCACATAGGCATTCAGCATCAAAGAGAAGATGGATGGATCCAAAATTCCGAATGCTCTTCGCAGGAGTCCAACGTGCTGGTTGCCCCTTTTAGAAGCGGAATCTGACTGTTTGGAACACCCGAGGTCTTCCTGTACCAGCACACCCAAGTCGCGTTCCTGAGTGGTGGTCTTCAGATCGTGTGCCCCAAGCTTGTAGACGTGGACTTGTCGATGGCGGATATGAACAACGCGACATTTGTCCACATTAAACGGCAGGGCGTTTCTCACCGACCAATTCCAGGCCTCATTCAAGTCACGCTGTAGGACTTCATGGTCGTCCGATCGTTTTATCGCCCGCCAAACCTTGAGGTCGTCCGCGAAGAGTAAGAATTTCGACGTAATAACTCTTACTAGATCGTTAATGAAAAGCAGGAAAAAACGAGGCCCAAGTACCGAACCCTGCGGTACGCCGCATCCCACTCGAATCGGATCGGAAAAGGATGATCGAACTCTAACTTCTAACTGCCGTTCAGAGAGAAAGTTACCGATCTATCCTAACAACGGGTCTCCGATACCGTACTGTTGGAGTTTACTGAGCAGGATTCGATGATCCAGGCGATCGAAGGCTTTCGAAAAGTCCAAGAATGCAACATCGACTCCTGTTCCCTCATCGACAGTCTCGGTCCAGTTGTCACGAGCTATCAGCAGATTCGTCGTACATGAACGATGTTGACGAAACCCATGCTGTTCTGGCGCAATTATGCCGTAGTTTTCCAAGTATCCCATTAACGCATCTGCTATCACCGCTTCCATGACTTTGGCGATCACAGGCAGAAGCGTTACGGGGCGGTAATTGACAGGATCCGATCGACTTCCTGCTTTGTATATGGGCGTTATTACACCTTGTTTCCACCTGGAAGGTACGATGTTCTCATCGAAACAGCGCTGAAAAAATGCAGCCAGTGGTTCGGCCAAGTAGATGGCAGCTACCTGTAATGTTTTCGGGTGAATGTTATCGGCCCCGGGAGAGCTGTGTGGACGCAAGGATAGCAGCTTTTGCAGCACCATTTCTGCAGTGAACGTGACGTTAGATAAAACGGGCGGTGGGGTAACTAGTGGCGGAATATACGTCGAGGCTTGTACACCTTGGAAGATTGGGGAGTACTGGGCCCGTAATGCGTTGGCCGCCTCTTTCGCAGTATGTGTATACCCATTGGTCGTATTAAGTGGCGGGATTCCCCGTTGCACCTTGCGAAGTCCATTCACATGTTTGTAAAGAAGCTTTTTGTTCGAACAGAATCGTTTGGCTAGCTCCTGCTGATGCGTTCTCTTGTCTTCGCGAACCAAAAGCACACAGTAGTTGCGATGCGAAACGTATTCCGTCCAGTTTTCTGCGCTTGGGTTGCTTTTATACGTGCGCCATGCCGGATCCCTTAGAGTCATGCATTTTCGCGTCCGGCTTCGCAAGAATGATTTCGCTGTGCGGGGATGTTGGGAAACTTTTGGTGTTGAGGCTTCTATGACTAGTGACGTGATGGTGTTCGCAAATGTCTCCCAGGCTAGTTCTGGGGTGCAGTTGGCTAGAAACGTCCAACTGGTATTCTCAACTAAGGCAGACAGAACGTGGTAATGGATAACAGATTGCCTCGTTTCGAGCTCCGCAGCTGGATATTTGGCGTAGCAGATGTAATCGAACTGCAAAGTCACGTGATCGCTACGGCCCAAAGGACTGCACACCTTTAGTCCATCGACCATGAGCTCTTCGTTAGTGAGCACCAGATCTAATATCGATGGGTTGTTTCCTGTTCTGAACCTGGTTGGAACGGTGACGTGGTTATACAAGAAGGTGCTAGAGAGTAGCTCTTGCAAATATGCCTTGAACACCTCTGTCTCGGATGCTGGATTTTCCAAGTCATGGGTGTTGAAATCTCCTGCAACGAGGATGTGGCTGTACTTCTGATTAAGCACGGAGCGAAAAGCGGAAATAAGTCTGTTGTCCCTTTCCGAAGTGGATTTCGGTGGTCGGTAAACCACAGAGAGAAGGCATACGTCGTTGCGTTCCAACCACAGTTTGCACCAAAGGACGTCGGTGACACAAGTCTGGGGATCGTCTATGAGCTCACAACGAAGGTTCTTTCGGAAATAAATGAGCACGCCACCGCCCTTGCCCGTTCTGTCGTTCCGGAGAAGTGACATACCCGGTATGGCAATCTCAGGGTCTGTGATTTCGCCGCTCAGCCAGGTTTCGGTGATCATTATGATGTCTCGAGGCGCCGAAGCCAAACGGTGACGGAGTTCTACCAACTTACTTATGAGGCCTTGTGCATTAGTATACATGCAGGATAGTGCTTTTGTAACCAAGAGTGAGCTAGCACAGGTTGTGGTAGAAATGGAGTTTGTGCCGACCGTTAACGGGTCGGCCATTAACCGTTTTTTTGTGGTGACGTTTGCCTTTGAGTTTGCTTTCGGTTAGACGACTGATCGCGGCCTTCCGGGCCCTGCTGGTCCCCCGTGTTCAGCCGTGTTTCGTGGGATATTGCGGTTGTTGATAAATCCATGCCTTCACAAAGTTGCATGAGTGGATGGTTCAACAATTTGATCGCTCCCCGTGAGTCGTTGGTAATCCGTGGCAGCGTACCTGATGCCTTTAACCGAATTTCAGCTGGCAGCTTCATGCGGAATTTGGACCAGTTTTCCAAGGCGAGCGGTAACATAAACTCAGATTGAAGCACCACCTTCATAAGTCTGGGACCGTTCCCTTTGTAGTTGGGTGAAAATGGAATCCTGGTCAACCGCTTAGCGATGATATTATTGAGGGAGATTTCGTGGCGGATGTAACTCCATTGCTCCCGGTCATGGGCATCCGCTGCATCAGAGGTTGAATTTTGGAGCTCAGGAACCCCGTACACAATTATCGTCCGTTTCGCCTCAGCTTTACGAGCTTCTTCACGGTTGCTCATCTTTTTCGGACGTTCGTTCCAGGGGATATCAGGAAGTATACGCGCCTCGAGTGATGAATGACAAAGCCTGTTGGACGATAGTAGAACTGCCTCTGTGTCCTTGATTGAGTTTAGTGTCACTCGGAGAAGTCGGGGTTCACCGTAGTGCGCTGAATTTGGATGACGTGTGACTCGTCTCAGCATTTCAGGTTCAACCGAAATGCCAATCGCAGTACATATAGACTTCCACTGATTACGATCATCCAACAGCTTCCCCTTTATTGTACTCGCCTGTGATTCAGCAACATTTGTACACACAACGGTTAACGCGCCTTGGCTCCTTGCGTTGGATGCAGATTTGCCATGACTTAAAGACACGGTGTTAAACGGATTGTTTGGTTGTTGGAGTCTGGTCAACTTACTGTTGCTTGGTGAGGCCACCGGAGTCGGAGGTAATTTAGCCGGTGTATGCATTGAGGCGACTAAGGCGTATGACGCCCGACTTTTCTCTACGGCGGAAGAGGTTTGCCCCGGAGCTTCCGCGGTTGCTGTTGAATGGAGGTGGGGCGTGTGACTCAAAGGTGTGGACATCAGTACTCTGGATGTTCGTCCGCTTTTGGGAGTTGAGTGAGGCAAGGGAATTGGAGAAACTGAGGCTGCAACGCGACTTGAGCGTCTAGCCCTTTTTTTCGGCCTCGAGGTGGAGCTTTCTTTGACCGACTGTGGTACAATCATGGCCATATTCGCGGCCGGTGGTGCAAGCCTGGCGTTCAACAAATAAGCGATTGTCGCATTCAAAGTATCGCACCTTTCCATGAGTGCACATAAACAACCGACCACTGGAGTTAACTGGCAAGTTGGACAAAACCAAAATGCGTCAGTAGCCTTGTTTATTTGCCTTGCTTCTTGGGCGGACTTTCCTATACAGCTCGGGTGGAACGAGCCACTGCAGTTTCGGCACGTTATACCCATTTTAAGGGCTTTGCCGCAATTAGCTGAAGAGCAGATACGTCGTTGCATGATATTCGGCATAGTTGTTGTATTTTTCAAGCACGAGGACAAGCAAGATGTCGATCACAAATTCCAAAATGACGGGCACAGCAGTAAATCACTGAGATCTCCGAAGATATCAAGCGGAATTCCACGAAACTTTCACGGATTGATAAACACACGAAACTAAAAAGTTTGGTGCACAACTAACACAGCAACACACGTAAAATACAGTAATTCCAGAGAAAAAGCAGGATCCAGCGCGTGGTAGCAGAAAATTCCGCGGTCAGGCTCATGTGGCTCTTTCCTGGTGAAGGCCGGAAAAAATTACTGTCTAGTCTGTGTTGATGGTGAGCTCGAATGTAGCCGCAGTCGAAGCTACAATCGAAGTCATATTCTGCAACTCATTCGCGCTGGGCGCAGAACAACGCACAGTGGTCAGCAAACAGTAACATACCGATGGCCATTTTACATACCAGGGTTTCGTCTCAAAACGGAGGATGTTCAGCAACTCACCATCAATACAAGGTTCCACACCGACACCATGACCATATGTCCCCTCAAGAACACAAGACATCATAAATTTAAGTAGACATTGAACGGGGTAGATGCTAAGACACATTTTTGCTTCACTGCAGAGACAACTGCAAAGTCATCCTAGGTCCGTCTGTTCAGCTGCACCCTCGCCCGTACACCATTGTGCAAACATTCAAATAAACATACATACACAGACAAGTAAACTCACCCAACACCAGCCACAATGCCTCGCGGTTCACCATGTCAAATGCCTTGGTGAAGTCTATAAACAGCCAGCACAATTGCGGTGCTTTTCTCGGTTTTTCTCCTACAATTGACGAGCGGTGAACACCGTATCTATGGTGCTGTGGTCCGAACGGAATCTGCGTTGCTCTTCCACCCCGTTCAGTCCAGCGGCCTGAGTGACGAGGAGGTTGAGTAGAATTCCGGCAATCACCTTGCCTACTCAACTCAGCAAGTTGATGCCATGTTCATTCGCATGATATTGCATGCTCCATTTGCCCTTGGAAGGTGGTAGCACTCGGATATCTTTTAACCTGGTAGGCACTTCCTCTTCAATCCACACGCGTTGCACCAGCTGATGGAGGGCACTTACCAACGCGAGTTTGCAGTGTTACAACACTTCATGCGGGATCCCGTCAGTTTCGGCACAGTTGCCGCTTTAGAGTTGAGCGAGAGCCGTTTGCATCCCAACCAGTGTTGGTGGACAGGCTAGAACATGTGCATCTGCTGCAGTTGTAGCCCGTGCACCAGGTCCTTCAGTCTCTGAACGCTTGTTCTAATAGGTAGTCACAGTGTGCTCGCCAAATCTTCACTATATCTCCAATCTGTGTAGAGAGGACACCTAAAAATGGGTCAAGCAGCGTCCACAGCTGCTGCAACGTGAGTCCATGCACCAGTTTCAAGGAATTGAAGAATTCCCTGCCTACATGCCAGCTCCCAATGTTGAAGTGCTTTCTCCCTAAGGTTAAGTTGGATGACATTATCTGTGATGCACAGTTATGTGCCCATTTATCTGTTTCTATGCGGGAAGAGTCTTCCGCACCTTCACGAAAAATAAGACTTATCTACTTATGTATATCCGCTCACGTATGCTAGGCTATGATTGAACAGATACCTCATAATCCAAAATTTACTTTCTAGTCACTGTATTAAAGTTCACTATATGCATTTTAGTGGCTTAGGCATCAAAGTACCATTGGCAACTCATTAATTCCAATGTTAAATTTTCAGCTTAGGCAGTCTATGATTTGATATGTCCTGATGAAGGTAGTACCACTTGAATAGTTTATTGTTGGAATCGAGCATTAACGAAACATCGCCTCTTCATATACCCTCCCAGTGTTAAAAATGACTGAAGTTTAATTGAAAGTCAACTGAGATCCCAGTATTGATTGCTTTGCATACCGAGACAAATCTGAAGTGTAAAATTGATAAGAAGAATTAGTTCTGTGCACTCGTAGCTGGATGGCACAAGATTCGATGGAGGATTATTGACAACATGGTGAGAAATAGAATCGCTGACCTCAAGACTGTAGCCCGTTTATACACGTGTCCACTTGGTGCCTTAAAGCAAGATGCTAAAACACAGATCAACTTTGAAAAGTCAGCTGTTTAGCAGATGTTAATTTATCTCTTACCACAACCAGCTACTTGTGATTGTTGCTGACACAAACTCTAGGAGCTTGATCTGTAATGTTCGCCTGCGGCAACTGCGTATCATGTAAACCTCTCTCGTGCGGTTGGAATAGACCTTCATTCGCATGGTAATCAAGGCACCATCCATTAAACATTTGGCTCCGAGATCCCCTCCTTTCTCAAGCTATCTCCAGCTGCTGAGTCCAAACCAAGACGAGACCGGTCATGGGAAGTCAGTGTTAGGAAGAGAAACACCGAAACACCTCCACTTCGCATACCGTCCATGTGATCTGATTGACCGAGATCTACTTCAACCTGAACCGAAGTCTCAACAGCGATGGCCTGTCGCAATCTAACCACATGGTAGGTTTTCCAAAGCTAAATTCGAATTCCCCCCACTAAGCTAAGCGTTGTTCGCGGAGCTTATTTGCATAGTTATCAAGGCGCTAGCCGTTGACCACTTGGTCCCGAGATCCACCACAGCTCAGGCTATCTCCGTCTAATGAGTACAAAGGAGCACGAAACCGGTCACGGCTTGTCAGTGTTGCGAAGTTACACCGTAATTTTTCAAGCCCTTTTCTCCTTAATCATCATTATAGCCACTTCGGCTGAAATGTTGTCATACATAAATATGTAAGGCACCAGCAAAATGTATAGCTTCAGTACTGTCATATTCGATCATCTGGTATGCGATTAGCTTCTAACGGTTGGGGGACCAGTAAAATGTCTGTGGTGATAATTACATCCGCTATTTGCTGACCTATGGTGTGCTGCGGAAAAGTGCGTTCCGCTTGGTGATAATGAACAAATAAATAAATTATTTGTTATCGAATTTATCTAGGCACACGTACTCGGGCATGATCAAAATGTGAAAGCCTTCATGTTGCGCAACAGATACGTAATTGGCTGCAGCCAAAGGTTGTATAAGTTGCAGAAACGGAAGAAATAAGTACTCCTGAGGAGCAAAAACGTCAGTGGGATGACTATGAACTGGCTTCATGTGTGCGTAGAGTAAAGAGGAAAAGCACAGTGGGCAAAGTGATGCCAGTATGCGACCCTAAACATTGCCGAACCATTAGCTCGGTTCTTTCAACGTTGTATTGGCGAAATGCTGGTTCCCAAAATGTGGAAACATGGGCTAGTCACTCCCATGTACAAAAGCGGTAACCGTGCGGAGCCGTCGAACTACCGTCCAATCACTCTCCTCCCAGTTTTATCCAAAGTAATGGAACGTATAATTGCGGAGGCGCTGATGGGATATCTGGAGAACAACAGTATCATAGTGCCACAACAACACGGATTCCGCCGAAATCGATCCTGCACTACAAACTTGCTGCTGGCCCGAGCAAGCTGGACGGAGTCAGCTGATGCTAGATTTGGAGTCGACGTTGTCTACCTGGACTTCTCAAAGGCGTTCGATCATTTGGACCACCGCATCCTCCTACACAAGCTTCGAGGCTACGGAATCGGTGACCCTGTGCTTGGTTGGATCGCCAACATTCGCACTCAACGTCAGCTGAATGTGAGAGTCCGCAGCTCCATGTCCGACGCAATTGACGTCCAGTGCGGTGTGCCACAAGGGTCAGTACTGGGGCCACGTTTATTTTTAACATTCATTAACGACCTTGCCAGTGTACTACAGTCGAACTTCTTGCTGTTTGCAGATGATGTCAAAATTTGGCATGACATCCGGACAGAGGACGATCACATAACACTGCAGAGCGATCTGGACAGGGCGTACACTTGGTCATCCGAAAACATGCTCCACTTCAATGTCGCCAAGTGCAAAGTCGTGAGCTTACGCCATCAGCTCATCCATGAATACTTACTCGCGGACCAGCCGTTGCAACATGCTTCCCAGGAATGCGACCTCGGAGTGATCGTGCAGGACGACCTTGGCTGCTCCAGACAAGCTGAAAAGGCATCGAAAAGGGCCAGGCAACATCTCGGACTCTTACGGAGGGCTTTCGGAAATTTCGAGCCATCTGTATTTCCGCAAATGCTGAGCGCTTACGTGAGACCCCACGTGGAGTATGCGATCCAGGCCTGGCGTCCCTGGCGCAAGCGTGACATCAGTGTACTTGAAGCTCCACAGCGTAGAGCAACGAAGCTCGTCAGAGGCCTGTTTCACATCCCCTACCAACGCAGACTGCAGTCTCTGGGATTGTACAGTGGTGAATATCGTCGTCACCGAGGAGACCTCATCATGGTCTACTTAATACTGATGAATCCAAATCACCCATGTCGCAGTCTCTTGCAGCTGACCCAAAATACCAACCTTGGAGGTCATCAGCTCCAACTGGCTACACACTACAGCCGACTTGATTGTCGACGAAACTCTTTCTCACTCCGTGTGTCCCGTGCTTGGAATGCGCACCCCACTCACATCGTCCTTGCCCCCACATTGGCACTATTTAAAACGCCTAGATGACACACTTTCCAACTTGCAATATTTGGCATAGCACGTCCTATTCGGAGGACGAAATAACGAGACCCAAACCTTGAGGTAATTGACCCTCCCCGCAAAGTGGCGGTGATGTTACATACAGAAGTGTCCCAATGAGCGACATGGATGTATACAAACTGGAGTAACGTACCACATCTCTCAACGGAAGCAACACACGAGTGAACGTTATCCGTTCCTTTGATTTCTTTTTCCCACATTTGCTGTAATATAACAGCTCTACTTTGGGTGCAGACATCCAGTCCATACTTCAAACTATCATTATGAAGTGGTGCGTTGAGATCTGTAGAGGCTTATAAAACGATTTACTTGTTCGATTATCCTTCCATTTTATCTATTGCTCCAACCGCCCTACGGGACCTGTCAAGCATTTGCTTTTTTACCCGTTATAAATCATTGTTCATTGTTCATTGTTCTAGTCTATATGCCAGTATTTAATTTTGGGCAATGACTTTACTCAGTGACGAGACACACCAGCCACATCGCTGTGTTGCCAAACGGACTTTGGTGGCTTTTAAATGGAGAAAGAAAGCCAGGCGAAAACCCACCACATCCTGGAACACTCTCTTCGATTGCTTTGAACGGTCATGTACAACTGCAAAGCCTCTTATCAACCATCTGTTTACTGTTATTCGCAGTCGAATGACCCCTACGTTGGCCAATCAGAAAGCTGAGTCAGGGCCTGCCATAAAGGTTGAGGCCAGTCGAGTGTGGCGAGTAATTGTGCAGGTAAGCAAAATTTCCAGATTATCTTGGTTCTCACGTTCTCTGATTTTGGGTACTTGCTAGTGTGAGAAATTCATGTCCGGTTATCCTCACTGGACCTCAATCATTGTGTTAGGTGCAGTTGATTGTTTTTGGCATAAGGTCATGTTCCAGGTGAGTCCTTATTGTTTATTTCATCCCATCTCAGACGAAGGCAATTCCTCAGTCCAATCCCGGATGTCAATAAAGTTCCCCACCTCGGAGAGAGGGAAGTAGAAGAACAGGCTGAGAGCAGACCGAAAAGGACAATCATGGAACCAAGCAGTGTGAAAATCTTACTTTAAGACATTTAGAGTTGAGACAAAATGATGTGCAACGTGCAACAGCTATTACGCTGAAAATTTTACTTGATCATGAAACAAAAATCATGGCCCAATGGGTAAATTACTGTAATGTACATGAAGATCTAGAGCATGATTTCGGTAAGCAGTCCAAGAGTTATTAGTTAAATGTGTTGGGACTAACGTGTGGGAAGAAAGAAGTAGACGGTTCAAAAACGTGTGACGTTCGAATTGTGAATAAACAGCAGAAAGTCAGCCTACGAACAAGAAATTGCGGAGCAGGTTGGCGCATCGGTGCTTCAGTAAATTAGGTAATGCACACGAAGATGGGATTCTACGGTATCAAAATGGAGCCTAGTGGACGCAGGGCACAGTGAGGGTAAGAGCCAGATTAACTACGTGGAAGAAGGCACTCTTTATTGAGAGATTAAGTAAACATGGACTGCCAAGCAACCAGTTAAGTGGAGGAGGGTTATAGTTCAAGAATAAAGGCCGTCATAGAAGCGTGGCTTGGATTGTTGAAGAAGCCATACTGTAAACCACCATTTGTAGTATAGGAAACACATCGACGCCTCAGTTGTTTACGTGAACGACTCGAAGGTGGAATGCTACGAGGTCAAAAGCAAGTCAAATTGACGCAGAGAGCGCTAAGGAAAGGTGCCGAAGTTACCGCGTAGCAGAAGCCACTATATTTATTGAAAGATTAAGGGGACATAAACTGCCGAGCAGTCAGTTAAGTGAAGAAGGGTTGTAGTGAAAGAAAAAAAGCCGTAGATGAAGCGGAGATTCGATTGTGAAACATGTAATACTATAAACCCACCATTGTAAAATAGAGTGGCGCATCGGCGCTTCAGTAGATTAGGCGGACCACTCGAAGGTGGAGTTCTACGTTGCCAAAAGAATGTCGTAGTGACGCAAAGAACTGTAGGGGTAAGCGCAGGACTAAATACGTTGAAGCAGCCGCTTGCTGTTGAGAGATAAAGGGAACATGGACTGCCAAGCATTTAGTCAAGTGGTGGAGGGTAAATGTGAGGAAAGACGTGTGGTAGCCAAAGTGACGCTTAGGTTGTGGAACAAGCAATACTATGAAGCATCGATTGTGGAATAGGATGGCGCTGCGGCGCGTACATAGACGAGGTGCAGCACTCGAAGATGGAGATCTACAAGGTCAAAAGGAAGCCAAATGGACGCAGTGGACACTGGGGTTAAAAGTCGGATTATCTACATAGCAGAAGCCGCTTTTTGTGGCATTTAGGGCGCATGGACTGCCGAGCAGTCAGTTAAATGGACGAGGGTTAAAGTGTGGGAGGACGTGTCTTAGCCGAAGCAAGGCTTGGGTTGTAGAAGAAGAAATACTATGAACCAACAATTGTCTAACAGGATGACACGGCTGCTCGAGTGATTAGATTAAGTTAACCACTCGGAGGTGGAGTTCTACGATGCCAAAAGAAAGTCAAATGGACGCAGCGAACAGAGGGGGTAAGAGCCGGACTAACTACGTAGCAGAGGCTGCTCGCCTTTGTAAGCTTAAGGGGACATAACCTGTCGTTGGATCAGTTAAGTGGAGGAGAGTTATAGTGAATGAAGAAAGACCGTAGCTGAAGCGAGGATTGGGTTATAGGACAAGCAATACTATGAATCAAGTATTTTGGAATGGGATGGTGCAGCAGCGCTTCGGAAGGGTGAGGACTACATGCCACAGATGTATTGAAAATGGCGTTGCAGAACCAGCTCCGGTATGGACATGGGGATGCAGATTATAATGGGCAGCATCTCCGAAATGTACAAAGTCCTCCACTTCAACATAGACTTCTACAGTTTATGGAGCAAGTGTAATGGTCAGCAGAGAAGAGTGAGGGTATGAGCCGGATATATTGCGAAGTAAGAGCTGTACGTGGTCGTGAGAAGAGTATATGGACTTCATGGTAGTCTTAGTTAAGAGGACGATCGAAAGACGTAAGGACTGAGAGTCGCAGCTGCCGCAAACATAGGGCAGCAGTCAGCTAGGGTACATACTTATGGTGGCGGAATAAGATGAGGATAGTGGAGTTAGACTCGCAGCTATTTATGCTGATGAGCTAGATGTTGTCAGCGCTTAGTCGGAATAAGAGACAGATTTAGCTGGTGTGAACTTGAGTTAAGGAGTGATAGTTGTGTCCGTGATTTTAGGTTTTTGGATTTAGCGGTGATCAGGGCCATGTTCCCAAAGTTGATTCACCGGTATCTTGGTGTTAAGAGGTTGCATATAGGCACGGTAGCAAGGCGTCTATGTAGGGAATATCGGAACTGTGTAGCATTCTCGGCTACCCTAACTTGAAATGTTAACCTGTCGCAGACGCGAGTGAATCTGTAGAGAAAGAAGTTGTTACGCACGTTGGTGCGAGCTGTATGTAGGGTAAAGGCTAGAAGCTTACTGCGGAGCAGATACCGAGTGACCCCATTTTGTTGAATGAGTCCTGCGAGATTCGTGTTTGGCTTGTTTATCGCCTGGAATAGGAAGGTGAGGTTGAGTCTCATTCTTCGTAACCATGGAGGTTGAAAGCCAAGAAGTTTACAGCGCTCGCGGTAGTTGAGAATGAATGGGCAAAGCAGGCGCCTTGTGAATGAACGTTGTACTTTCTCGATTGTTATTCCGTCAATATTTCTGGGGTCGGTAAGCATTATTGAGCGGTATTGCAAAAGAGGTCTGTATAGAGCGAGTCTGGATTCGGTTACTAGCATCCTCTTGCAGAAAATACTAATGAGGGATCTGGCTTATACTATATTATAGCTAACTTGCTCCGAAAAAGTTAGTGACCTTATATAGTTTACTCCAAGATCCTTTAAGGTTTGACAGTTGAAAAATGAGACGCCACTCAGGGTAAGTGCATTAGGCGGTTGAATGCATCTATGCGAAAAGGCGCTGCAATTAGCAGGAGAAAAAACAAACATTCATGGGTTGCCCCACGAGTCCAATGCTTTAAGGTCATTGTGAATATTAAGGGGACCACTTCTTAAGTCACGCTGGTCAAAGAAGAATACAACTTTGATATCGCCAGCGAACAGATATGGATTTCCATATTCAAAGACTTGAAATACTTCGTTGATATAAAGTAAGAAAAGTATCGGGCCCAGTACACTTCTTAGAACTTATCTTCACGAATGCCCACATGTTTTCACAAAACATCAACAAGACAGATATCGGGTTGTGCCCGGCCAAAACACCGTAGTCCACGACGTGTTTCAATGTTGTTGACTGCCATCAGGTGGAGATGATAGGCCTCGAACGCCATGCGTTTTCTCTTCGTGACGTAGAGGAAAAATAGGTAGACGTCTGTTTGTTGGCGCCTGGGATACTAGTCGGTAATCAATGACACGTAAGAGACGTGTCAACTATGGGACAGTATAGAAGTTAGAGCTAACTGAACCCGACGTGTATTATGCAGACTAGAAAAATAGGAAGCGAAACTACCAGAGCGAAAAACGTTGTTGTAAGTTACTCACCAAAGCTATTTTTGTCAACGGAAGTGCCGTCAGTAAAACAAGTGAACATTTTGAAGGTTCAAACAACGGTAATATCCAACGTTATAAAATATTGAAATAGTATAATTTCCATTACACTACACGTCCGGAATAACATCTCAGTGGTTTCGGATTCGATGCCTGCCATCGCCACCTGATGGTAGCAAGCAGGCGAAACGCGGCGTGGCTTGCAGTGTATTATGTGGACAAATCTAATCATCTAGTTACTTCATCAGTTACGATCCCTGCGAGTGCATTGGCCAAGGTTCACTTGAATGTGAATAGCGGTCTACATCTAGACTGTACCTCGCAATCCGTTCACAGACGAATACTCCAAAATGACTCACTAATTAATAAGACATTTTAGTGCCATTACCCGCAGAATTAAGCGGGGTAGAACTGTTAGTGTTTGCGGCATGTTTTGGCGCGGAACTTGATTGCTGCTCTAAACTATATCAGAAGGTTTGACACGAACGATGAGTTAATTAGTAAACAGAGATCATGGTAGACGAATGAGGCATAGTTTACAGTTTTAGCGGGCTTGAGGCTTCCCCCAGCTAGATTACAGCACCACGGATATGGGCATGCAACTAATCTGCCAGGCTGCGCTGCGGCGATTATAAACTATTGGGCAGCTGAAGATCATAGCCAGCAAGAGTCATGATGCCTTCAGCAGAAGACTTTGGATTGCAATGACCGCAGACGATCTGGAGCGCTGTATGTTATCCACTTTCATTAACCTCGAAAAAAGAACATTGGCATTTGATATTATTGGGCTGGAATATTGCTACCGAGCCTCCTTTAGGACATGGACGCTCAAAAATTCAGTGTATTGGTTTCGGCGTTAATGGTGCTCGGCTCTGGGCAAATTCAGTTTCCTTGATTGGAACGCAGGTTCTATGATATTTTGTGTAGATGTCACATCCTTTAGCCTATGCTAGTGACGTTGTTTCGCTGCAGGATTGGAGCTGAGATCCCAGACCACAGTCGATGTTATAAAAGACGCAACTAGAAAAGTTTTCAACATTACAAACAACGAAAACAAGTCGAAACTATAAATGTATATTAATGGAGATCTAGAGCAAAAACGTGAGGAATTACGCCAAGTTGAGCAGGAGGCGTCTTACTGCCCTTCCTTTATGCGGGACCTACTGGACTAGTCATCGTACCCCAGGTTTGGTCCTACTTGGCAGGGAGTTTAAATAGCGTTCGTACTCGCTCTCACACGTTTCAGGCAAACACTGGGTGGAGCGGTGACAGATTAATCAAAGTATTCTTCATTCTTTCGCATCCAAACAAGCCCGCCTTGCCAGCAAACACTGATGGCGGAAGATAGATGCACCAAACCAGGTAGATGCGCTTACTACACTAACATAGGACCGCAGCATGAACACAGCCGCACTTTGCCGACACGACAGCGAATTTTATAGAAATAGTCCCACCTGCACCGTGTAACATCTCCCTCCAAGTTGACAAATCATGTAAGTCGTTCGAGGTGTTTAACTTCTCGCTTAACTATCGTAACATTAAGAGAACAGCTGTCAGTTCCACCTCAAATTTAACCGTTGAGGTTTGGATTGAGTTTGACATTACAGAACCTGGGACAAGCGACACTTAGATAAATGAAGAGCTTCCTGCAACGCACTGCTTGCTCACCGAAAGCCTGGCATAAAGCTTCAGAACGGAGGCTGAGTTGGTCCGTGGGAAGCAGTGTAAAGCATGTGCGGTTTAGTTGCCTCCCACACCTGAGAGGTTATGTGTGTTCACTATCAATAGTTTACCTCCCTACAATGCATCACAGAAAAAATCTACCGTGAGACGTGGAATGTGCTGCTGCGCTCCCATATTGATAGAGTACAAAGCCAGGGTTTACCATGCACGCACTTCGTTTTACCGCGTCATACGACTCATTGCTAATGACCAAAAACGAGTGTCTGTTAGAGACTTCACGGACGGTCATAGGCGAGTAGCCTGTAGCGTGAGCCGTGAGGGTGACTCCAAAACACAGATCGGGTCGCAGCTAAACTTTTATTTTCATGGCAAAAGGTTCCCAGTTGCTTATTTATACAATTACTACACTGCTGACGCTCTAGCTAAAGGAAGTTGAAAAGCAGTCGCTTGTTGCAACCGAAAACAAGCACTCAGAAAAGTGACGATGCCAAACGCAAACAACTGAACTCGGAAACCAGCTCAACTTTCCTCACCGGTCAATTAAGTTCACAATGAAACAGATTGCTTTTATAAGTGTACACAGGCAAACCGGAGAAGATCTCAGCATAGGATACAGCGTTTTCACTTGCTATACTCGTTAAGTATTAGTCAGTTAACCCACATAAAACCATCGTTTCATCGTTCCATCACACTTGCGTGAATCAAGATCAAAGGTTTTATGGCTTTCATGTCTCTCAGATCCTCTTTGTATGATGGTATCACCCTACTCAGAAAGACTATTGGAAAAGATATTCACGGCAGCAGATGTCCGAATCAAACGGTTTCTCCAGCAGACAAACTTACCTGTCGGCAACCCTTCTGACACTTTTTTAAACGATGACCTATTTAGAAAGACGTATGCCAAATGTGACTCAAGGAAGAAAGAGGTTACTGCACTTTTTCAGTTAGCTGCGATGCGTATGCATAGAGAAGTGGTAACAACACGAGACACGCCGCCTCCCATCGCGGTATGTACCAAGCATGATCACAAAAGTATATGTCCAGGCCACTGCGCAGACACAACCCTTCCCTAACACGCCACCGCACATAAAGTGCTGATGCAAGGATAGAACAGGGTGATTAATCCTTTCCGGGAGACATGGTGTAGCTGCTAAGCTAGGAAAGACATTGTTCAAGGATCCACCTGGTCCTTCCCAGCAGAGCATCCTCCAGAACCCATCTGGAAGGAATTTGGCAACTAATTCACTGGATTAGTGGCAAATGCGTACTAAACCAAAGTCTTAGGCCAGAAACAATCCAACTGCTTCATAATGAGCTGGACCAGAATATGCATGACTATGAGGGATACAGCCAGGTGCGCCTACGTAGCCAGTTTAAGTGGGCTGCTGTGGAGTGCCTAAGTGCGTAAAAACTGCGTCAAGTGGGTTCACGAAGACTAACTGTAGCACCAAGGAAGTTTGGTATTGCATATTAATCTTAAGACCAAAAAGCAGAGCAGAAGGCGTCAAAGAGTGCTCTGTGGATGCCCAGTTCTACGTGCAGCAGATGGTCTTGTAATGACTAGACACGGGACAGCCAATGCACTTCGGCAACAATTCATCCTCGCTTTTTAAGGTGAATCACCATCTCATCCGCTATTTATACACCTCCCACAGCTCCCAGGGTCAATTCATGCATCCATCAAGGCAGTACGATTAATAAAAAGACTATTATCAATGTGTCTGCGCAGCCATCACAGCATGGGCAACATAAAACCAAAGGCATCAAGCACAGTTAATTTTGACAAAACAAATGTGGATGGCATAGAATTCCGCGGCGGATATACTCAAGTGAAAAGTAATATCCACGGCCTTCCAGCCGGCTGAACTGTGCTGCCGGTTTCAAAGTCTGGCCTCCTAGGTTGATATTTCGGCTCAGATTCAGTAGCCATCGGTAAATGGGATTTAGATTCTACTGAATTTGGTGAACCGTTTTAAAGTGCCCCCATCCGCAAACGCTGGTCTTGACAGCTGCACATTCCAAGGAACTAAATTCTAAGCTAGTAAGACATACAGTGGGAGCCATAATGTTATTAGCTGAACTTCGAGGAGGATTCTCGAGAACAATGAGATCATATTGCTGCTACAGGTGCCACGCGTGGATGGTACACTCCATGTGCGGTCGCGCGTAGGCGTTCAGCGTTTGGGGAAAGGTTGAGTGGTCAAACCGAGCGAACGATCCGCGAAGAAGGCCAAAAGGTTGATGGCCGGTTCACGACGCTTTCATTGCTTGTATTGAGCATCCAAGATCTTCCTGTGCCAATACACCCAGGTCACGCTCCTGAGAGGCCTCCTAAAAGGTGTGGTCTGCAAGCTTGTAAACACTCACCGACTGCTGACGCAGGTGCATCAAGTTGCACTTTGCCGTGTTAAACTGCAGTAGGTTCCTCGTTTACCATTCATGAACGCAACCCAGGTCATGTGAGCTAAAATCGTGCTCTCATTTTATCGCTTGCCATATATTTATATCCTATTTGCTAAAAAGTAGTAATAAGCACGAAATCGGCACCGAGCCCTGTGGAACACCAAATTCCCACACCATCTGGTGGGACAGTGATTCCCCAACACGCAATTATAACCTCCGTTGGTGAGGAAAATTACCAATCCAACCCAACACAGGATTTCCTAATCCATAGCTCTGTAGCCCATGAAGCAGGGTACCCTGATCCAAGCGGTCGTAAGCTTTGGAGATGTCCAGATAGATGACGTCAACTCCGACTCCATTATCAGCCACTTTCGACCAACTAAAAGGTGAAATCAGTGGTTTGGTGGTGCCTGACCTGTGATGACAGAAGATAAGCTGCTCCGGTGCCAAGTGGCTGCATTTTTTCAGGTAGTACATTAGAGTCACAGCGACCATCACTTCTTCTATCTTCGAAATCACAGAGAGGATAATAAGTGTGCCATAGTTTTTAGGGTCTGAACGGCTACCGCATTTAAACATTGGTATAGTAATACCATATTTCCACATGGTGGGGACATGTTGTTCATGGAAATATCTTTAAAAGAACTAAGACAAGAGCTAGGCTTACTTAGTGGTCGCAGCCTTCAGTGCTTTCGCGCAAATGTTGTCGGTTCCTGCGGAGCTTAATCCCGCGTTGACAGCAACTTCCTAAGCACAATTGTATGATCGAAATTCAAATATATGCAAATCCTCGACTTATTAAAGTAGACGGCGGTGGGTGACAGAGACAGGTAGAAGGTTTGAAATCTGGATAGAATTCAAGTCGCAGGCTTTTACAGCGATACGTTACGGGAAGGGTTGATGGGCACACAGTTTGTTTGCATTATTTCGTATTCCGTTTGTATTTCACGTACGTCACATAATGCAGATAGGATAGCGTTTCGCAAAATCATCTTCCGAAATAAATCAATGTGGGTGGAAAAGATCTGAACTGGAAGAAAGCTCCGTGTTTTGGATCCCTGAGGAGAGTAAACGATTTGTTGGCAATCAAGCCAACCGTACTTTTTGCCTACTTTCACGCGGAGTAGGAAGCTCTTTAGACTAATGCTTGTATTGCCGCTAATGGGTTAGCTTGAGGGCAACAAATTCATAGTGTCACAGAAATACGGATTCCGCCGATATCTATCCTGCATTACGAATGCTGCTAGCTCAAGCAAGCTGCACGAAGTCAGTCGATGCCAAAGCACTAATAGACGTCGTCTAACTGGATCAATGCATGATTCGAAGCCGTTGAATCGGTGATATTTTACTGAGTTGGATAAGCGTCTTCCTCATTCAACATTAGTCGAATGATTGCACTCAAGTGCGGGGTGTCTCAAGGATCGGTAATGGATACACATACGTTTCTAGTATTCATCAACCATCTTGCCAGTGTGCTTCAATCCCACTTCTTAGTAGGTACAGTCTCAGTGTGAAGGTTAGACATGATATCACGACAAATGTCATTCCCGCGGCATCCCATATAGATCTCGAAAGCTTCCTAGTTGTCATCCGGAAAACGGTTGCAGGTCAACGTGGTAAAATGAAAACTCCTGAGCATACGCTATCTGCGTAGCTATGACAAATGAGTGAAAGAACTACAGTTGCAACATAATACGCAAGAATGCGACCTCTGGATAATAGTGCAGGATAACCTGGGCTGCTCGACCAGGCTAAAGAAGTTGAGATGAGCAAGCTGGCACCCTGGCCTCTTACGAATGGCGTTCGGGAATTTCGACTGATCTATCCTCCCAGGAATGCTGAACGCCTACATGTGGCCTCGCGTGAATTACCCAGTCCAATCCTGACGTTCATGGCGTCATCGCTATATTGCTACGCTTGAAGCAGCGCTCTCAAATTTGTTACGGGTTTTCCTGCGTCCCCTATCTACACAAACTGTAAGAACTGAGACTGTACAGCGGTGAATATAGGCGTCAGCGAGGAGACCTTATTTCGGCCTTACCTACTACTGAAAAACCAAAATCATGCGTATCACCGTCTTTGGCAACACAGCCACAGTAAACCCTAAGTGAGCACAAAATCCAACTACCAACACACTGTGGCTGCTTCGATTACCAACAAAGCGTTTCATATCTTCGTGTCTCTAGAACATGGAAGGCCATTCCAACTGACATCATTTTAACACCAACAATAAATTCTTCCAAAAGCGCCTTGCCAGCACACTATCCCACTTACATTATGTTAGACACAGCGGCTAGCAACCCTACATCATTGTTCACGTTAATGTCTTATTGAGGTATCCAAAGCCCGGATTCCTCCTTTTTTCATGTTTGCTTTTTACCTTTGGTTTCTTGATCCTGACGCTCATTGTCCTGCGGGAATCGTCAAGCAATAACTCTTGTGCCCGTCACAAATCATTGAATGTTCTTCATTGTGCGGTCTCCTAAAATTTTGCTTTTACTCATGTTATCCTTGCCGTGCAATGCAGAAACAAAGTGGATTTCGAATTTGGACAATGTAGGAGAAGAAAACGACCAAATGCGGAAGAACCTTCCAAGAATTGGACACATCATTCTCTGCATTAACAGCAGTACATCAGCCGTTTGAACTGAAGCTTCGCCACCAAAAAATGACTAACTTCGGTACGAACAATATTACAAGGGAGAGAAATAGGAGTTACGAGAAAATTTTAATGCCGTAAGCAAACATCCAGGATCAAGGCGAATGCACCTTGTCAACAACATATCGTCAAAATCAACTGCTTATTATGCAAAATAAGGTGGTATCGGGAAGACAGATTCCTTGCAACTGGTACCTAGTATACACGGCCTTTCAGATGTACGGAAACATTTTTCTATCGCCGTAGTTGCCAAAGGTTCAAGAAGTCAATTCTGGTTTTTACCATACGCGAACTGAATGAGAACATCATTACTGATGTAGCCGCCAATGTAAACGAATCCATAAACTAGCATGAGTATCTCACTATTAAAATTCAACGGTTCATCAAGTGGTCTGTGGTCTTGCAGCAACACTTTGCACTGTGAAGGTACGAAGTGCATACCAATTAAGGGGACGATTAGACAGGCCATACCGGCTTACTTGCGCAGTCCTAAGATCGATAAACAGCAAAATGATATCGTCCGCATAATCAAGATCAACAAGCCTTCTACAAGGCAGCTCCCCAACATCTGCGTCGTGAGACTCCGCAACGGAACATTCCATGGTGGATTCCAAGACGATGTTGAACGAAGTAGGGAAATTGAGGAAACCTGACGAAACCCAATAGTTGTCGGAAGGGCATCCGACAGCTCACCGTAGACCCTGACGTGGCCTTTACTGTTCGCGTACAGAACACGTAAAATGTTCACGCGAGGGTTTGGTACAGAATCCATCAATCAACTGAATAGCATGCATTCATGAAGTCAAAGAACACAGCTATTGTTGGCCTACAGTAAGTGTGTTACTGCTCTAGTAACTGCCACAGAGGGAATATATGGTCTCATCAATTCCGTCCTGGGCGGAAGCCTGCCTGCCTATTCTATGATCCTCACTGCACAGTGAGGCGTCAAAGGTGAATTTAATCCATTAATTTTGTCACAATTCTCGGTAGGCTAATAGCACTGTGTTTAGTGCAATCGGCGCAAGTAACTTTTTGTACATTGTCAGTATAACCGATTTATTCCAGTCTGCCGGGATACGCTCTTCCTTCCGTACATGCTGGAATAAGGAGATCAGTGCTTTTCAGTGACCTTATTTCCATGTTTAAATTGTGCATTTGGGAGAGAATCTGAGCCAACAGCAAGAGAACCATGATGGGTTGTGATCACATTTCGGATATCAATTACCAAGGGGGCTCTAAACTAACCGTCCATTGGCTAATTATGCATCAATTGAGTAAGAAGAGGTCCGAGAGGAGGGAGCCAGCTGAAATGATCTCGAAAGTGTTCCGCCCAAAAAGCCATACGGTGCTCCTTATTGTGTATCAGTGTAATCGCGCTGTTTCTGATTGTCTCACTGACGCCTGATTTCCTGGAATCAGTGGTGCGCATCAGCTGGAAGAGCTTACGGTAATTGCCCACTGTTCCTGCCTCCTCTATTTCTTGAGGTCGATTGGACCACCAAGCTTCCTTGTCATCACGCAGATTCCGCTTTTGCTCCCGCCTAATAGTACGTCTGTTCACATCATGATCAGGGCCAGCCGGAAGTTCTCTTCTGGATTCCAACTGGTCCACCGACTTTTCGGATATCCAATGAGTGGTGCGTTGACGTGTGAGATTGCCACAAACAGGTGCTCCTGCTGTACGCATGGCGGCCGCGCTACTATTCCTCTGAAGGTCAGTGACATTGGAACAAGACAGCAAAAGTTCGATGCGTAGTGCGTCTTATTTGGCTTTCCTGACCAAGGACTGAGCCGATTTCTGTTTGCAATCAAAGGAGACGTTTGGTGCGTCTGACGGTAAAGTTCATTGACAAACGACAGCGTACCATGACATGATCAGAGTCAACACAGGTATTCCAGTACGAGCGGCAAACCAGGATGGAACCACGCCACCTGTAAATTAAGGCAATGCGGTCAATTTGCGTCCATCGATGTCCAGCTACAGGAGGAAGTCGAGTGGCACTTCGGCGCCAACTGTGCCTAAAATCGGTGCAAATAAGAAACATTTGGGGCTCTGGGCACGGTCACAACAGACCGTCGCCGTGGTTAGTCCGTTTGGAGTTAAGCCCACACTTACCGCGTAGATGAGCTACTGAAGCACTTAGGGAACTTCCTAGTGCATTGAAGTCCCCTGCAAGTACTATTGTATCTAGACCTAGAGCATTGTGTAGTAGCTTGTTCAGTTCGTCTTAGAAGGTGTCTTTGCTGCATCAGAAGTGCAGTCAGTGGGAGCATAATTGGAATGAAAAGACAAACAACGTCTTACGCTGCTTCATGAATCACACGAAGGGAGAAAATGTTCCGCTGGCATCGCAACCGACTGTACGGTGCGGCTAATTTCCAATAGTGACCTAGCAGTGAGGTGTTCTCGCTGAGTTTCACTTCCCGTCTTCATGTGTGGTTATGATCCTTGTTGGTATAATCCACCAATATGCGATCATCTATCAGATGATAATATTTACTAAAAATACATGGAGCTTTCTGTCTAAACTGTAAGAGGAATGGATCGAACGCTTAGTTTTGTCGCCCTAATTTGTGGACCCACATGATGGTCCCGCAAGACTCGTATTATGACCACAATCATCCATGATGTCCTTAAATAACCTTGTGAGAGTGCTGACGTCATTCGTTCTAGCCCATGGCGGAGGGTCTCAAGCTTTGGCCAGTAGTTAAGCAAGTGGATGACCCGAAAGCCCTGAGGATTGGTCACAACAGAGCTTCAAACATGCAGTTTAATTCTGTCAAGCACAAACTATTGAGCATGCACCAACGGAACACTAATGTACATTGACTTGGAGAAAAAGTTCTAAGACGCGCTCGTTTGGAGCGTGATCTTGGTGTTCTCGTGCATTACCATCCCGAATGCTCAAGGCATGCCGATAACACAGTGAAAGTGCCAGTCAACAGTTAAAGCTACTGCAGTGGGTGTTTTGACCGTTTGACGCAACGCGCTCCGTACCCGCCAATTCAAGTGGCATAAGAGTGAGAACGAATACATCTAGCCCAGGATGGAATCAGCGGTCCCATAGCGCCGAAAGTCGTAAGCAATATGTTGACATAGACGAGTCAAAGATTTGGAGTGTCAAAATCGTACTGGCTATCTGAGGTAACTGTAATTTTGCCAAACATAAACAGAATATCGGGCCCAGCGAGGAGTTGTGGCGATTGTTCACCAGACTGCAAAATTAGCAGACCAAGGCAATCGAACTGTATTTTATCATAACTCACTCACTACTCATCAAAACAAGTATGGCAAAAAGTAAAAGAAGCAGTCAAGCGGCTGGATTTCGATCACATGGGGATTAAACCCCACATCACCGCTTGCCTTGAAGAAGTGCATGCGATTTGATAGTCGCAATCGGCAGTGGATATTCTAACTGCTTCTTCGTGGTTCCCGACGGATGATTCGATACTATCACGGTATAAAGTTATGCAATAATGGGTTGTAACTGATTAATTGATAATTCTCAGTCATCTTGACTAGAAAAAGAACTGGAAACATATATATATATATATATATATATATATATATATATATATGCCGGGAGAGCCTATGGTGCGCTGAGGCTGGTGGTGGCTAGATCCTGACAGATGGTCTACCCACTGCTGCTACTGTTGTGCCATTTGCTCATGTCCTGGGCGCCTCCTCGTGGCGACCGCTGGGTGGGAGTTAGGTTTCGCCCTTCTCCCTGCTAAGATCCAGGACACCAATCCGCATGAGTCAGCTAACTGACCATGTGCTAGACCCGCTGCCTTTCGGGTGTTCATTTAATCGAAGGCTTTGGCTGAGGACCCGAGTCGTTCTCCTGTCAGGATTGGGCGCCCTGGCAGTATCCTAGTCCATCCTCTCCGGAGGTTAGGAAGTGGTCGATGGCCCACTTCCCGTAAAACCTAGCCATGGGCGACAACAGGTTACGGGTTATATTCTCAATGCTCGATTGGCGTAGAGCACGAGTGCCACGCATTGTCTCTGACGGTGGGTGGACACCTCCGGGTGTTCAATGGTTTGCTACTGCCCACCTCAAGCCAGGCAGCCCCTGGTCAAATTGGTGCAAACCCGCCAAAAACCCACCTGCGTCTGGCCGTGGTCGCAGGTGCGTATCCAATTACGGTCGCAAAACATATGATAACTGTTCCAGAACCTCAAAGGCTGCGTGTGACGGCCGTAAAGCAGATCCCCATCTGTCTCTGCAATCACATTCCCGAGCTGGATCTGCTCTCCACTGCCTTGTGGGTCAGGCTATTGAGCCAAAGGCTCCGGGTGGAGTCCCTCAAGCTTACCTCCGAAGGACAACGACCACCTCGCGTGCGATTGCCCACCAATGCAATTGTATGCCTGCGCGCAAAGCACTCAACATCGGGTGCTGGAACGTGCGCACACTACTGGACCGGAACTCGAGCGAGCGCCCGGAGCGACGCACTGCACTGGTCGCAATGGAGCTGGCGCGCTACCACATCGATATTGCGGCGCTCAGTGAAACTCGGCTCGCTGAGCAAAGTAAGTTACATGAAGCAGGTGCTGGCTACACATTCTACTGGGTGGGCAACGCCGCCTCAGCACCACGTGAACATGGGGTCGGATTTGCAATATCCGATCGCCTGAATGGCCAGCTGGTGGGTGAACCAACGGGCATCAGCGCGCGACTGATGACTGTTCGCCTACGACTCGGAAGAGGTAAGTTTCCTACTTTTATAAGCACGTACGGTCCGACCATGTGTTATCCTGATGACACGCGTGATCAATTCTACACTGAGCTATCCTCCGTGATACGGTCTGTGCCGAGGAGCGACCGACTATTTCTGCTGGGTGATTTCAACGCGCGCGTTGGGCGTGATGCATCAGCGTGGACAGATGTTATCGGTGCGCATGGCATTGGTTCAGCGAATGCGAACGGTGACAGGCTGCTCTCACTGTGTGCCACTCACGGCCTGACGATCACGAACACTCGGTTTGCACTGAGTGCGAGTAATATAGCAACTTGGACGCACCCACAGAGTGGTCACGCTCACCTGCTCGACTATGTCATCGTACGTCAGCGTGATTTGCGTGAAGTGCGCATGACACGTGTACTGCGTGGAGCTGAGTGTGGCACTGATCACAACTTGGTGGGGACCAAACTGTACATATATTTTCGTAAATCGATGTATTGCACTCCCGCCGTGAACCGGCGTAAATTTAACATTCTCTCCCTCGGTACTGTGGCGAAACGTACTGAGCTGGAGAAGGCGATGGCTGCACGCCTGTGTGATGATGTGGACTGTATAGCCACAGTGGGCGACCTGTGGCACCACATTCGAGATCAGGTGACAGCTGCTGCGGAGGAGACCATCGGGCGCGCAAACTGTAAGCCGCCTGATTGGTTTAATGACAACAATGTGACGATTGACGCATTGGTGTCAGAGAAGAATGCAGCATTTGCTGCACATTTTGCAGACCCCAGTGACTTGGGGAAGATTAGTCAGTTTCGCAAACTTCGACGGCGACTGACCCGAGAGCTCCGTCGCATAAAAAATGCATGGTGGACGGAGAAGGCGAAGCAGATGGAATGCTACGCCGAACGCCGTCAACACAAGGAATTCTTTGACTCCTTGAAGGCGGTGTATGGACCGAGATTGGAGCCGCTGAGGACACTGATCGATGGTAGTTCAGGCGCTACCTGCACCCAGACTGCAGACATAATGCAGGTCTGGCGGAAACACTTTGACTGTCTCTTGAACAACCGTTCAGCGATCGACTGGCCTACATTGAATGGCCTGAAGCAGCACGATGTGAAGGCGGATCTGGCGGATACGCCGAGACTGGATGAGACGCAGAGAGCACTTGCTCAGCTGCGAAACGGCAAATGTGCCGGAGGTGACGGGATCCCACCTGAAGTATTGAAACACGGTGGATCCGCGTTGTTGACTGCGCTGCACCACTTGGTGCAACGCGTGTGGATTGAGGAGGAGGTGCCTGCTGAGCTGAAGGATGCCCTTGTGCTACCACTGTACAAGGGCAAAGGGAGCAAGCAATGTTGCACGAATTATCGTGGCATCAACTTGCTGAGTTGTGTGGGCAAGGTGATTGCCCGAATCCTGCTCAATCGCCTCGTGAGTCAGATTGTGGAACCAAACGTGGCGGAAGAGCAATGTGGATTCCGTTCGGGTCGCAGCACTATAGATATGGTGTTTGCGGCTCGTCAGTTGCAAGAGAAGTGCAGAGAACGACACAAGCTTTGTACTCGCTTTTTGTTGATTTCACCAAAGCATTTGATACGGTGAACCGCGAGGCACTGTGGCTGGTGTTGGGTAAGTTTGGTTGCCCGCGTAAGTTTGTAAGTTTAATTGGATGTCTGCACAGTGGTATGTGAGAGAGGGTGCAGCTGAGTGGAGAGACCTCGGATGACTTTGTAGTTGTCTCTGGTGTGAAGCAAGGCTGTGTGTTAGCTCCTGCCCTGTTTAATATCTATCTTCATGCAATGTTGTCTTGTGCTTTTGATGCGGCTTGTGCTTACGGTGTTCGTGTGGAGCACCGTATTGATGGTGGGTTGCTGAACATCCGTCGTTTCAGTGCGAGAACTGTAGTCTGTGAGACAACTATCCGTATGTTGCTGTTTGCTGACGACTGTGCGTTGTTTTCACACAACGCGGATGAGTTGCAGCACATGACTAGTGCTCTGGCTTCGACAGCGGCCAAATTCGGGCTCACCATCAACACAAGCAAAACTGTCTGCCTCTTTCAGCCTTCACCGGATGTGCAATCTTCAATATTGCCGCAAATCAGCATTGGTGCTGAAGTATTGGAAACCACCTCCCGCTTCAGCTACCTTGGGAGTGTGATATCGACTGATCATCAGCTACACGTTGAGTTGCGTAATCGCGTGTCGAAGGCGGCAGCGGTAATCGGAAAGCTAGAGTACCGAGTGTGGAACAACCATCAGCTTAGCATTGGCACGAAGCTGATGGTGTACAAATCCATGGTACTGTCCGTTCTTCTATACGGCAGTGAAACGTGGACGATGTACCGGCGGGATGTGCGATATCTCGAGCGGTTCCATCAGCAGTGTCTGCGACGAATTCTGCGGATCGGCTGGGGCGCCAGAGTTGCAGACACGGAAGTGTTGCGCCGAAGTGGGATGTATGCAGTGGACTGCATACTTTTACTGAGACACCTGAGATGGCTCGGTCATGTGAGCCGTATGGATTCGACACGGATACCGAAACAACTTTTATACGGTCAGCTGAGTATTGGGAAGCGGCACGTGGGGAAACCAAAGTTACGTTACCAGGACATGATTAAAGTGAGCCTCACACGTTCAAATCTTGATTGCAGATCATGGGAATCGAAGGCGGTTGATCGGCGTGCGTGGCGCGATCTAATCACGAAGGCAGTTGCTGAGGTGCGGGAGAAATCCCTCATGCATGCAGAGAAGAAGCGGCCGTTGCGGAAGCGGCAAGCACCGATGAATTGTACTCCATCGACATCGAGCGTGTGGTGCTGTAGAACATGCGGTCGCGAGTGCCTTAGTCAGGCAGGCCTAGTGAGCCATGAGAGAGGTCACTCGGGACCACTGCCGAAGCGACGACGGGTCCCGCAATGAACGTAGGCAGCACCGGCGCAGCGTATGTAGGCACGCTGAATTCGATTTACTAACCGCGTGCTTGCATGCTAAGTCTCTTTATTTCAGGTGGTGGGTTTTAGGTTCTCTCTTAATTCCTTTCTTTCTCATATAAATGTCTAGTGGGCCATGAGCTAGGTCCATTGGGGCCTATACAGAAGCGACGACGGGTCCTGCAGAGAATTACGGCGAGCCGGCGCAGCGTTTGTAAGCACGCTGAATTCGATTTACTAACCGCGTGCTTGCATGCTAAGTCTCTTTATTTCAGGTGGTGGGTTTACAGTTTTTACCTTACTGCTTTTCTTTCTCATATAAATATCTCCCTGTACTCTATTCCATTAACTTGCACACATCGCTTCAGCCAATTGTATTCGATTTCCATAACATTTTTGTGTTCGTGGCATTCCGTGAACTATACTTCCTGACCTCGTACACTTAGCTAGGATGCGTTTGTAAACAACTTATTACGTATGCTATTTAATTAAGGTTTATGTCACCGTTTCCTTATGCATTAATTGAGTTTTTCTCTTTTTCTTTCTCTCTCTCAAGTGATTGGCTGTTGTTTGATATCCCCGAAGGGTTATCGGCAATTTTAATCCATCAATCTTCCAAAATATGTTGAACGCCTACGTCAGGTCTCACGTGGAATATGCTATCCAGTTCTTACGTCCCTGGCGCAAGCTTGATATCAATGCACTTGAAGCTCCACAAGGTAGAGCAATCAAACTCGTTAGAGGATTGTTTCATCTCTCTTATCAGCGCAGACTGCAGTCCGTGAGATTGTACAGTGGTGAATATCGAGGTCAGCGAGGAAACGTAATCATAGTTTGATTAATACTGACGAACCCTATCCACCCATGCCGCAAACTGTTGCAGTTGAGCCAAAATATCCACCTGAAAGGCCATCAGCTCAAACTGGCTACGCACTACAGTCGACTTGACTGTGGAAAAAACCTTTTTCCCTCCGTGTGTCCCGGGCCTAGAAAGCCCTTCTGACTCACGTTATCCTTGCCGCTACATTAACGCTATTCAAAAAGTGCTTTGATGACAAGGTATCCAACGTGTTTTATTTGATGTAGTTTATTTCACTCAGAGGACGAAACAACGCGAATCAAACCATGCGCCTCACGGCCCTCTCCACAAATTGGCGATGTGGAAACATGCAGAAGGTCCTTGTGAGTAGCATAGATGTATCTAAACCGGATTAATATAACGCATCTGATAAATAAGGCAACACACGAGCGGGCGATATTGTTTCCCAATTTTCTTTCTCACGCATTTACTGAACTATAACAGCTCTCTATAATATTTTGTGTGTACACATCCCATTTCCATTTCAAACCATCGTTTTGCAGTAGTGCATTTAAATCGTTAGACGGTTAAAATAACCATTTACTTGTCGATGATCCTCTCAATTTTTTTCTCTAACCATCCTACTGGACTTGTCAAGTATATGCCTTTTACCTGTGATAAATCTTTGTTCATTCTTCATGCGTATCTGTTTAGTTGTATACAAATAAAAAACGTGGTGCATTACATGTTATCCCGACCTCTGAACGATGCTGTTAAGAAAACTTATTTTGCAGCCCACTTAAGAATTATTTACCACAACAAGCCATTGCTTGCAAAACCCTTGAAAGTTAGTCTTTCATCGTTGACCCGTTCAATGCTCGTTTATCAGTATTCGTGCTCCAGTAGTGCAAGACACGTGGGTCGCACCAAGAAACGTCTATCCCAGAGGATTCGCGAGCACATACCGGCGTGGTTTTACAAAGGCGAAATGAGGTCATCAGACACCTCAGTCATGTCGATCCTCCTCTAAAGTGGCCATACTGCATCTGAGAATGACTTTAAATTCATCTACTCCCTACCTGAACGCTTATCGTAAGGCTTCCGAAAGTAAACCTTTTTTATTGCCGAGGCTATTTACATCCATTATCTGAAGCCGGAATTATATGTACATAAACGATTCATACGGACGATACTACTATCGTGGCCGACCTACATGGTTAGTTAACTACCCTTTGTGATCTTATCTATTTACTTTAGGCCGCTGAAGCTTGCATTAATTTCCTTTGGTGCACTTTCCTTACCATCTGTAGCCGCCTTTAGGCATCGATTTTGACCTTTCAAACACTTTAGGAATCAATCCCAGCCCGATTTGACGATTACCCCACACAATACATGTTATGTAAACGTTTGAGTCCGAAGAGAGTTTACCGAAATAATTCCTAACCCTGAACTGCTTCCTGGTTTTGATTCATCTGATTACAATGGGAATATTTGCTGTGCTGAAAATCAGCATTGCCCGGGATTCTTTGCAAAAATCAAATGCCTAGAAAGGCCAGAATGAAAATGATAGAATGAAACTCGTTTCGGTGGCGTCACCAGTGTTCAAACAGAGGTATGCGTAGAATAGCTAACCTCAGTTTGTAGGTTGTGTAAGGTTTTTCACTCTAGATGGTCTGTTGATGTACACAGGTTACATCTCGTAATGTAGATGGATTAGGGAAACGCGAAGAGGTTATTTAAACACAGATAAATTGGGGACGTAAACAAAGTAATTTAAGAGGGGGTTTTAACGGATCACACACATTAAGAGAGTAAAAGTTTCACCGACATTCTAGCCAACTGTATTGAGTTGCCAACTTGAGCTGGTGGTCCGTCAAATCCATGTTCAATGAACCATGAAAGTATACGGGTTAACAAGCGCTGCGTTATAAGTCCCGTTGGATAGTTGGTGGAAATATCGACAACAATAATGATAATAATGATAGTAAAACAGTTCGTACTTAAAATATGAAAATAAGGACATCGCTTGCTCCGCCGTAGTCCTGCGATCCGCTTAGATTCACCGCAACCGCAGGTAACATCCAATAACTCCATGGTAAAGTCCAGGTGTAGGATGTAGACGGAGTTCTAATTGACAAAGTGTAAGTGGATGAGTGCATCATCTAACCGTCTTTTAAATACTGTTAGTGTCAGTGCATAGACGACCGATTTTGGATGAGTATTCCATGGGTGAGAAACATGAATGGAAAAGAAATTTCTGCTGCACTCCAGACCGCTATACTCTACAGGGGTTTCAATGACTGGCCCCTCAGGGTTTCATTGGTGCTGAGTCGCAGTGAACGGCGTCATACATGATGTGCTTCTTGCAGAATCAAGTATGCCAAAATCACGTCGCCTTGTAGTCTGCGATAACTCCCACTGAATCCCCCAATCGTTGCAGCCTATCCTGGTATGAAAGGTTGCGCATTCCAAATCCGTTCTTAGGTGTCTGATGTTGTGGATGCTCCAGTGCATTAATGTCGTGGTTCAGCCATGGATACCAGGCTTGCATTGCGTATCCGTCATGGGGAGAACATACGCACTGAGCATTTGTCGAAATATTGAGCTGTTTATTTGTCCAAAAGCCAGTCACACCAGCCCGACGGGTTTGTTTCCAGTCTTCGAGGTCTTTTCGGAACAAAACAAGTCATCTTGAACCAGCACAACCAAGTCACGTTCGACAGTTGATTGTCGCAGTACATTCGTTCCGAGCCGGTATGAGTAGCTTCTCTGATGTCGGATGCAAAGTACCTTGCATTTACACACGTTGAATTGCAGTAAATTATGGGTTGACCATTAATACATCGTGCCTAGGTCACTCTGAAGCAGATGCTGGTCGGCGTTCACCTAGGTCCTGTGCCAAATCTTGTTATCGTCGGCAAACATTAGGAAGTTTAAAACGCTTCACTGTGCAAGGTCATTAATCAACACCAAAAACAAACGTGAAACCAGAACTGTGCCTTGCGACACCCCATACTCGACTTGTTTGGGGTCTGTTAAAGAGTTTCGAACTCTGACCACTAATTGCCGTTGAACTAGAAGGTTGGTAGTCCAGCATAAAAGAGGGTCACCGATCGCGTAATGCTGGAGTTTGGAGAGTAGTATCCGATGGTCTAGATGATCTAAAGCCTTGCAAAAATCCAGATAGATCACATCAGCGCCTTCTCCAGCGTCCGCTGCCTCGGTCCAACTACTGCGTGCAATTAGTAAATCCGTTGTACATGACCGCTGTCGACGAAAACCTTGCTATTCAGGCGTGATGATGTTGAAATTTTCCAGATGGAACACAACGACATCGGTGGTGGTGGAAATCGTAAACAGCTTATTGGTATATCGTAGCTATAAGTCAAAACATTATGCAAAATTATGTTGAAAGTGGCATTGCTTTAAAGATTTTGGATTAGTATTTGCATGCATTTGATGACATATGTTTATGCGTACGATGACGTGCAATAAAAAGTGATACTCAAAATTCATAGGACATGAATTTGTTATTTAAAAATAGATATGTTACTAAGCATAATTCCAGTCCAGTGTGAAAAAGCTGCTTGTTGTAAGGCGGAATAATAAAAAGGACGTTAAATATCATATTATTTTAAAAGCGACCAATATAATCGAATAATACTGTGGTGATCTTATCGATAATCGCAGTTGCAGGTAGCAAATGCTGGACTTTAATTCCAGGCATCTTTTGCATTAAAAGGCCATAGATTCCAAGTTGCACTGAATAGACAAAAGATCACGAAATTCTAATGAGTTAATATTCCGTTGGACCAAAGCATGTTGATTACTAAGCTAATAAACTAAAACAATTTTAGGAAATCTATGAATTCTACGGATATCTACAGACGATAGCAACAAGTTTGTAGGTATATCATAGCAGAATATATTGGATATTGTGTCTGCCTTGTTCATTAAATGGCTGCATTATAAATAACTGTAAATTGGTACATATTCTCTCCTTAATCATGTCACTGTCTTTGTAGCTATAATTATGTCAATGTTGCTGTACCTGCTATGCGGAATTCGACTTCCCCCCGGTGTGCTGCGTGACCATTTTACGGATTGTATTTCATCTATCAATTTTAAAGCTAAAACGCCTTGAGCCTTCTATGCCGACTTTAGTGTTCTGCAGTTAACAATCCGACCGCCTTTTCTATTTTTAGTTATATGATGATCTTCAGCTAGTATAAGCCACATTTAGAGATGCAAACATCTGACGATTTTGCGCTGGTAGATGTGACTTCCAATAATCTGGGTTCCGCATGAATTTTACTTTGTTATAGTGTATGATGTAGTGGTTTCATCCAGATCGCATAAATCTAAAGCTGCTAATTAGAGTATTTTTCTTTGCTTATCGGAACTAAGTTGCACTCATGTGTGAAATTTTCCTTCCCTCGGGCTGTGAACGAACCCACCCAAATCAAATATGATCATGGAACCAGGCATGTTTATCCTAGAATCTGGCTTCGAAAACTAATCTCTTCTAATTTTTTTATAATTAGAGCAAGCATCCATTTCATGCCTCCGGACATTAGGTTATATTATTACCTGGTAATTAAATAATCCCCTTTATTTGAATTTGCAATGTGCTCATTACTATAGTTCTCTTATTCGTCATCCAATGAATTATTAGGACTTGTGAAATGCCACGTCCTGGCTAGAAAAATTTTCGTCGATTTGAAATATATAGACATATTGATATCTGCGTTAACTTTTTCTCCCAATGTGGTAACTGATAGTTTTTCTAACTCTACACTGAGTCCAAAAAGCATTCCCATTCATTTTACATGTTCGAAGTCCCCAAGCTTAATAGTCTAAAGCAATTATTGGTACGTAATACATTATGCCTTATCTCGCATGTCTATTTGTTGACCAGCTAAAAGTCACAAACATGCCAGGTGATGGATCGTTGAAGTTAGATGTGCATATTATCTATCCTACACTTTAACATTTGTATATTACATTATACTGTCACCTAATATCCAGGCTGTATTTGCATAAATTATAATACTTGACCCATACGTATTTATAAAGCGTATTATCAAATAAAAGGTATTCCGCTATATCTAATAAAGTAACACTGCGATATCCAATACGGATCTAGAACGAATGAAAGACAATGAAATAGGAGAACTAGTCTAGGTCAGAACGCCTTTTACACGCAATAAAATTTAAGCTGCTCTGACTGGGCTCAAGGTTTAGCAGCTAAAGCTACTAAAACACAGTTGGTGTTGCGAATAAGATGTCTGAATGAATTGGTAGTATCAATTTCTGATAGCACAAAATATTTTCTTGTTATATATAGGAATGTTTTGACATTTACCCTTAAAACGCAGCGAAATATGCAAGAATAAGGAAAATTTCATTAGTGACGTAAAGTTTCCTCCCGAAATGACAGCGCTAGAAAACGAGATTACATTCATCAACCAAATAAAGTGATACTCTAAAATATAATAGCGAAGCCGCTAAGCTTTAAACAGTTTTCATTAACATTATACATCAAGTGCTAGACGAGACAAAAGGTCGTTCTCTTTGCTTCTTAAAACAATTAAATTTACGCATACTGCTCCGCTTGATGAAACTTTTGCATTTAATCTGGCACTGTCCTGGTAGCCACTTCGAAACTTATACCTAGTCACAATAAAACGACATCATAAGCAAGCGGTTCACATAGCGCCAATTTTAGCAAATACTGCTATTTTGACCGCATGCGCTATCAGTCAGGTTCCTGCAATGCATATGGCATAGTGATAGTAAGTCAAACCTTTTAAACTAATCATGATAAACTAATTATGATAACAGATTTAGCTGTTAGGCAGTACATTATAACCGACATTAATTGACAAAGGATTTGTTTGGAACGTTTCAAGCTGCAAATTATATAATTGCATCACCTGTTTGCAGGGATCAAGGTCATTTGTCCGAATTCTCTCCATATGAGTTGCTTGATTCGTTCCGGGCGATCAAGCACGGCCTAGCAAAAGTTCGCATCCTTCATCTAACAACATAAGATAAGGCGGTCATCCAAAAGAAGCTGAATTGAATGGATTTCTATCAAACATATGATTTTGGCTCCAGCTGATCATAGACAATGGAATGTAAGGCACACTATTTTGACCGCAAATTTTGAATTTGCTTTTCCACATGGCGTTAGAAACAAACGCGTTTGAAATGGATTAAAATCTTATTTGGAATAAGAGGTTGGCACTAAGCAAATTGTCTTATAACTCAGACTTTCAGTTTACTTATCCGAAATGTTTCCATTCTCTTTCTACAACAAAAGAGCACATATTGCTTTTTCGCATTGATTAGGGTCACCGGTTGAGACATTCCTTGTCAAAACACTATACTTACTGATCAATCTCAGACAGTGTATCCGCCTAACAGTTGGTTGACGCTTGTGCTTGTTGTACCGCATATGTGTGCCTAAGGCGCAGACAAATATAAAGTGCGGTTGTGCAGGGGACATTATTGAAATCTCACTGAAAATAGCAGGTTAACTATCATGAGCATCTTGTTTAATATAATTGGTTTGGTAAGTCGAATACTTGCCCCAGTGATGATTTGACTTGTTTCCTATTGCATTCTTCTAGATATCTAATGCAAGGTTTTCAGCGTAACTAATTGTATAGTAAACATGCTGTTCCTCCTGACAGACTGCACTGAGGTTTCACCTCATTCAATAAAACTTTGTGAAGTCTCCTCTTGCAAAATCTGTAAAGAGTAACACAAATATATCAAGGTTTACTTTTATAGTAGCCACCTTTATATAAATGTCGGAAATGGAACAACTGTTTTTAATACCAACAATAGCCTCAACATGATTATGGGTATTGATGAGAGATCGGATATACGCATACGCATTGACAGCTAAGCGTCTTTAGCAAACTCTGTTTTGTGAGTGTTTCGAATGTGAAGGAAAATACATTACCCCGGACACTTAATCATTATTCAAACATGACCACCTTTTGCACCGTTTCATTTCTGATGGACCTCCACGCTTCCTCACATAACTCGCCCAATTCACAATGACTGACAGACGTAAATATGTGCCTTGCAATGTTCCCATTGGTACCTTTTTAATGAAAATGCGCAATGATTACCATAATGGACAACAATACTCAACATTTGGGCAGAAATTGTCAATCCAGTAAAAGCTGTTTACAAATTCTATGTTTCCTGTTAGACTTTATGAACTCCAGTGACAATGATAGCCATGATGTAGTTGGCTGTATTTAAGTGTTCTGTGCGATAGGATTGCTCCGGTCCCAGGATGTACATGGCGACGTCAAAAGTTTGTTTTAAATTTTCAAATTTATTTGGTTCGTGTTGCCTAAACCGTTGACCAGAGGAGCACTGCGAATATTATAGTGATGTACCCAATTATGAGATGTTGTCGAGGTAAAAGGGAAATCACAGAATTGGTTAATATATTACTATTCAAAGTCGATATAGTTGTGATAGTAAATACTTTACTAGTCTTGTGATATGCATTTCCGATGCGACAAAATCGTCTCCATGGAAAAGGAGTATCGGCCAAGAAGATACGGGCTTAAGTATTCATAAAATGTTGTATTAACATTAAGAGAGTTAGAATGAGATCCACACTAAAATAAATTGCAAAAGCGGTGTTCTCCTACTTTCGGTGTTTACGTTATTCTGACAAGCAGGATGAGGTTATTCAAGGGTTTTAAAACAAGGAACGCTTTAATATTGTTCTGCTTATAATATACATACAGTATATATATATATATATATAAACAAGACCACTAACTATGCACACTATAACACATTGGCTTTTCCAATCATTGGAACCAAAAGCACAACCCTGGTTGACTTATTTAAAGTTCCTAAGGAGGACTGATTTACCATGAACGCCAAACATTTAAATCCACCGATATTTTGTCAGACAGATTCAAAAATAGTAGAACATAGGGGATTTGCTGTGCCATGGGTAGCTTGCTTATTTGCCATGGCCATGTATCCTCAGCAACTACCGTCTAGATATATATAGCAGTGCCTAAATATCTAAAATTCGTTATCTAGCAACACCAGCCTACGCTTACCAGCAATTATGTCCAATGAGAAAACATAGACCTTCTAGGGCTCTTCTAACTGTCTGGGCGCAGTGTGCGCTAATTCATTCATAAGCTGCCATGATGCAAGTATGATTTTTGGTTGGCCAATATAAGGTTTGTGTTGTAAAGCACAATAATAATATTTGCTGTTTAAAAGGTAGCATGTATTATGTGTTTGTTGCTTGGAGGTAATAGTATGTGATTTCGTTAAGCAAAATAACGCTTGTAGAGCTCAGCAACGCCTCGGCTATCCAAATGTTTTCCTGAAATTCTTATGTCTACAATGATATGTAACGTTTGTTTACATGGCATTGGTGATGAGAAATGCTCCAATTTTCGTATGATTAGCTCACATGAAATTGTTTGTTTTCGCGAGAATTTGCAGTTTATCAAAGCTTATCCGCCACTTGTTCTTGCGCATTCTACAGATCGTTGCAACCTCAATGGCGCATGGCTGCGTGCGAGCTGGAACATACTGCTTATGCACACCTATGAGCGCTCTTAGAACCAGGGAGAGGCCAATATACCGTGTTATGAAGAATGATATAACTGCTACCAAACAAGCAGTATGTAGGCGCGGCTGCGTTTTGCTCACAGCAGTATGATCCATTTTACTGTTACAATTACCAAATCAAATATTAAATATCTTATGGACACCATTTTCAATACATTCTGTTATTGGCTACTGGGAAAATACGCGTTAATCGTAAACAACTAAAAGCCAATTTGCCTAGTATTAGGAATGATGCTTATTAAAAGACTGTGAATTTTTAAGCTAATACCTATAATTTTAGCACAGCTTATAGTCCATAGTATATAAGGTATGTCAATGTGAATGTGCTTGACTTGAATAGGCTGCATAATTTCGACCTGCAGATTTTATTTGTTGTTATAAACGCCGGTGTGATAAAATTCACTGCTGTTAAATTATTTGTTCAGCCAACCCAAATAGCAAGCCATCAGAATATTCTATACGTTTTTAAGTTTGGCTATTCAGACACTGCCACTAGGTTATTTACAAAACGTTTCATTCCAACTTCAAAAACAGTATAGACTGTTATGAAAAATGGTGTGTGAATACGAAATCCTGGATTTCTCATTAGCATTACTCCGGCTGCACGTGGTCCGTTTATGCTTTACTCAGTGTTTCCTGTAACCTAATGTAGAGTGCAACAGCTGTCAATTCGGGATTTGTCAAAAAATTTTATGCAGGATGAAGGGAATGAGTATACCCTGGAAGGGCACTGATTAGTACTAATACATCCCCTCTTCTTCGTAAGATGAGACCCACTGGATAACTTTCATTTATTTGTTAGCTTTCTTTGTCAGTGTGACGATAACTCATTCATATGGATTTCAGCCATTTTGCGCGCTGTGTTTCAATAGCATATGCTGCTTGACTTTCGCTGCTGGAGAGGTTTGATAATTAAAACATTACAAATATATGTCTAAAGCAAACCAATTAGGCCTAGCCAGTTAATGCTATAACAGAGCGGCTGTTAACTCTGCGTATGGTGTATCTAACTGTCAGCACCAATAGTTCCATATAAAATGTTTTATTTATTGACGATGTGCGTGACTGTTGTCGTATAGGCAAAGCTCAATTGTATACTTAATATGTTCCATAAATTTCCTACACATATTTGATAGTAACGTTAGGTATGTTATGTTTATGAAACTTTCGCACGTGCACGATGAGGTGCAGAGGTTTGTACCCGGAGTACATCCTACGTTAACTAATGACAAATTTATCCGAAATAGCGCAGTCTAACCAAAAGGCGGAAATAGGAATTTAGTGGAGGTGTCAGTATTTTTAATCTCCCCTTACCGCGCAATCAAACTTCGTCAATCAATTGAAACATGTTTTAGAGGTCCTAGTCCATAATGGGGTTAAGAAAGACAGAAATTAAATAAGGTTTTAAAATAGGAAAGAAACTACAGAAGAGTATTACCAGCGAATTGCAATTATGGTGTTAAGATCTGACAAAGAAGAATCAAAAATATATACCACTTCTTGTAAAAAATATATAGAGCTTGGCAAGCTTAATATTGGTTTCCTCGTAGTTGAGCTAAAAAATCTAATTTGAGGGATCATGCAGACATCGTTACCCTGTGTGAAAGATATTCAGAATGAAAACGTACAATGACGTCTTCGTTGACTTCGGCAGAACGACTGAAAAATCCTACATTGACGACTTCTTAAAACCCCGAGGAATTGGCTTTCCAAGGGTGATTCTCTCCTGCTTCGCTGACTTCCTGGATAGACGATACATGCAAGTTAAATTGAACGATATCTAATCCAATCCAATATTTGATTAGCCTGGTCTCACAGGGATGTGTCTTTGGTCATGAGCACTTCAAATACTACACGATGACCTTCCATCTGATTACCAAACTGGATACCTCACATATGCTGATTATCGCAAACTCTGGCTAGACTTATTCAAACTTGATGACGCCGATCTGCTACAGACAAGGCTGGACCGGTTGAGGTGCTGGTCAGTAGGTTTGTAGCCACACTTTAACCATGCTAATTCTTCTGTTCTTTAAATTGGCACCTCCGACGCCTTTGGTTTTTATGATATTGCGGACTTCTTGCGCACGTAGGCAAATTGGAGAAGAATGTTAGAGTTAAGGTCCCGCGAAACCTACGCACGACCCGAGACACTCTAAAGGCACTTGTCGATACTAATTGGAGATTCTGCTCTATAGGACATACATATCCAAGATGACTCCAGGGAAAATCCTGCATCTTTTCAGCTCTCATGTTCTACCAATTTTTGAGAACCGATTGCGAGCATCCCACCCTAGCAAGAAAGGCAAATGAGTACTGGGAGAGAAGCTTCAGCGACGGATATTGTAATTTGTCCTGACATTCCGGGTACTGCTCTAATACCATCGACTTAAATTGATGAACGTTTTCTCCTTGGAGTATCCTCATCGACGCGGCGAATTGATTTAATCGCCTCATATTATCCGAAGTCAAATGAGGAATGTCATACAAGCGTGCTTTCATCTTTGCGCGGATAGTTCGACACGAGATCACCGTATGAAACTGAAACAAGGAGGCTTCGGATTTGCTCTGATGTCAATTTGTCAACTCGTGGAGCGAATGACTGGAAAAGTTTACCTAAGGTAGTCGTCCGTACGCAAAGAGCGGTATATTGCAAACGATTACCAGATATATATTTGCTTGACAAGCATGGATTTTGCCGCGTTTATTGTGACCGCATTGTTCTCCGTTGAAACACTGTGTCTCATCAACTCACATAATCCCGACAATGAGTAAGAAGTGATGAGGCTGACAAATGATTTTATTTCCGCTTCCAATAAACCAATGAACCAATAGACCACACGGGTTATCGTTAGAAGTGAACTTGGAGCTGAACTGCAGGATTTCGTTCCTCTGCATTCCACTTGTTGCCCTGGGAAACAACTTTGGAAATTGTTTACATAAAAGAGACTTCAGTTCCGTTATAATCTCACCCTGTCTACATGAGTAGTGAACGGGTGGAACAATCTGCCTGTGTATGCCTTTCTTGAGCAGTCAGGATAATGTTTCAAACATCGATTGGATTCTCACAGGCAGAGTAAATTCAGATCACGTTGCTTTATGCGTCAACGCAGTGGTTCAATTTTATTGACATACACTATCTACCATGATCCCTGTGACGAACCGGATTTGACGAACCTGAAAATAATTTTCCTTATTCTCTCTTTATGCTAATGATTCAATGTAGTCACTGGTAACATACACTGGCGCTAGGTGGAATGACAGCGAAAAAAGCATTATTTGGTTAATGTCAAAGCAACAATGGGAGCCAGATATCATACGAAATCCGAATTTAGCCCAATATAGTTCAAAAATTATCCAAAGACGTCTAAAAGTTGTGGTATACTAAAACGGGAGTAATAAGTACAAATTGCAGCAGTGTGTGCTTAAGAAGCATAACGGTTTAAAAATTTACATTAGCACACACTTCATGAGTGGTTGAAAACATGCTGATGAAATCAATGTCACGGCTTTATTGCTGATGTCTAACGAGGTAAATAATATCTACAGGTTGCATGCAAACACTTATGGTTTTAGATAATCAAATAACAAGCAAATACTGAGAAAACGTGTTGCAACCGGGTGGCTACGGATCAACCAGCTTGGCTTCATCTGATACCTGGTTATTCTTCCGTAAGTCGATGGCCGCAGCGTTTTTCGAAATCTTGCTCTGATTTCTGCGTATTATTTCAAGGTACTGTTGTGTATGCGATCATGAGCTGTAGCGGAAAGCATGATAGCCCTTATCGGAAGTATTATTCGGGCATAAACCAACGCCTTGTGTGCTACGCCACCCATCATCTCAGTGTGTTCTACCGAAGGATGTTAATTTTTATTACGTCAGGGTAAATTTACGAAATTATAGTAGCGAGAAAAATCAGGTTTGTGAAAGCTTGAGTAAGAAATATATGCATATTGTTGTTGCCTACATAATTTTGGTTGGCTTATTCCATACGGTTGTACACATTATGAAAAGAAAGTTGAAGTGCAATCTTGCACGCCATTTAGGGACGCAAAATCGAGATGATGTATTTCATTGGGATATTGATGGAAAATTTTAAACTGGATAGTGTTTAGTTCCCATTGTAACGTCCATTTTGTCAACAGCCATCACCCTTCGCCTGGATCCACATTAGTGCCCTAATTCCCCTTGAATTCACTCTGTTTGAACGTTCCACGTATACCGCCCTGCATGACCCTTAGTCGTTTGTTTTCCATGCCCACCTTACATTGGTGACACCACCTGTCTCGCTACTTTCTTTGATGCATGCTCCACTTTATCGATCACTGCTTCGCACTTGTTCCATTTGCGTGTTACTTTTGAGGTCAGGGTAGACCGGAGATTTTTTGGGGTGGACACACCACCCATCCGGCTGACATGTGCCTCTAACCTCAGGTCTTCATAATGTGTCCCCCATTGAACCTGCTTGATGTGATTGGACTAGTGGCTGTTGGTTTCTTGATTGGCTCACTGGTGCATGTCTCGCATGTCATGTAACCGCGCTGGGTCATTTTGCTGTCTGGACGACCGTATTGATGTCCTGTTCTTGTAACGGCCAACTGATTGTACTTGTCTTTGTTTGAGGACATTGTTGAAGTATGTTGTCACTTTGATCTTTTGCTCTTTGTATAATAGCACCGTAGTTCAGCATCGACTGTGGCTTTTTTGTTTCTTCGGTGCCTACACACCAACTCCGATCCTTGTCGCTCATTGATCCCCTGTCGGAGGCCGCGAATCGGTGCCCTACGCCTTGTCCAACTATCCTAAGCGATTTTGAAGCTTACACCCATAACATCCGTGGGCTAAATCAAACCGGAAGATTTGGGCAACATTAATTCTTCTCAACCATACCGTTCTAATTTAAACAGCTTACACTGTTGGTGATAAGGAGAAATGCACCTAGTATATGTCTGGTAAGTGAGTGTTGCACCATTGCAAGATTGTTGTTAACGAACACCTTAAGTTTATCCAAACTAATGGACAATATTCTAAGAACTGACCCGCCTACGTATGTACGTATCTAACCTAGAGTTCTTCAAGCTTAACGGATTGAAAATACAGACTGTGATAAGTCTTGCTGTAGCGGCGACATTACTATCTGTACAGAGTATTTGAAAATCTTGAGTAGCGAAACCTGAGGTCACGAACCGTTGTGCAGCAGGTTAGTGGTCTCTCATCTAATGGTTCATATCGTGATACTGTTGCATCTAATGAATAGAGCTTTACAGTTGCTAACAGGGTATGCCATTTTTTGCTCTCGATATCATCGCTGAAGGTAATGGAACTCCAACTGGATGTTTTGAGTGATTGTAGGTCCATTTTCACCATCAAATGTGACAATAGTTTATAACATTCACGAAAAGAGAGGATCTGTCATGTGGGCAGATTTAGAAAGTACCATTTAGGTAAAATATCATACCCGTGTGTCTAAACATTTGATTTTTATGACCCCGCTGGTTAATGGAATACACGCACATACGTAGGTTACAGCACCGACTCACTGGTTTGGTATACATATGAATGAATAAATTCATGTTACTAAAGGGTTAGGGCAAATAAAATAGCCAACTTTTAGACGTTGTGCATGGTGTACACAATTAAATGTTCCTTCGTGTCTAAGCAAAGGATAACCATGGATTGCTAGGAGCCAGCTGACTTGCTCACGTAGTCCAGAAATTCGAATTGTCATTGTTGAACTGAACATTCATGGAGGGATCCCTGTTAAGATCTGTCGATCAGATTTTGTCAATTTAGAAACTCCATGACTTTATATTTTAGTTTGCTGTTCATAATTTGAGTCCGCGTACTGAAATAGCAAATTGGACTGTACTTCGCTAGCTCGTGACGTGATCTCCATGTGTGTTGAGAAATGAAGTTGACCGCGTCCAATTAGCAGGGTAGATACGGTTGGCAGCATCCGGTTCCCGATTTGCCTTTCATATTACAGTCAAGGGACATCTGCGCCCAGAGACAAACTATGAGTGGCTTGCGTTGCACCACTCAGTGCTCCATCCATAAACAGCCTATTCCGTGCAAAGCAGAAGGAATACAACTGAGGTGCATGTGGATTGGAGTCACGGTTCATCAATGGAGCCGACCCACACTGCTTCACATTTCCCATGTATTAAGGGAATCATGTGTATGCAATGCGGTGGCTGCAACGTAGTCCGCTGCACAGGGAATCGAATCGCCTTGCACAACCAAGTGGTCCGTAGGACATTGCCCTTCAGCAATGACTAATTTTTTTGAAACAATTGAAGGCAAGGTAATGTTTAATAGACAGATAAGCACGATCTCAACATGCATAGTAAGCACAACCCACCGGGGCTGTCTAGCGACAGTCAATCACTTCAGTTGAACTTATCGAATAAAACAGATCAAAACACCAGCAAAATACGCAGCTAAAATATAAAATGAAATAACTTGACTAACAAAATATTCGCTACAAATTCAACGTTGGAGAACAGAAGAGTAATAAACATATGCCACAGACGAAAAACTAAACGATATTAACCAAATTTTGTTTAAGCGACATGTGCAGATTAATATGAGAAGATTAAGTATGCATTAAAAAGCTAAAACACATTAATATAATAGAGCCAACCAAGCGGCTTAAAAGTATAAACGCAGCATCAAAGCACACGGTTGGAATATCGAAAAGAAGCGCATACAGCGTACTTACTAACCATCAGTCGGTTTGACCACATCTACAGCAAGACCAGTTTTTGTTTCAATTCTGCTCCCAGATGGCCTCCCACGTGGCTCACTAGGCTTGGCTGACTCAGGCGCTCGCTACCGCATATGCTTCAGCACCAGGCGCTTGATGTCGATAGAATGCACTCCATCGACATCCATCGCTTCCGCACCTGCTGCTTTATCTGCTTATGCACGTGGGCTTTCTGCTGCACACAGGCCTTCGTGATACGTCGTGTTATGCAAACCGATCAACCGCTACCGAATCTAATGATCTGAAATCCAAATTAAGCGATATAGGTTCACATTATTCATGTCCTGGTAACAAACCAACAGTTTTCCTACATTTCGCCTGCCCTCATTCAACTTACAAAAAAGAGCCTTTGCGGTATCTTTGTCGAATACATCGGACCACAACACCGAGCTACCTCAGCTGTCTCAGCAAAAGTAAGCAGTCAACCGCATTCATTTCACTTCGGTGCTGCACCTTCGCTTGTGCAAATCTGTGACACCCAAATGTTCGCAGAATTCCTCGCAGACACCGTTGATGATTTCATTCAAGATATATCATATTTCGTACGGTATTTCGTTTATGTTTCGCTGCGGTATAGAAAGCTAGACAGCACCAAGGACTTGTAGATTATCAGCTCCATGCAAACCGTAAACTGGTGGTTGTTCCACACTCGGTACACCAGCTTCCCGAATGCCGATATTGCCTTACTGTATATTTGCTGGTTTGTCAAGACCACAATCCCAAGTTAGCAGAAACCCGAGTTATTTACCAACGCTTCCTCATAAATGCTGATTTGTGGCGTTATTGCAAATGTACACTTCGGATGAAAGATGAAAAATACGTACAGAATTGTATTTGTTAATGGTGTATTAAGTTGGCCGCTCTCGAACCCACACCAACAATTATGTAATGCATCACATCCGCGCTCTGTGCAAACAACGCACTGTCCTTAGCGAACATCCACATAGGGTTCCTTGTATGATAGACTAGACGACGGATGTTCAGTAAACCACCATAAATACAGTGTTCCACAATAACGCCGTTAGCATTTGCCACATCAAACGCACATTCATCACACCATCAAGATAAAGAATAAACCGCAGGAGCTAAGATACAGCCTTGCTTCATACCAGAGACATCTGCAAACTCATCCGATATCTCTACACTCAGCCGAACGCTGGCCCGCTTTATACTGCGCAGATATTTAACTAAACATACAAAGTTAATCGAAAAGCTAAACTAACCCGACACCAGGTTTAGACAATCAAATGTTTTGGTGAAATTAATACACAGCGAGTAAAAGGCTGCCTTCGCTCTCTTCACTTCCACTGCTTTGAAAAGCCGCAAACACAATATAGATTACTCGTCCCTTCGAACGAAATCCATGTACATCTTCTGCTCGTTCGGTTTCACAATCTGACTGACAAGCCTGTTAAACTGGACTAGAGCAAATTGTATGCCTATATATTTAGCAAGTTAAAACCACGCTAATTCGTGACACGTCACATTTTCCCATTGCCATCGTATAGAGGTAGCTCAAGGATATACTTCAAGCCAAAAGTACATCATCAATGCTTATGTGTTGCATTATCTGGCGCATCGCATTAAGCAATGCGAGTTTTTCATGTTTCAATAATTCAGGCGCTCTGCTTCTCATCCACTATGTGTATGCCAGTAAGACCCAAAATTCACTTCATGCTGTTTCAGGCCGTTCAGTGTAGGATAGTCAATCTCCGAACGTTTGTTCAAGAGTCGGTCAAAGTTAGCGAGCTTTACGTATGCAGTCTGTTTACAAGCAGAGCCTGACCTACTACAAAGCAGCGTCCTCAGTAGATTTAACCTCGAACCCTACACCTCCTTTAACGAATCACATAAATCCTTGTGTGGGCCGCTTTCGGTGCAGCATTCCATCTCCTTAGCCTTCTCTGTCCACCATAAATTTTAATGCGACTGCGCTCCGGGATGAGTCGCTTTGCTCCTAGTCCTTTTTGATCTACCCATGTGCAACGTTCGCAGGTACAAATGCGCCAATTGCCGAGTTGTCCTCAACAAACCATTCGCGCCCCTTACTGTTTGCGTGCTTGATGGTATCCTAAGAAATAGTTGTCCCCTGCGCGCGAATGTGATGCCACAGACTGCCACCTGTAACTAAGCATTCCACATCATACATGTGTGCAGCCATCGCCTTTGTCCCTTCTCCAAAGTGCCTACAGAAATGATGTCATATATCCAACACAACATATTTGCGAAATGTATGCATACTTTGGTCCGCACCCATTTGTGATCAGTGCCACAGTCAACTTGTCGCAGTACATGCATCATGTGCACTTCACGACTGATACGCTGATATTCGATAACGTAGTCGAGCCAGTGAGCGTGACTATTCTTTTGTTGCCTCCACGTTGATATTTCATTTTCACTTGGTGCAAACTAATTGTTTGTTATCGTCAGATCGTCAGCGGTACTAAATGAAACTACCTGTCACCGTTCGTATTTGCTGAAATAATGTCCTGCTGAAAGTAGACAAATGTCCACACCGTGGCATCAAGCGTAACAGGCGTGTTGAAATCACCTAGCTGAAATAGTTAATAGCTTCGCAGCGCAGACCGAATCATGGAGGAAGGCAGAAGGTAGACCTGTTCAAGCGTGTACTTAGGATAACACATGTACGTGCTGATTAACGTGGCCAACTTACCTCTTCCGACTTGTTGGCTAACTAATATGAAACGCACGCTGATGACAAGCGACTCATCTACTAAATGGTCATTTATGGGTTAGGATAGTGCAAATCTGACCTCATGTTCAAGTGCAGCGGAGGTGGTTTTATGCAAGCAGTTCTCCCTACCGTGCGGCCGCACTGTAACTCGTCTCTCGCTTTGCCCTTTGTGGCCACTCCAATTCTCCTCACAAAATATTGTGCGTGCGCTCGTTCGAACCAGTTCGACGTGCTCTACTGAGTGCTTCCCAATTCTTGGATCTAACCCGTGTGGAGTATACTCTTTCTCTAGTTCCCAAAATTTCGGCATATTCTTTGCCGAATTTCACTTGTGTAACTACATCAGACCGGTCTTTCGGAAAAGATTTTGGTCTCATTCGGAAGAAGAAGCTGAGGGCTCTCGAACTACGCGGCAACCATCCCTGCAAGTTGCAGCATAACAAAGTTAGAGCCTTTTTGCTCCGCTCATCAACTGAGCAACTCTCATGACCCTTAGCAGCTCTCCACCTGCATCGTCGCTTAAGGCAAGCCGATTAACACACGCTGCCGCTTTGTTTGTGTGTGTACCACTGCAAGTCTATTGATCGCTGAATCCGACAGCCTGCGCGTTACGACCCCCATCTGCCTCTACGCCTGACCTTGGTGCGCTTGAACAACTCTCAATTCGTGTGCTTGTTCTGACCTATTCGTGCGTCACTCCTAACGCAAAATACACTCACCAAGGCTTTGTTGTAAACAACAAGAGGACAACTAGCATTCCTATGGTTCAGCGTCACCTATGTGGTGCAGACAACTGCAGTGAACTGCTTAAGATCAGTATAACCTGTTCCAGCTGCATTAAATCGTACTGCCCGCAAAGTGCAGGCAAATCTGTCCAAGAAGTGAGACAGGCAAACCAAGTTGCTGACACAATTTGGTTTTGCCCATCACGTCAAGTGATTCCAGTTGTCAACTGTTTATCATTGTTAATGAAAAAATGCGATAGGATGACTGAAATAATCGCGCAATTTGTAAATACTAAGGTCGCTCCCTCGGAGGTAAATATGGCCACGATAATACCTCACCCGGTCAAAGTTATTTCTGCGTCTAAACCGAAGAAAAGAGCTAGACGATCCAACCGCACTGCAGCGTCTGTGACACTAAACCCACTGGGTCACCTCACTCCCATCAGTGGGCAAGCCTCAAACATGCCTGCGTCCACTTCTCCAACCATAGACGTTTCACTTGGAGATTCAGCCATGACACTGATAGCTCACAGCCGAAGGAAATCCGGTGCAGATAACAAGCAGGTAACGTACGCATCGATTGCATCGACAAACACACCGGGAGCGACACACATAAGTTCATCTTCAGTACCGAGCACGCGTGGCGCAAAGCAGCTTTCACCGTCAACTCCAGTGGTGCCCTCTAAACAACCTGAATTGCCGGCAAAAAGTATAAAGCCAACACTCGCTAGACAAAACCACGCTGCGTTAACTTGTGTGCACCAATGTTCCCGAATCCCAATCTGGCACACTAAAAGGCCAGTTGCAAGACGATCGCAACCAGTGGAGTTCCATCTGCGAGGCGATTGGCATTCGGGTTGAGCGTGCAATGCTGCAACGTGTAGCACGTCACCCGACCTCAGTGCACTCTGGTGAACCTCGAATTCTTCGAGTAACACTAAACTCAGCAGATGAGACAGAGGCTGTCCTGCTCTCAGCAGTTCGTCTTCGCAACTCACCGAGCGGAGTATGCATATTACCTGATCCACCTTGGAAAGACCGCAAAAACGCAGTGGAGCAACGCGGTATTGCTACTAGGGATAGCAAGAAAACAATATTTGTTCCTGGTGTTCCTGAGCTTCTGCATTCTTCTGATCACGATGCACAAACACATGACCGAGAGCAGTGGTGCTACATCCGCGAAGCACTCTCTATTAACAATGTTATTGCCAAATCCCTAACAAGAGTTCCGTTATCACCTAACTACAAGGGCTGCGGTCCAAGGCTAATGAAGGTAATACTACACTCCGAGGGAATAACGCAAGTTCTGTTGGATAGCTGGTTAAAGTTTCGAGCTAGGTTGCCAACAGAAATACGGCTAAAGGCAGCAGGCGAACGACCAAAAGTCGGAAGAAATTAAACGGAACTTGCAAACGCTGCAAATTCTTTATTTGCACAGTCCTTCGGAGAGACCGACACAACAGCGCCCACGTCACACAGGAGGACCGAGCACAGCACGAGTGAACCATCAGTTCAGGAACGCTCAATAATATCACGTAACACGACTGAAATACACAAACCAAAAAACGATTAATTGCCGGCCACCTAACGGTCGGCTTAATAACGAACACAAACTTGACATCTTTCAATGAACTCCTAATAACAAAAGCCCTATCTTGCATGTACCCAAACGCTCAAAGCCTTCGAAGCAAGTTGACCGAACTTAGAGAAATCTATGCCTCCCAACCGCGGGACCTCGTCAGGATTACAGAGACATGGTTAAACCCTGAGATAACCGACTGTGAGATCAAGTTACCCGGTATGTCGCTGCTTCGGACCGATAGAACCGGAATGGGTGGCGGTGTGATTCTTTACTATAATACAAGCCTCCGATGTGAAGTTATCGATCACCCAGGAATCCGAGCTCCCGATTCGCTTTGGTGCTGCCTTTGGTTGCGAAACAAGGACACATGTCAACTAGCCGTGGTTTATCGCCCGCCAAACTCAACGTCGGAAATGGACTCCAAACTGTGCCACGTTTTTCAGTTTGCTTTGAACAAGTCCTGCACCCATATTCTTATCGCGGGAGACTTTAACGTGCACGACATAGAAACGCCGGCAACCGACGGTACGCAGTTTAAAGCCTGTTTGCAAGAACTTATTGCTAGCCACCCTCTTTACAACCACGTAACCTCTCCCACCAGATTTCGAACTTCTAACAAGCCGTTAATACTGGATCCTGTGCTCACTAACGTAGAACTCATGGTTGACGGGATAGTTACAAGCACACCTTTGGGTCGTAGTGATCATGTCACTCTACTCTTTGATTATATATGCTATGCCGAGTACCCGAAAAAGGAGGAGGATAAAGGGCACACTGTCACGCACAACAATGTGTTGTGCAAGCTTGTTAAGGATACAACTTGGACTTTCTAAACCGAACGCTTCCCAGATCTGGCCTGGGATATGTTTACAAGGACTTTGAGCACACTGGTAGCGCAAGCATCGGAACAGAAGTCCTTCCAACCCAAAAACAAGAGTAAGTCATTTCTGAGGAGCAGTACACGTAAATGTATGTCCCGGAGGGATTTGGCATGGCGAAATCACCAGGGTTACCCGAATGCCAAAACCTGGACTGCATACGTGACACATCGTAACTTCTGTGTGAAACGGATCCGCGAAGACAAGGTCACGCATCAGCAGAAGTTAATGAAGCGGTTCTGCACTAACCACAAACTCCTGTACAGGCACATTAACGGCCTTCGATAGGTAAAGCGAGGGGTTCCGGCGCTAGTCACGGCTGATGGATGCACGCGGTCAGCAATGGAAGTAGATGATCTCCTACGGCTTCGTTACTCCCAAACGTTCCAACAAGTGTCGAGCCCAAACATTCACCTCATTTCTAATACTCCACCATCTGGTTTAGAAAACATCACCTTCACTACGGAAGCTGTGTTGAAGAAGTTGTTATCCTTGCGTATCCACAGTTCTCCCGGAGCTGATAATATCCGACCAAAGACTCTACAGGCAGTAGCTAGTGATCTAGCAGAACCACTGGCTATTTTCTATCAGCGATGTCTAGAGGAAAACCGTATTCCACCAGTATGGAAGCAAGGGGTCATCACTCCTATCCATAAAGGAGGTAGCCGCACTGATCCTGCAAACTACCGTCCAATAACACTACTTCCCGTACTATCCAAAGTGATGGAATCAGTCGTCGCAGACGCGCTGATGCAATATTTGGAAAGCCACAATTTAATAGTCCCAGAGCAACATGGCTTTCGTCAAAAGCATTCGTGTAATACTAACCTCTTAATTGTACGTAATAGCTGGACTGAAGTTGTTGATGATGGAGTTGGAGTCGATGTCATCTACCTGGACTTTTCAAAAGCGTTTGATCGTTTAGACCATCAAGTTCTCCTTCAGAAGCTTCGGAACTACGGCATTGGCGATCCAATCCTGAGTTGGATTAGCAATTTTCTACAAGAACGACGGCTAGTGGTTAGAGTCCGAGAATCATTTTCTCATGCAATCGACGTGACGTGTGGAGTGCCACAAGGCTCGGTTCTTGGACCTCGTCTATTCTTGGTGTTCAGTACCGATTTGGCGCGATCAATTACTTCCGATTTCCTATTTTTCGCTGATGATATCAAGATATGGCGAAGGATCAGAGGACCGGATGACCATGAACGGCTCCAGCACGATGTTAAGACAGTGTCCAACTGGTCAGTTCAAAACGCTCTGCCGTTCAACGTAGACAAATGTCGCGTAGTACAAATACGCCATAGACATAACTACACCTACATACTTGGGACAAACGAATTGCAGAATAGCTCCCAGGAACGTGATCTTGGTGTGATCGTACAGAGCGACTCCAACCGTTCAAAACAGGCTGAGGTAGCTGCCAAAAGAGGCAACCAGCACGTCGGCATGCTACGAAGGGCATTCGGGAGATTTGACCCATTAATCTTCCCAATGATGCTCAATTCCTACGTGCGCCCGCTTGTTGAGTACGCAATCCAAGCTTGGCAACCTTGGTTGAAACGCGACCTAGAAGCGATAGAGGCACCACAACGAAGAGCAACAAAAAATGTAAAGGGCCTGCGCTATTACTCTTACCACCGAAGGCTGAAGTTGCTGGGAATTTTCAGCGGACGTTATCGAAGGCTGCGCGGCGACCTCATATTAGCGTATTAGATATTGAGTGACCCCAACCACGTATGCCGCCATTTGCTGAAACTTAGCCACAACACGCAGCTCAGGGGTAACTGTTAAAGTTGAAGGAACAATATAGCCGTCTAGAGTGTCGACGGAATTACTTTTCCCTTCGGGTTTGCAAACCATGGAACGCACTCCCAGACTAAGTTTTATCCTCTCCTACCCTGGATGTTTTCAAAAAACGATTAGATGTTGCTCTCAGCGAACAACATTTTGTTACCTAAGCTCCTCTGTTGTGGATTACGCCAAGCATGTTTTCAACAGGACTAATGTATCAAATGGACCTAATTGAGCGACCATATTTTATTTTCTCACTCCTTACCTCAACTATCACTGCGCCCCAGTGTCTATCTGAATGTTTACGCGCGATATTTCTTTTTCATTTTACAATGATGTTAGTTATCAAAGTATTCATCTCGGCAGACGTTCGATGGATGACCCAGACATATTTTAATTGCATCATATTCACCGCTACCATCCTACGGGGCGTGTCAAGCACTTGCTTTTATCCCGTGATAAATCATTGTTCATTGTTCATATTCCTGGCACTAACACATGCTACTTACTTGCCCAGCAAGCTTTGTCTCTGTGCGCGAAGCAATATCGATGCCATAGCACGACATCTTCATCATGACCACTAGAGTACATCGCTAAGTGCGCTCATTCGACTTCCAGTCAAGTAATGTGTGCACATTTCAGCACCCGAGGTTAAGTGGTTTGCACACAGACATGCATTCATTAGTGGATAAGTGCATGTTTGTGGCGATCTTACTTAGGAGGTACATTTGAAGGCACTTTGACTCAATTGAATGACCAAAATGTAGTGGGGAGCAGTCCAGCATACTACTAGAATAAGGAAATTCACTTGTATCTGCTTGATGTCTGCACACACATGATTTTTATTGTTAGAATTGCCCATGTGTTTTGCAAACGTAGTACGATACACAACTGTGACTACGGCTGTACGCGGAGGTATAATAGTTGGATTACACCCGTATGTCTAGCGCTGCCTGGCTTGAGGCGGGCGGTATCAAACCATTGAGCACCCGGCGGTTCTCTTGCATAGTGAAAGGCAATGCGTGTAGTTGGTGCTCTACGTCATTCGTGATATTAGTTTCCGTGGGCCTATTGTCTCCCCTGGCTAGGATTTAAGGGAAGCCTGTCAACGACCAATTTCCTCCTCCAAATAGGATAGTGTTTGGACAAGGATACTGTCAGCTCGTCCACAATTGCGTTGAGAATAATTCGGACGCAAAGCCTTCGATTAAATTTACCTTCGAACGGCAGCGAGTCTAGCAAATAGTCAGTTCACTGACTCACACGGAGTTGCCTTAGTCCAGCCTCTTAGTTAAAAGACTGGCGTAACCAAACTCCCACCCAGCGTTCACCACGAGGAGACGAATTGGACTTAAACTCACGGCTCTATATTAGTAGCAGTAGGTCGGCGATCTTTCAGAATCTATACCATCTAAATGTTAGCACATCACAGTATCTCCCGCCTCGTTTGGCATAACATTTCATTCATGTTTGTCTTGCAAGCCATTGTAAATTGTATCAGTTTTTATGATGACACATGTCATACATTTTCTTGAACCTAAAGCCCAGGCGTTTTAAATGCATTTTAATATCTTTAGGATTATTATCTTTAGGATGAGGCAATGGTTGCACGTCGGTTAAATAGGTCAGCCATGGTAGAACTCATAAGCAGCGTATTTCTGACTATCTGTAAGAAATACACCTTCCCAGTCAAAAGATCTAGCAGTCATACGAATGCAGGTGGATACTAATTTTGCACATGGTCAAACTCCGTAGGCATAGTGAGGATTCGATGCCGTTATTTTGGCATTCTAAATGATCGGCTGGATAACATTTGATCGCACGCAATGAGATTTTTAAGGATTCTAGTTTATGCACTGGATATACCGAAGGTGGAACACAAGTAAAGTGTGTTCCTGCCTCTAGTAGGGAAGCCCACTTACTGTGTCGATCTATGAGTTATTACAGAAAAAATAATATTCCGATGATGGCAGGTGCACTTCGTCCTTGCCAAGAAACATCGGGAGTGTTAAGGGCGCAATCAATACAGTTTTGAAACAACGGCATCTCAGATGCCCATTCTAACAATTAAATAAATTTGTTTATTTTGCCACTGGTAGCGCCGCGCGAAATGTAAATGCAACTAACGAAGGTAGCATATGAGTTACTCTTCAACAGCTCCTAGATGGAATATTTGAAACTGCATCAAGAAGGAGCTTCTACTTTCTTTGTCTCTAGAGCATCATTAACGTATGAAACGCAACCACCAACACCCCGAAAATGAAGACAACAACTGGCAACGGTCATGAAGCCAGCAACCAGTAGTTCTGTGGACTGGGATACAAATATATATATATATGTTACACGCAAAATACGAATATTAAAATTTTATAACTGGGGATGCAGCTTGTTCGCCAACGATCGAACAATCGTTAGAAGGTTTTTAACTACCTCATTATGGGGTACAAATCTTACTGCCTATTATAAGAAACTGCTAGGGCCAGAATTATTTAGTGGATTATTTCCTGAAGAATGTTGCTAAGCAAGAGGACGCAAATTTCGGCCGCAATTTTTGTTGCCTTATCAAAAGATCCTTGTGACATTTAGCAAACGTCGAGGGTGCAATCTACAGAAACCGTGGTGCAGTTGACGCATGATGAAGCAGAGTCTGTTGATACGTGACTCCAGTGAGAACTGCACTGACTTTCCAAGATTGAAGCGAATTGTCGCAGTGTACATTTGCTTGAAGAACCGAGTAGTACACGCCACATTACCGATAATTGGGTGATGTTTAATCAGGCACGACACAATGCAGCCGAAGGGTGGATGTACAAAGAACACTTAGATTACCCTGGCCCATGGACAAATATGTTTGTAGGAAAGAATGCATGAATACGCAGCACTGCGTAACCACTGGAATATGGACAAGGTAATTTTATTAGAAGCAGGGACGAGGTGGCATGGAAACATTCAAATGCAGTATTATCGCAGTGCGCGATACCATGTGTCCAACCTGTTAAGAATACATTAGGTATGACAAATATTTCGAATACGTGAGAATTTACACGCAACTAAATGGTGGAGCTTCAGTTACCAAGAGGTTTGATGTGGTAAGACAATGCACGTTGACTACCTTTGGGGAAAATGTTTTCGAGTGAAACTGAGTTGACCTGCTGCATGCTTAATCCCATGTGACCTCAGGCTGGATGTATTCAATACAAATGTTTTTGCTAAGATGGTTATTTTTCTAATATCGTCAACCTTGTGATCTGTATCATGAATATTGAACGATGATGGGTCAAGGGATAAAAACAAATGCTTGACAAGTCCCGTAGGGTGCTTGAAGTGAAGACGATGAAATCAAATTATTATTTATGTGGGGCATATACCATACGCCTACAGAGAAAAATATTGTGCTAAATAATTGTTTAATAATAACGGGGTGTAATCGTTCAGTAATACGCTGTGGTGCGGTGGTCGTTGATGTAAGGTGTGAGCAAAGTAAAATAATTTACACACTTAGGTCCATTTGATGCAAAATGCTTGTAGAAAAGCATGTGTGACGTAATCCACAATGGAGGTTTCACAATAGAGTTTGTAAAGGGCTGGACGCTAAGAGCAACTTCTAGCCATTTTCTGCAATACTACAAGTTAGTAGAGGATACCACTGGATCCGGTACTTCGTTCTAAATTTGGAAAAACCGAAGTGAAACGTAATTGCGTCGACCATCTAGACAGCTTTATGGTTCATCTAATTTTAATCAGTTGCACTTAAGCTGAATGATTTTGCTAAGGTTCAGATGGTGGCAGCATATGTGATCATAGTCACACAATGTCTCTGTTGCTAATATGAAATCACTGTGCAGCTTATAGTAGCTTCCGTTGTGAAGATTAGTGGCAAGTGAGAACGCACGCACTTGAATCCTTTGTTGCACCTCCTTGTGTTGCCTCTAACGCCTCTAAGTCGCTGTGCAAACACGATTGCTATACTTGCATATCATATTCAGCATTTGAGGAAATTGGCGATTGTGAATCATTACGAATATCAAAAGGGTCAACTCTTCCGAATACCTAATGTGCTGGTTGCCGCTTTTCACGGATTCCTCAGCCAGTTTTGGACAGTTGGTTTCGTTCTGGACGAGCACACCTTAGTCATATTCCTGGGAGCTGGTCGGCGATCCGGTTGTCTTAAGTAAATAGGTGGAGTGATATCCATAGCATAATTTTACAACGTTACATTTGTCTACCTTGTCTGGTAGGGCGTTTTGAACTGACCAGTTAGACTTCATGCTAAGATGGCACTGGAAGCGTTCGTGGTCGTCCGGTCATCTGACCCTTGCAAATCACTGGATATCGGTAGAGGAATTTAGGAATTTAGAAGCAATTAATCTCGCGAAATGGTTAATAGACACAAGGAATAAACGAGGTTTAAGCAAGGAGCTTTCTGGTACGCGGAAAGCCACATCGTTCGCATCGGAATATGATGCTCGGACTCTCACTTCTAGCAATCGTTCGTGCGTAGGAAATTGCTAATCTGACTCAGGATTGGAGCCCTAATGTCGTAGTTCCGATGTTTTTGCAAAAGAATTCAACGGTCCGAGTGACCAAACGATTTTGAGTTTTCCAGGTATAAGACAAGGACTTCTGCTCCATCATCAACGGCTTTAGTCAAGCTAGTACGTGCAATTAATGGGCTAGTAATACATAAACGTTTATGATGAAAGGCATGATTTTCTGTAGCTATTGAGTTGTGGCTTTTCAGGTACTGCCTCAGAGCATCTGTCAAGATTGATTCCGCAAATCTGGATAGCAATGGACGTAGCTATATTGGACGGTAGTTGGTAGGATCAGACAGGCTACCTCCCTTATGGATATGAGTGATGACCATTCGTTTCTATACTGACGGAATATGGTTATTTTCTAGATATCGCTGATAAAAACAGTCAGTGGTTCTAATAGCTAAGTAGCTACCGGCTGCATAGCCTACGGTTGGACTTTGTCGACTCCAGGAAAACTGTGGATACGCAAAGATAACAACTTCTTCAAGACGGCTTCCGAAGTGGAGTTGAAATTTCTAAAGCCGGCGGTGAATTAATAGAAACGAGGAGAATATTTGGGCTCGTTAACACCTGGACATTTTGGTATTAAGGGAGAATTAGGTGGTTAGCTGCTTTCATTGCTGGCCTCGTGCATCCATCCTCCATGACTATTGCTGGAATCCCCCCTTTTATCTTTCAAAGTCCGTTAACGTGTCTTTACTGCAGTTTGCGTTTCGTGCTAAATCTTTTCATTGGATCCTGATGACGCTTGATCATATCTTCGCAGATCAATTCCACATAGTATTTACGATGTGTCATGTATGCAGTCCAGGTTTCGGCATTCGGGGCATCCTTGTGTCTCGCCATGGCAATTCCTCAAAGACATAAATTTAGGTGTTCTGCCCCTCAAAGGATGTATATTTGTTTCCAGGTTGCAAGGTTTATGTTCTGATCACTGCTATTCCAATGTGCTAAACTTCCTTGTGCACGATTCTCATGCAACATACGGGGAGTATTCGGCTAAGAAAGTCTAAGATGTCTCCTTAACTAGCTTAGATAACAAGTTATAGTGCGTGACAGTGTGCAATTTATAATCCTTTCTTTCAGGATATTCCGCATACTACATCCAGCCAAACCTTTAAATAACATTTCACTGCGACCCAGTGGGGTAATTGTAGCTATACCGTGGACTAGAATTTCTTTGTTATTGAGCACACGACCCAGTATCTACAGTTTGATGTCCGTTCGAAACCTGGTGAGAGAGGCTACGTGGTTGTACAGAGGGTGGCTAGCAATTAATTGTTTCAAGCAAGCAGTAAATTCGTACCAACAATTGTTAACGTTTCTATTTCGTACAAGTTAATGTCTCCCGCGATAAGAATGTGGGCATAGGACCTATGGAAAGCAATATAAATTATGTGGTTCAGTTTGGACTCCATTACAAACGTAGAGTTTGGTAAGCGGAAAATCACGTCTAGCAGACATATGTTCTTTATTCACAAAAATAGGAGGCACCAAAGCAAATCTAGAGCGCGCATTTCCGTGTGCTAGATAACTTCACATTAAGGTTTACATTGTAATAACTAATCACATCACCATTCCCTTCGCTTCTATTGTTCCGAAGCAGCGACATACCGAGTACTTTGATCTCAGAATCGATCATCTCCAGGTTTAACAATGTCTATGTTTTCATGACGAGTTCCGCGGTTGTGAGGCGTGCAGTTCTCTAAGTTCGGCTAAAGTACTTAGCATTTCTTGGACTTTTGTGTACATAAAACATGCTGTTTTTGTTAGCGGTGGGTTGACGGATGTCAAATTTGTTTTTGTTTTGAAGCCAACCGTTTAGTGATGCCTTTTCTCGAATTTGGTTAAGAAATTTCGGTGAAGTTGCAGGGAATTTTTATGCTTACGTGAGCAGGCGCTTTACTTGAGCTGCTTTCTGTGCTAGTTTGTATTTTGGTTGCTGTTCTATTAATCTCTCCGCAGTACTGTGCTTAAAAGGATGCTTTACATTTTGCAAGTTCCATCGAATTGCTTACGGAACTTGGCCATTTGCCTGCTGTCTTTAGCCAGATCACTGTTGGAAACCTGGCTCGAATCCTTAACATCAGAGACAACATGAACAAATATTCTTTTCTCGCGATCGCTATGAGGAAGGCCGCATTGGTCATCTGTTCTTTGGGTAATATACGCCTTCAGCTCGGTTACTTGCAAAAGCAAATGCTATGGGCAAGACAGCCTCATTCTCATCTGCTGAGTTTAGTGTTGCTCAAAGCATTTGTGGTTCAATAGATTGAAGTGAGGTCGGTGACGTTTTGCCCGTTGCGGCTTTGAAGGCAAAACCCGAATATTAATCGCAACGCAGATAACATTCCACTGGTTGCGAACGTCTTGCAACTTACCTTTTGTTGTGCCCTATTTTGTGCAGTTGGAGGGGAGGATAAAGAGGTAAGCATAGTTCCATATTCGCAAAGATGAACAGCCACACAGGTCAGTTATTCGACAAGTCAACTAGTGTGCGTAAAATCTCAGTCTTTCAGGGACAACAAGTTTATTCGACACAGCAAGCTCAGCTACAAATTGATAAATAACAAGAATGTGCGAATCGCTAGATAAACAACTGGGTCGTTTTCATAACTAACGAGGCTTCTGCATTCATGAGCTTCTTTCTTTGAAACAGCTAAACAAACCTGTTCCAGCCTACCCAATAATGATTTGGCATTCCACCGTTCAACTAACACTTGCTCTGTCACATATGTTGTTAATGAACTTTATTAATCAAGACTTTTGAGTTCCTGTTTGTCGTGATTCCACTATCCTCACCACTTTGGCTTCTTCAGCCATTTGCTTTGTGCCTTTCCATTTTCTAATTGTAAATGCCTGAGGAGATTTACCGAAAAGAGTACTCTTCGCAACATTGCGTTCTTGCATTTTCATGGGTATAATCTACGAATTAAACTTACAAACTTATTCGGGCAACCAAACTTACTCAACACCAGCCACAATGCCTCGCGTCTCACCGTATCAAATGCCTTGCTGAAATCAACGAAAATCGAGTACAATGGCTGGTGTCGTTCTCTGCACTTCTCCTGCAACTGACGAGCCGCAAACACCATATCTATAGTGCTGGGACCCGAGCGGAGTCCACACTGCTCTTCCGCCACGTTAGGTTCCAAAACATGACTGACATGGTGGTTGAGTAAGATTAGGGCAATCACCTTGCCCACACAACTCAGCAAGTTGATGCCACGATAATTCGTGCAACATTGCTTAATACCTTTGCCCTTGTATAGTGGTAGCACAAGAGCACACCTCAGCTTAGAAGGCACCTTATCATCAATCCATGCACATGGCACCAAGTGGTGCAGCGCAGTCACTAATGCGGGTCCGCCATGTTTCAATACTTCAGGCAGAACCTTGTCAGCACCGGTACACTTGCCGTTTCGCAGCTGAGTAAATGCTCTCTGCGTCTCATACCGTGTCGGCGTGTCCGCCAGACTCATCTTTACACCATGTTGCTTGAGGCCATTCAATGTAGGTCAGTCAATCTCCGAACGGTTGTTCAAGAGAGGGTCGAAGTGTTTTCACCAGATCTGCATTATGTCTGCAGTCTATGCCCGGGTAGCGCCTGAACTAACATCGATCAGCCTCCTCAGCGGCTCCAATATCGGTTCATACACCGCCTTCAAGGAGCCAAAGAATTCCTTTTGTTGGTGACGTTCGGCGTAGCATTCCACCTGCTTCGCCTTCTCTGTCCACCATGCTTTCTTAATGCGACGGATACCCTGGGTCAGACGCAATCAAAACTTGACAATCTGACTAATCTTCCCCAAGTCACTGGGGTCTGTGACATGTGCAGGAAATGCTGCATTCTTCCCCGATACCAATGCGCCAATCGTCGCATTGTTGTCATCAAACCAATCAGGCCGTCTACAGTTTGCGCGCCCGATGGTCTCCTCGGCAGCAGTTGTCAACTGGTCGCGAATGTGATGCCACAGGTCGCCCACTGTGGCTACGCAGAAAACATCACCCAGGCGTGCAGCCATCGCCTTCTCCAGCTTAGTATGTTTCGCCCCAGTACCGAGGGAGGGATGCTAAATGTACACCGATTTACGGGGAGGAGTGCAAAATTTATGTACAGTTTGGTGCGCACCAATTTGTGATCAGTGCCACACTCAGCTCCTCGCAGTACACGTGTCATGCGCATTTCACGGATATAACGCTGACGTACGATGACATAGTCGAGCAGGTGGGCGTGACCACTGCGTGGGTGCGTCCAGGTAGCTGTATCACTCGCGCTCAGTGCAAACTGAGTTTTCATGATCGTCAGGCCGTGAGTGGCACACAGTGAGAGCAGCCTGTCACCGTTCGCATTCGCTGAACCGACGCCATGCGGGCCGATAACATTTGTCCACACCGATGTATACTGCCCAAAGCGCACATTGAAATCACCCAGCAGAAATAGTCCGTCGCTCCTCTTCACAGACCGTATCAAGGGGGATAGCTGAGTGTAGAATTGATCCCGCGTGTCATCATCATAACACGTGGTCGGACCGTGCGTGCTTATAAAAGTGGCAAAGTTACCTCTTCCGAGTCGTAGGCGAACAATCCTTAGTCGTGCGCTGATGCCAGTTGGTTCACCAGTATATATATATATATATATATATATATATATATATATATATCCAGTTCCTTTTCTAGTCAACATAACTGAGAATTAGCAATTAATCAGTTACATCCCATTATTCCATAACTTTATACCATGATAGTATCGAATCATCCGTCGGGAACCAGGAAGAAGCAGTTAGAATATCCACTGCCGATTGCGACTATCAAATCGCATGCACTTCTTCAAGGCAAGCGGTGGTGTGGGGTTTAATCCCCGTCGGATCGAATCCCAGCCGCTTGACTGTTTACTATACATTTGCCATACTTGTTTTGATGAGTAGTGAGTTATTTATCATAAAATAATCTCCGATGGCCGTGGTCTGTCAATTTGTGCAGTCTGATGAACAATCGACACAATTCGTCACTGGCTCCAGATATACTGTTTATGATTGACAAAATTACAGTTAGCTCAGAAAGTCAGTACGATTTTGACATTCCAAAACTTTTACTCGCCTTTGTCACCATATTTCTTACGAATTTTGGCGCTGTGGGATCGTTGATTCGATCCTGGGCTAGATGTATTCGTTCTCACTCTTACGTCACTTGAATGGGCTGGGACGGAGCGCGTTGCGTCATACAAGCAAAACACCCAGTGGAGTAGCTTTAACTGTTGACTGGCACTTTCGTTGTTTTATCGGCCTGCCTTGAGCATTCACGAACGTAATGCACGAGAACACCAAGATCACGCTCCAAACAAGCGCGCCTCAGAACTTTTTCTCCAAGACGATGTACATTAGTGTTCCGTTGGTGCATGCTCAATACTTTGCACTTGACAGAATTAAACTGCATGTTTTAAACGCTGTTGTGATCAACCCTCAGCGCTTTCTGGTCTTCCACTTGCTTGACTACTGGCCAAAGCTTGAGACCGTCCGCCATGGGATAGAACGAATGACCTCAGCATTCCCACAAGGTTATTTAAGAACATTACGGATAAATGTGGTCATAATACGAGCCTTGAGGGACCATCATGTGGGTTCGCAAAGTAGGGCGACAAAAATAAGCTTTTGATCCACTTCTCTTACATTTTACAAAGCGAGCTCCATGTATGTTTAGTAAATATTAGCAGCTGCTGGATGATCGCATATTGGTGGATTATACCAACAAGGATCATAACCACACATGAAGACGGGAAGTGAAACTCAGCGAGAACACCTCAGTGCTATTCCACTATTGGAAGTTAGCCGCACCGTACTGCCAGTTGCAAGGCCACCGGAACATTTTCTCCCTTCGTGTGATTCATGAAATAGCATAGGAGGTTGTTTGTCTTTTCTTTCCATTTATGCTCCCACTGATTCCAGTTCTGATGCAGCATAGACACCTTCTACCACGAACTGAACAAGCTAATACATAATGCTATACTTTTAGACACAATAGTAGTTGCAGGGACTTTAATGCACTAAGAAGTACTCCAAGCTCTTCAGTAGCTCAGCTAGGCGGTATGTATGGGCTTAACTCCAACCAAGCTAACAACGGCGAGTGTCTGTTGAAACCGTGCCCAGAGCCCCAAATGTTTCTTATTTGCACTTATTTTAGGCACAGTTGGCGCCGAAGTGCCTCTCGACGTCCTCCCGTAGCTGGACGTCGATGGACGCAAATTGACCGCATTGCCTTAATTTACAGGTGGCGTGGTTCCATCCTGGTTTGCCGCTCGTACTGAAATACCTGTGTCGACTCTGCTCATGTCATGGTACGCTGTGGTTTGTCAATGAACTTTACCGTCAGGCGCACCAAACGTCTCCTTTGATTGCAAACAGAAATCGGCTCAGTCCTTGGTCAGGAAAGCCAAATAAGACGCACTACGCATCGAACTTTTGCTGCCTTGTCCCAATGCCACTGGCCTTCAGAGGAATAGTAGCGCGGCCGCCATGCGCACAGCAGGAGCACCTGTTTGTGGCAATCTCACCCGTCAACGCACCAGTCATTGGATATCCGAAAAGTCGTTGGACCAGTTGAAATCCAGAAGAAAACTTCCGGCTGGTCCTGATCATAATGTGCACAGACGTACTATTAGGCTGGAACAAAAGCGGGATCTGCGTGGTGACAAGGAAGCCTGGTGGTCCAATCGACCTCAAGAAATAGAGGAGGCAGTAGCAGTAGGCAATTACCGTAGGCTTTTCCAGCTGATGCGCACCACTGGTCTCAGGAAATCAGGCGTCAGTAAGACAATCAGAAACAGAGCGATTACACTGATACACAATAAGGAGCACCGTATGGCTCATTGGGCGGAACACATTCAAGATCATTTCAGCTGGCTCCCTCCTCTCGGACCTCTTCTTACTCAATTGATTCATAATGAGCCCATGGACGGTTAGTTTAGAGCCTCATTTGGAGATTGATGTCCGAAATGTGATAACAACCCTTCATGATTCTCATGCTGCTGGCTCAAATTTTCTTCCAAATGCACAATTTAAACATTGAAATGTCACTGAAAAGCACTGATCTCCTTATTCCAGCATGTACGGAAGGAAGAGCGTATCCCGGCAAACTGAAATAAATTGGTTATACTGACAATGTACAAAAAGTTGCTTGCGCCGATTGTGATAAACACAGTGGTATTAACCTAACGACATTTGTGACAAAAGTAATGGACTCAATTCACCTTCGTCGCCTTAGTGTGTAACGAGGATCATAGATTAGGCAGGCAGGCTTCCGCCCAGAGCGGGTTTGATAAGACCATATATTCCTTCTGTGTCAGTTACTAGAGCAGTACCCCACGTACTGCAGGCCAACTATAGCTGTGTTCTCTGACTTCCTGAAAGCATGCTATTCAGTTGATTGATGCATTCTGTTCCAAACCCTCGCGTGAACATTTTACATGTTCTGTACGCGAACAGTAAAGGCCACGTCAGGGTCTACGGTGAGCTGTCGGATGCCCTTCCGACAACTATTGGGATTTGTCAGGTTTCCTCGATTTCCCTACTTCGTTCAACATCGTCTTAAACTCCACCATGAAATGTTCCCTTGCGGAGTCATACGACGCAGATGTTGGGCAGCTGCCTGGTCGAAGGCTTGTTGATCTTGATTATGCGGACGATATCATTTTGCTGTTTATCGATTTTAGGACTGCGCAAGCAACCCAGTCTAATGATCCCATTATTTGGTATGCACTTCGTACCTTCCCCGTGCAAAGTATTGCTGCAAGGCCACAGACCACTTGATGAACCGTTGAATTCTAAGAGCGAGATACTCATGCTAGTTTATGGATTCATTTACATTGGCAGCTACATCAGGAATGATGTTCGCATTCAGTTCGCGTATGGTAAAAACCAGAATTGCCTTCTTGAACATTTTGGCAAATTCGGCGACACAAATGTGTTTCTCTCCGTCTAAAAGGTCGTGTATATTAGGTCATAGTTGATAGGGAATTTGTCTTGCCCATACCACCTTATTTTGCATAATAAGCAGCTGTTTTTGACGGTATGTTGTTGACAATATGCATGCTCCTTGATGTTTGCTTACGGCATTAAGATTTTCCCGTAACTCCTATTTCTCTCCCTCGTAATATTGTTCGTACCGAAGTTAGTCATTTTTTGGTGGCGAAGCGTCCGTTCAAACGGCTGATGTACTGCTGTTAATGCAGAGAATGATGTGTCCAATTCATGGAAGGTTCTTCCGCATTTGGTCGTTTTCTTCTCCTACATTGTCCACATTCGAAATCCAGTTTGATTCTGCATTACACGGCAAGGATTACATGAGTTAAATCAAGTTTTTAGGAGACCGCACAGTGAAGAGCATTCAATGATTTGTGACGGGTACAAGAGTTATTGATTGACGACTCCCGCAGGATAATGAGCGTCAGGATCAAGAAACCAAAGGTAAAAAGCAAACATGGAAAAAAGGGGGAATCCGGGCTTTGGATACCTCACTAAGACATTAACGTGAACAATGATGCAGGGTTGCTAGCAGCTGTGTTAACATAATGTAAGTGGGATAGTGTGCTGTCAAGGCGCTTTTGGAAGAATTTGTTATTGGTGTTAAAACTATGTCAGTTGGAATGGCGTTCCATGTTCTAGAGACACGAAGGTATGAAACGCTTTGTTGGTAATCGAAGCAGCCACAGTGTGTTGGTAGTTGAAGTTTGTGCTCACTTACGGTTTACTGTGGCTGTGTTGCCAAAGACGGTGATACGCATGATTTTGGTTTTTCAGTAGTAGGTAAGGCCGAAATAAGGTCTCCTCGCTGACTCCTATATTCACCGCTGTACAGTCTCAGTTCTTACAGTTTGTGTAGATAGGGGACGCAGGAAAACCCGTAACAAATTTGTTAGCGCTATTTCAAGCGTAGCGGTATCGCGATGACGCCATGAACGTCAGGATTCGACCGGATAATTCACGCGAGACCACATGTAGGCGTTCAGCATTCCTGGGAGGATAGATCAGTCGAAATTCCCGAACGCCATTCGTAAGAGGCCAGGGTGCCAGCTTGTTCTTCTCAACTTCTTTAGCCTGGTCGAGCAGCCCAGGTCATCCTGCACTAATATCCGAAGGTCGCATGCTTGCGTATTATGTTGCAACTGTAGTTCTTTCAATCATTTTCATAGCTACGCAGATAGCGTATGCTCAGAAGTTTTCAGTTTATCACGTTGACTTGCAGCCGTTCTCCGGATGACAACTAGGAAGCTTTCGAGATCTATATGTGATGCCGCGTGAATGACATTTGTCGTGATATCATTTCTAACCTTCACACTGAGACTGTACCTACTAAGAAGTGGGATTGAAGCACACTGGCAAGATGGTTGATGAATATTAGAAACGTATGTGTATCCATTACCGATCCTTGAGACACCCCGCACTTGACTGCAATCATTCAACTAATGTTGAATGAGGAAGACGCTTATCCAACTCAGTAAAATATCACCGATTCAGCGGCTTCGAATCATGCATTGATCCTTTTAGACGACGTCTATTAGTGCTTTGGCATCGACTGACTTCGTGCAGCTTGCTTGTTCTAACAGGGTTCGCAACACAGAATCGATATCGGCGGAATCCGTATTTCTGTGACACAATGAAGTCGTTGCTCTCAGGCTATCCCATTAGCGGCGATAGAGGTCTTGTTCTAAATAGCTTACTTCTCCGCGTGCAAGTAGGCAAGCAGTACATTTGGATTGATGGCTAACACATCACTTTCTCTCCTCAGGGATCCAAAACGCGGAGCACTCTTCTAGTTTTTGTCTTTCCGTCTGCATTAATGTATTTCGATTGATAACTTTACGACACGTTATCCTATCTACGATACGTGATATACGTGATATAAAAACGGAATACGAAATTACGCCAACAAACAGTGTGCCCACCAACCCTTCTCGTAACGTAGTGAAGTAAAAGCCTGCGACTAGAATACGCTCCAATTTTCGGACTTTCCACCTGTCTCTGTCACATACCGCCATCCACTTTAACAAGTTGAGGAATTACACATTTAATTGTCGACCAAACAATTGTGCTAAGAAACTTACTCTCACTGCGAGATTAAGCTCCGCAGGGACCGACAACATTCGAGCGAAACCACTGAAGGTTTGCGGCCACTAAGTACACCTAACCCTTGTCATAGTCCTTTCAAAGATGTTTCCACGAACAACAAGTCCCTACTATCTGAAAATAGGGTTTTGCTATACCAATGTATAATTGCGGTAGCCGTTCAGACCCTGAAAACTATCGTTCAACGATTCTCCACTCTGTGCTTCCGACGATGGTAGAAGCGATCGTTGCTGTGGCTCTAATGGACTACCTCGAATAATGTAACCACTTGGCACCTGAACCGCATGGCTTCTGTCAACACCAACCTGCTGATTCCATGTTTTAGTTAGATGGAAGTGGCTGATGTTGGCGTCGGAGTTGACGTCATGTATCTGGACATTTCCAATGCTTACGACCGCTTGATTCATCGCACACTACTTCACAGGCTACAGAGCTACGGGTTGGCGGATCCTGTTTTGGGTTAAATTGGTAACTATCTTCACCAACGAAGGCCTTAAGTGTGTGTTGGGGAATCGCTGTCCAACCAGATTGTGAGGGAATGAGGTGTTCCACAGGGCTCGGCGCTGGTACCGTGCATATTACTAGCTTTTAGCAAATATGATATTAACATATGGCGAACGATTATTAACAAGGAAGACCACGATTTCATCCAACATGACCGGGGTTGCATTCATGAATGGTAAACGAGGAACATACTGCAGTGTAACGCAGTAAAGTGCAACGTGATCCATCTGCGTCATTAACCGGTGAGCCTTTACAAGCTTGCAGACCAAACTTTATATGAGGCTTGTAAGGAGCGTGACCTGGGTGTACATGTACAGGAAGACCATGGATGCTCAATTCAAGCAGAGAAGGCGTCGTGAATCGGCAATCAACACCTTGACCTTCTTCACAGATCGTTCGGTCGGTTTGACCCCTCAACCTTTCCACAAATGCTTAACGTCTACGTGCGACTGCACATGGAGTGTACCATCCAAGCGTGGCACCTGTAGCATTGCTTTTGGGAATCCTTATCGCAGTGCAGCCAAGAACGTTATGGGTCTCTTCTGTCTGTCTTACCCACTTAGATTTAAGTCCCTTGAAATGTACAGCTGTCGAGATCAGCGTTTGCGGATGGGGGCACTTTATTATGATTCACCATATTCTGAAGAATGTAAATCACATTTACCGACAGCTGCTGGAGCTGTGCCGAAACAACAACGTTGGAGGCCAGACTTTGTATCTTACAACACAGTTCAGCCGGCTTGAATGCTGTAGATATTAATTTTTACTTGAATATGTCCGCCTTGGAACTCTCGCAACCATTTTTAGTTTGTCTAAAGTAACTGTGCCTAATGCCTTTGCTCTTACGTTGTCCAAGCTGGAATCGCTACGCAGGCATACTGAAAATAGTCTTTTTATCACTTGTACTGCCTTGATGGATGCGTGAATTAACCCCTGGAGCTGTGGGAGCTGTATACATAGCGGGTGTGATGGCGTTTCATCTTAAAAAGTGAGGATTATGTTTTGCCGAAGTGCGTTGTCTGTCTCCTGTCTAGTTATTACAAGACCATTTGCTACACGTAGAATTGGGCATCCGCAGAGCACTCTTTGACGTCTTCTGGCGTGTTTTTTTTGGGGTTAAGGTTGAATTGCATTACCAAACTTTGTTAGTGCTACGTTTTGATTTCATGAACTCACATGGCACTGTTTTCCTTACTTAGGCACTCCAACGCTGCTTAGTTAAACAGCCTACGTATGCCTATCAGGCTGTAGCTCTCATGGTCATGCATATTCGGGTACGGATCCTTATGAACGACTTTGCTGGTTTCCGGCTTAAGACTTTGGTGTACTACGCATTTGCCACTAACCCAGTGAAGTAGTTGACAAATTCGCATCAGATGGGTTCTGTAGGATGCTCTGCTAGGAAGGACCAGGTGGATCCTTGAACAAAGTCGTTCCTAGCTTGGCAGCTACACGATGTCTCCTGGAAAGGATTTGTCACCATGTTCTATCCTTAAATCAGCACTTTAAGTGCGGTGGCATGGTAGGGAAGGGTTGTGTCTGCGCAGTGACCTGGACATACACGTTTGTGATCATGCTTGGTACAAACCACGATGGGAGGCGGATTGTCGCGAGTCGTTACCTCTTCTCTATGTAGCGCATCGCTGCTAACTGAAGAAGAAGTGCAGTAACCTCTTCTTCTCTTGAGTCGGATTTGGAGGGCGTCTTTCTAAAGATATCATCGTTTAAGAAAGTAGCAGAAGGGTTGCCGACAGGTAATTTTGTCTGTTGGAGAAACCGTTTGATTCGGACATCTGCTGCCGTGAATAGCTTTTTGAATAGTCTTTCTGGGTAGGGTAATAGCGTCATACATGGAGGATCTGGGAGACTTAAAAGCCGTAAAACATTTGATTTTGATTCACGCAAGTATGATGGAACGATGGAACGATGGTTTCATGTGAGTTAACTGACTAATGCTTAACGAGTGTAGGAAGTGAAAATGCTGTATGGTATGCTGGAAGCTTCCCTGGTTTGCCTGTGCACGCTTATAAACAAAATCTGTTTCATTGTACACTTAAGTGACCGGTGAGGAATGTTGCGCTGGTTGCCGAGTTCAGATGTTTGCGTTGGGCATCGCCGTTTTTCTTAGTGCTTGTTTTCCGTTGCAACGCGCGACTGCTTTCCACGTTCCTTTAGCTAGAACGTCAGCAGTGTCGTACTTTTATAAATAGGCAATAGGGAACCTTTTGCAATGAAACTGAAAGTTTACCTGCGACCTGATCTGTCTTTTGGAGTCGCACTCACGGCTCCCGCTACAGGCTACTCGCCTAAGACCGTCCGTGACGTCTCTAACAGATACTCGTTTTTGGCCGTTAGCAATGAGTCGTGTGAGGCGGTAAAACGAAGTGCGTGCATGGTCAACCCTGGCTTTGTACTCTATCAATGTGGGAGCGCAGTTGACAGATTCCAGCAGAACATTCCACGTCTGGCGGTAGATTCTGTTTTGTGATGCATTGTATGGCGGTAAACTACTGACAGTTAACACACTTCATAAGCTCTCAGGTGTAGGCGGCAGCAAAATACATCAAAAACGTGTTTCTGGAGCATTGAGAATATCAATAACTGGGTGGGTGGTTAATGCATGATTTCGCTGCGGCCTCTGCAGAGTCGATCGTTACGTATGGGCATCATGCCTGGAAGAGCTATATCAGCAGGAATGATCTCAGTATTCAACCACGTTTCCGTCAACATGACCATGCCTCAAGGATGGTGAACCTGACGGGTACGAAGTCCGGTCAACTGACTGAGGTCTGATGCGTTGTTTTATAGACAGGCGTGGGCCTCCGTGGTTAGAAACCTGTTTGTGGATGCGGTTTTTGGGAGAGAGTTTATGCGCTAGAAAAGATAGATTTTCTTTCGTCTTGTTTACATATGCCATTCGGATTTTGTTTACCTTCCTTACGTTCGCTCCAAGCAAGCTCCGGAAATATAAGAACGGTGTATGGGGTGGTATGGAGAAGAGTGGCTGACAAGGGAAAGTACTCAGTGTCAGTTCCTGACCAAAGTATTACTTGAAAAAAACTCAATACACCGTAGTTTTCTGAATTTTTTGACGTCGGGGCGCACCATAATGGACAGCTTAGCTCAGACCCTCATTTTTGACACAGAGAGCCCTACTGTTTTCAGTCGTTTAGCAGCTTGGCTTTGATGCATTTTGTCTCCGACTCAGACACACTAGAGCTTACACCAATCAGAGTAATATGATATTGTTTGGTGTTCGCCTTTTTAGAAGGTGTTTTGGAGCCGTTGTTGGTTAGATAACTGATGATGCCTTGTGTTCGTTGTTACCATTGGAAGCACTAACTGCACTAATTTTGGAAGCCGGAGAAGGGCTACACTGGATGGTGTCCACGTCAAATGAGTGATAACAACCGACACGTATGTTGTTCTTCCAAGTAGATTAAATTTGTCGCATAGTCCTGGTGGAGAATGTGTGGCGAATGCAGCTTTATGAGCAACCCTTAGAGTCGTGGTGGCTAAATATGAATCAGCGCTTCTACCTTCGTGGTGACTACGTTTTCCGTAAGTATAGTTGCGAAGTGAACAGCAAGGTTGCGGCACAGTTTCATCTTGTTTTCGAGAGATTGCTCTCACAGTGGCTGCCAACGCCAAAATTTATACAAGCCTGTCACACTTTTGGGTTAACATGCTATATGTCTGACAGGTTGCATAGCCCTACGCTTAGCGCAGAACCAAACGGCATCAGTCCCATTACCACTCTTCATCTCGCTGAGATGGAAATGAGTACACTTAGGATGGAATGTTTTACGACAGTTGTAGTATGCTATACCATATCTCACATGCCTTACACTGCTTTCCACAGACCAATTAACCTTCAGTTCTGAAGCTTTATGCTTGGTTTTCGGTGAGCAAGCAGTGCTTGCAGGAAGCTCTTCAGTTATCTAAAGGTCGCTTGTCCCAGGTTCTGTACGAGCAAACTCAACCCAAACCTCAACGGTTAAATTTGAGGTGGGGCTGACACCCGTTATCTTGCTGTTCTGATAGTTAAGCGAGAAGCTAAACACCTCGAGCCACTTACATGATTTGTCAAATTAGAGGGCGATGTTACACGGTGACGGTGTGACTATATCTATGAAAATTCGATGTCTTGTCGGCAAAGTGCGGCTGTGTCCGTGCTGCGGTCCCATGTTAGTGTGGTAAGCGCATCTACATGGCTTGGTGTATATAGCGTTCGCTATCAGTGTTTGATGGCAAGGCGGACTTGTCTGGATGCGGACGAAGTTCGCTATGAAGGACACATTGATTAATCTGTCACCTCTCCACCCAGTGTTTGCCTGAAACGTGTGAGAGCGAGTACGAACACTATTGAAACTCTCTATCAAGTAGGACCAAACCTAGGGTACGATGGTTAGTCCAGCACGTCCCACATAAAGGAAGGACAGTAAGACGCCTCCTGCTCAACTTGGCGTAATTCGTCATGTTTTTGCTCTAGATCTCCATCAATATACATATATAGTTTCGACTTACTTTCGTTGTTTGCTGATTTTGAAACTTTTTCGAGTTGCGCCTTTTATAAAATCGACTGTGGTCCGGAATCGCAGCTTCAATCCGGGCAGTGTTGCAAACTCACTAGCTAAGGTTAAAAGATGTGACACTAAACAAAATGAAATCATGGAAGCTGCGTTCCAGTCGAGGAATCTGAATTTGCCCACCGCTGAGCACCATTAATGCCGAAAACAGTATACTGAACTTTTGAGCGTCCATGTCTTAAAGAAGGCTCAGTAGCAATACTCCAGCTCAATAATATCAAATGCTAATGTTCTTTATTTGAGATCAATGAAAGCGGATAATATACAGCGCTCTTGATCGTCTGTGGTCTTTGCAATCCACAGCTTTCTGCTGAAGACATCATGAGTTTTGCTGTCTATGATCTTCAGCTGCCCAATGGTTTGTAATCGCCGTAATGCACCTTCACAGATTAGTTGCATCTCCACATCCGTGGTGCGGTAATATAGCTGGCGATCGCCTCAAGGCAGCTAACACTGTAAACTATGCCCTATTCGTTTACCATTATCACTATTTGCTAATTAACTCATCGTTCGTGCCAAACCTTCTGATATAGCTTAGAGCTGTAATTAGGTTCCGCTCCAAAACGTGACGCAACCACTAACAGTTCTATCCTGCTTAATTCTGTGGGTAATGGCACTAAAATGTCACGCTAATTAGAAGGTCATTTTGGAGTACGCGTTTGTGAATGGATTGCGTTGCGCAGTCTAGGTGTAGACCGCTATACACATTGAAGTACACCTTGGCCATTTCACTCGCTGGGGTCGTAACTGATGAAGCAACTAAATGATTAGTTTTGTCCACATACTACACTGCACGCCACGCCGCGTTTCGCCTGCTTGCTACCATCAGGTGAAGAGGGCAGGTCTCGAATCCGAAACCACTGTGATGTTAGTCTGAACGTGTAGTGTGCCGGAAAACATGCTCTTTCAGCATTTTGCAACACAGCATATCACCGTTGTTTGAACCTTTAAAATGTCCACTTGTTTTACTGACGGCACTTCCGTTGACAACAATAATTTGGTGAGTAACTTGCAACACCGTTTCTCGCTCTTATAGATTCGCTTCCTTTTTTTCTAGTCTGTACAACACACGTCGGGTTCAGTTGCCTCCGTTTATACTGTCCCATAGTTGACACGTCTCTTATGTGTCATTGATTACCGACTAGTATCCCAGGCGCCAACCAACAGACGTCTATCTATTTATTCTCTATGTCACGAAGGTAAAACGCATGGCGTTCGAGGCCTATCATTTCCAGCTGATGGGAGCCAACAACCATGAAACAGTGTTTTGGCCTAACACAACCCGACATCTGTCTTGTTGATATTTTGTGAAAACATGTGGGCCTTTGAGAAGATCATTTCTAGGGAAGTGTACTGGGCCCGATACTCTTCTTACCTTAGATCAAAGAAGTATTTCAAGTCTTTGAATATGGAACTCCGTATCTGTTCGCTGACGATATCAAAGTTGTATTCTTTTTTGACCAGGGTGACTTAAGGAGTGGTCCCCTTAATATACTAAATGACCTTAAAGCATTAGACTCTTGGTGCAACCCTTGGATGCCTGATTTTTCTCCTGCTAATTTCTGTGCCTTTCGTATAGATGCACTGCACCGCCTAATGCACTTACCCTGAATGGCTTCTCATTTTCCAGCTGTCAAACAGTAAAGGACCTTGGCGTACCCTATACAAGCTCACCAAATGTTTCGGAGCAAGTTAACTATAGTATAGTGTAAGCCAGATCCCACATTATTCATATCTGCAAGAGGATGCTCGTAACCGAATCCAGACTCGCTCTATGCAAACTAGGCACTAGACCTCATTTGGAACACTGCTCAGTAATGTTTAACAACTCCATTCATTCTCAACTACCGCGAGCGCTGTAAACTACTTGGCCTTCAACCTCTATGGTTACGAATAATGAGACTCAACCTCACCTTCTTATTCCAGACGATATAAAACCCAAACACGAACCTCGCAGGACTCATTCAACCAAATGTGGGCTCTCGGTATCTCCTCCACAATAGGCCCTTATCCGTTACCCTACCTACCGCTCGCACCAACGTGCGTAACAACTTCTCTACAGATTCGTTCGCGTCTGCGACAGGCTATCATTACAACTTAGGGCAGCCTAGAATATTGCACAGTTCCGATCATCCCTACCTAGCCACCTTGCTACCACGCCTATCTGCAACCTCTTAACACCAAGATACCGGTGAACCAACTTTGGGAACATGGCCCTGATCACCTCTAAATCCAAAAACCTAAAATCACGGACACAGGTTTCACACTTCAACTCACGTTCACCCTAGCTATATCTGTCTGTTATTCCGACTAAGCGCGGATAACATCTAGCCCATCAGCATAAATATCTGCGAGTCCAACTCCACTATCCTCATCTTATTCCGCCACCACAAGTGTATGCCCTAGCTGACTGCAACCTTATTTTTACTGCAGTTGCGACTTGCAGCCCCTACTCTATTCGATCGCCCTCTTAACTAAGACTAATATACAGTCCATATCCTCTTCTCACGACTACGTACAGCCCTTGCTTTGCAACGTATCTGGCTCATACCCTCACTCTTCACTGCCGACCATTAGACTTGCTTCATAAACCGTAGAAGTCTATGTTGAAGTGGAGGACTTTGTACATTTCGGAGATGCTGCCCATTACAATCTGCATCCCCATGTCCATACCGGAGCTGGTTCTGCAACGCCATTTTCAATACATCTGTCGCGTGTAGCCCTCACCCTTTTGAAGAGCTTCTGCACCATCCTATCCCAAAATTTTTGATTCAAAGTATTGCTTGTCTCATAACCCAATCCTCGCTTCAGCTACGGTCCTTCTTCATTCACTATCACTCTCTCCCACTTAACTGAAAAAACGACAGGTTATGTCCACTTAAGCTTACAATGGCGAGCAGCCTCTGCTACGTAGTTAGTCCGGCGCTTACCCCCACTGTTCGCTGCATCCATTTGGCTTCGTTTTGGCATCTTAGACTCCACCTCCGATTGTTTAACTGAATCTAATAACTCGCGCCGCCGCATCATCCTATTAGCTAATTGTTGGTTCGTACTATTGCTTCTTCTACAACCCAAGCATTGCTCCGGCTAAGACACGTCCTCCCGCACTTTAACCCCCTCCACTTAACTGACTGCTTGGCAGTCCATGCGCCCTAAATCCCAAAAAAGCGGCTTCTGCTACGTAGATAATCCGACTCCCAACCCCAGTGCCCACTGCGTCCATTTGGCTTCCTTTTGACCTTGTAGATCTCCACCTTCGAGTGCTGCACCTCGTCTATTTACGCGCAGCAGCGCCATCCTATTCCACAATCGATGCTTCATAGTATTGCTTGTTCCACAACCTAAGCATGACTTTGGCTACGACACGTCTTTCCTCACATTTACCCTCCACCACTTGACTAAATGCTTGGCAGTCCATGTTCCCTTTATCTCTCAACAGCAAGCGGCTGCTTCAACGTATTTAGTCCTGCGCTTACCCCTACAGTTCTTTGCGTCACTACGACATTCTTTTGGCAACGTAGAACTCCACCTTTCGAGTGGTCCGCCTAATCTACTGAAGCGCCGATGCGCCACTCTATTTTACAGTGGTGGGTTCATAGTATTATATGCTTCACAAACCAATCTTTGCATCAGCTAAGGCTTTTTTCTTTCACTATAAACCACCTTCCCTTAACTGACTGCTCGGCAGTTCATGTTCCATTAATCTCTCAATAAAGAGTGGCTTCTGCTACGTGGTAACTTCGGCACCTCTCCTTAGCGCTCTCTGCGTCCATTTGACTTGCTTTTGACCTCGTAGCATTCCACCTTCGAGTCGTTCACGTAAACAACTGAGGCGTCGATGTGTTTCCTATACTACAAACGGTGGTTTACAGTATGGCTTCTTCAACAATCCAAGCCACGCTTCTATGACGGCCTTTATTCTTGAACTATAACCCTCCTCCACTTAACTGGTTGCTTTGCAGTCCATGTTCACTTAATCTCTCAATAAACAGTGGCTTCTGCTACGTAGTTAATCTGGCTCTTACCATCACTGTGCCCTGCGTCCACTAGGCTCACTTTTGACACCGTAGAATCCGACCTTCGAATGCCTCACCTAATTTACTGAAGCACTGATGCGTCATCCCGCTCAGCAATTTCTTGTTCGTAGGCTGACTTTCTGCTGTTTATTCACAATTCGAACGCCACACATCTTTGAACCGTCTATTTCTCTCTTCCCACACATTAGTCCCAACACTTTTAACTAACAACGCTTGGACTGCTTACCGGAACCATGCTCTAGACCTTCATATACACCACAGTAATTTACCCATTGGGCCACAATTTTTGTTGTATGCTCAAGAATCATTTTCAGCGTAATAGCTGTTGCACGTTGCACATCATTTTGTCTCAAGTCTAAATGTCTTATGGTAAGCTTTTCACACTGCTTGGTTCCATGATTGTCCTTTTCGGTCTGCTCTCAGCTTGTTCCTCTAGTTCCCTTTCTCCGAGGTGGGGAAATTTATTAAGATCCGGGATTGGACTGAGGAATTGCCTTCGTCTGAGATGGGATGGAATAACCAATAAGGACTCCCCTGGACCATGGGCTTATACCAAAACCAACCAACTGCCCCTAACACAACGACTGAAGTCCAGTGAGGATAACTGGACATGAATTTCTCACACTAGCAAGTAGTCAAAATCAGAGAAATTGAGACCCAAGATACTCTGGAAATTTCGCTTACCTGCACAATTACTCGCCCTACTCGACTGGCCTCAATACCTATGGCGGGCCCTAACTGAGCTATCTGATCAGCCAAAAGAATGGTCATTCGACTGCGGATAACCGTTAAATAAGTTTGATAAGACGCTTTGCAGTTGTACCTGACCGTTCAAAACAATCGAAGACAGTGTTCCAGGACGTGGTGGGTTTTCACCTAGCAAGCGTTCTCCCTAAAAAAAGCCACCAAAGTCCGTTTACCAACACTGCGACGTGGCGGATGTGACTCGTCACTGAGTAAACTCACTGCCCAAAATTACATCCTAGCATATAGACTAGAGAAAAGTTTTCAATATTGGATTGATACATAGGAAAAACATACTTTTAGTCTTCGCATACTGGCATCCCTTCGTCTACTGTGCTTTTCGTCTTTACTCTACGCACACATGAAGCCAGTTCACAGTCACCCCACTGACGTTTTTGCCCCTCAGGGGCACTTCTTCCGTTTCTGCAACTTTTACAACATTTTGCTCCAGCCAAATACGTATATTGTAACGTATATATCGCGCAACCTGATTGCTTTTAAATTGTGATCATGCCTGAGTTGGTGTGCCTCGATGAATTCGATAATAAATAATTTGATTTACTTTATTTATTCCTTACCACCTAGTGGAACGCACTTTTCCGCAGCGCACCATGAGGCAGCCGATAGCGGATGCAATTACCACCACAGACCTTTTACTGGTCCCCCAACCGTTAGAAGCTAATCGCATACCAGATGATCGAATATGACAGTACTGAAGCTGCACATTTTGCTGGTGCCTTACATATGTATGATAGCATTTCAGCCAAAGTGGCTATAATGATGAGTAAGGAGAAAAAGGTTTGAAAAATTACGGCGTAACTTCGCAACACTGACACCCCCGTGACCGGTTTCGTGCTCCTTTGTACTCATTAGACGGAGATAGCCTGAGCTGTGGTGGATCTCGGGACCAAGTGGTCAACGGCTAGCGCCTTGATATCTATGCAAATAAGCTCCGCGAACAACGCTTAGCTTAGTGGGGGGAATTCGAATTTGGCTTTGGAAAACCTACCATGTGGTTAGATTGCGACAGGCCATCGCTGTTGAGACTTCGGTTCAGGTTGAAGTAGATCTCGGTCAATCAGATCACATGGACGGCATGCGAAGTGGAGGTGTTTCGGTGTTTCTCTTCCTAACACGGACTTCCCATGACTGGTCTCGTCTTGGTTTGGACTCAGCAGCTGGAGATAGCTTGAGAAAGGAGGGGATCTCGGAGCCAAATGTTTAATGGATGGTGCCTTGATTACCATGCGAATGAAGGTCCATTCCAACCGCACGAGAGAAGTTTACATGATACGCAGTTGCCGCAGGCGAACATTACAGATCAAGCTCCTAGAGTTTGTGCCAGCAACAATCACAAGTAGCTGGTTGTGGTAAGATATAAATTAACATCTGCTAAACAGCTGCGTTTTCAAAGTTGATCTGTGTTTTAGCATCTTGCTTTAAGGCACCAAGTGGACACGTGTATAAACGGGCTACAGTCTTGAGGTCAGCGATTCTATTTCTCACCATGTGGTCAATAATCCTCCATCGAATCTTGTGCCATCCAGCTACGAGTGCACAGAACTAATTCTTCTTATCAATTTTAGACTTCAGATTTGTCTCGGTATGCAAAGCAATCAATATTGGGATCTCAGTTGACTTTCAATTAAACTTCAGTCATTTTTTAACACTGGGAGGGTATATGAGGTGGCGAGGTTTCGTTAATGCTCGATTCTAACAATGAACTATTCAAGTGGTGCTATCTTCATCGGGACATATCAAATCATAGACTGCCTGAGCTGAAAATTTAGCATTGGAATTAATGAGTTGCCAATGGTACTTTGATGCCTAAGCCACTAAAATGCATATAGTGAACTTTAATACAGTGACTAGAAAGTAAATTTTGGATTATGAGGTATCTGTTCAATCATAGCCTAGCATACGTGAGCGGATATACATAAGTAGATAAGCTTATTTTTCGTGAAGGTGCGGAAGACTCTTCCCGCATAGAAACAGATCAATGGGCACATAACTGTGCATTACAGATAATGTCATCCAACTTAACCTTAGGGAGAAAGCACTTCAACATTGGGAGTTGGCATGTAGGCAGGGAATTCTTCAATTCCTTGAAACTGGTGCATGGACTCACGTTGCGGCAGCTGAGGGCCATGCCTGACCCATTTTAAGGTGTCCTCTCTACACAGATTGGAGATATAGTGAAGATTTGGCGAGCACACTGTGACTACCTATTAGAACAAGCGTTCAGAGACTGAAGGACCTGTTGCACGGGCTACAACTGCAGCAGATGCACATGTTCTAGCCTGTCCACCAACACTGGTTGGAATGCAAACGGCTCTCGCTCAACTCTAAAGCGGCAACTGTGCCGAAACTGACGGGATCCCGCATGAAGTGTTGTAACACTGCAAACTCGCTTTGGTAAGTGCGCTCCATCAACTGGTGCAACGCGTGTGGATTGAAGAGGAAGTGCCTACCAGGTTAAAAGATATCCGTGTGCTACCACTTTCCAAGGGCAAATGGAGCATGCAATATCATGCGAATGAACATGGCATCAACTTGCTGAGTTGTGTAGGCAAGGTGATTGCCGGAATTCTACTCAACCTCCTCGTCACTCAGGCCGCTGGACTGAACGGGGTGGAAGAGCAACGCAGATTCCGTTCGGACCGCAGCACCATAGATACGGTGTTCACCGCTCGTCAATTGTAGGAGAAATGCCGAGAAAAGCACCGCAATTGTACTAGCTGTTTATAGACTTCACCAAGGCATTTGACACGGTGAACCGCGAGGCATTGTGGCTGGTGTTGGGTGAGTTTACTTGTCCGTGTATGTATGTTTATTTGAAGGTTTGCACAATGGTGTACGGGCGAGGGTGCAGCTGAACAGACGGACCTAGGATGACTTTGCAGTTGTCTCTGCAGTGAAGCAAGAATGTGTCTTAGCCTATGCTCCGTTCAATGTCTACTTAAATTTATGATGTCTTGTGTTCTTAAGGGAACATGTGATAATGGTGTCGGTGTGGATACTTGTATTGATGATGAGTTGCTGAACATCCTCCGTTTTGAGACGAAAACACTTGTATGTAAAATGGCCATTGGTATGTTGCTGTTTGCTGACGACTGTGCGTTGTTCTGCGCACAGCGCGAATGAGTTGCAGAATATGACTTCGATTGTCGCTTCGACTGCGGCTACATTCGAGCTCACCATCAACACAGACTAGACTGTAATTTTTTCCGGCCTTCACCAGGAAAGAGCCACTTGAACCTGACCCAAATCCATGTTATCGCTGAAGTGTCGCATATAACATCGAAATGTTGCTATCTCGAGAGCTTAATGTCAACCCACCTGTAGCTGACGAGCCAGCTGCACATCCACGTATCGGACGCGGCTGCTGCATTTGGCAAGCTAGAATATTATGTTTGGAAGAACGACCAGCTTGTCCTTGGAACGAAGATGATGGTATAGAAGTTTTGTTGCCGTCCGTTATTCTGCAAGGCTGTGAAACACTGAGGATGTACCACAAGGATGTAAGATATTTGGAACGGATTCATCAACAGTGTCTGCGACGGAATCTGCGCATCAGTTTAGACAACATCGTTGCAGACACGGAAATGCTGCGCCGCCGTGACTTGTGTGCTATGGACGGCATACATCTGCTGCGACACCTACGGTGGCTGGGGCATGTTCCCCGCATGGATTCGACGAGGATACTCAGGCAGCTGTTATGTGGACAAGTCAGTTCAGTGAAGCGACATGCTTGCAAACCGATGTTTCATTACGAAAAGGTGAACACGATGACTTTATCACGAAGGAACGTTGAGTTCAGGTGTTGGGGAATCAAAGGCAGCTGATCGGTTCGAATGGCGTGGGCTGATCAGGTTGGCGGTTGACAAGATGCCTGGGGAAGCAATGTTGCATGCAGAAAAGAAACGCCGCGTACAGAAGTGACAGACTCCGACAGTGTCAAACGCATAGTGATGTGGCACATGCGGTCGCGAGTGTCCGAGCCAATCAGGCCTAGGAAGTCACCTGATTTGCCACCCGGGGCATCCAGCATCCAAAGAACGACGAATCGGCTGATTAGTTAAACAGCAACAGTGCAGTGCTCTTAGGTACACTCCGTCCGCTTCCATTCAATTTACTAACCCAAAGCAACAAAGTGGCCTATATGATACGTGTGCTACATCATCACTGCAGTTATTATGTATATGTGCCGGCAACTTGAGTTGCTTGTATTTAAGGTATTGGCTGTTGCTTGATACCCACGGTGCGGCTGTACCTGATGTACATGTTGACAAGTTGTCTGTATATCTGACACCCACCACCTGGATTACTGACTCCAGGAGACAGTTGCTCGTTGCTTGGGGGCGGGACGTACCGTCCTCATGGTGGTGCCAGGCTTAAAGATTGGTACCATCTGATGTGGAACAAGCTACAGCACAACCACTGCCTTGTGCACGTCTGGTACGCATGACTTCCCAACTAGACCGACTGGAATACTGCTGCTGTGTATGTCGAAGGGATTTAGGCCGCCTCCGTTGATGAAAGTGACTCCCATTCACATGCCTCTCGGTCTTATTCCTACAGGTCTACAATGGATATGAGGTGTGTGAATGAAGCTGTGGCTGGTGCAGCGTAAGCCACTCATGTTACTATAGGATTTGTTGTTGCTATTCAGTTACCATGCGTTTGAATGATTGCAGATACCAATTAGCAAAATGGTCGGACAAAGCGGACTGTATTGGTGATGCCACGAATGAACGAAGACGGACGAAGCAAACAGAAACGAACATCAGTGTCGTGATTCACCAGGCGGAAATGTCTCGGGCCAGAGGTAAATCAAGATGACTTAATGTAATGGAGATTAAAACGTAAAAATTATGATGCACAATAGGCTAGCAATGAATTTGTACATAAAAGATGGTAGGTATCATTTGGGGCCCTACAGAGCTCCCCCCTTGCAAGGCTGAATAGAAGAAGCCTTCGATGTCGAAAATGATGAGTGGATCAAAGTTACATACAAGACTTTCCCTTCACAAACATAAAAATAGAAAGTGAAAACAACATTTTTTCAGGATAAGTTGAATTCAGCTATTTCGCGTATTCTCATCGCCCGTTTTCACACGTTTAGTGGAATGGCTAGGTTGCATACAGAGACATTCAATGTGTAACCTCATAGAAAACAGGCAAAGTTCATCTGATGCTGGTCGGCATTCCGCTTAGAGCAATGTGGCCACCAGCCTCACTAAGGAAGGGAGAGATGGGCGACGAACTCTGTCTGTTTACACAAAGTGGGTTTCAGCCGCCTAATTACCGAAGCCTGAGCGAACTGAAACGTGTGATCGGCGCTCCGTCGGTTGATTATCCTAAATGATTTGCATGGATTTCCACATATGGGACAGTCAAATATGTGTTGGGTGATGGAATTGGCGGAAATCTTCGGACCATTCGCGACTAGGTTACCAGCAATGTGTTCTAAAATTCTTCTGGACAGTCTCCTCTCCGTTCGGCCGATGTACTCACTACCGCAATTACAATAAAATATGGAAATGAATGAGGCGGTAACTCAAGAGTCATGCTTGTCCAGGTTGGATTTAAACAGCAACTTTCTAACTCAGCAATGTAATAACACCTATTTTATTGATTGACGGAGAGGAT
>OX104070.1:86807754-86840382 GCA_944474145.2 Dicrocoelium dendriticum
CATCCGTCGGGAACCAGGAAGAAGCAGTTGAGATATGCACTGCGGATTGCGACTATCAACTCGCATGCACTTCTTCAAGGCAAGCGGTGGTGTGGGGCTTAATCCCCGTCGGATCGAATCCCAGCCGCCTGACTGTTTACTATACATTTGCCGTACTTGTTTTGATGAGTAGTGAGTTAGTTATCATAAACTAATCTCCGATGGCCGTGGTCTGTCAATTTGTGCAGTCTGATGATCAGTCGACAAAATTCGTCGCTGGCTCCAGATATACTGTTTACGATTGACAAAATTACAGTTAGCTCAGATAGTCAGTACGATTTTGACATTCCAAAACTTTTACTCGTCTATGTCACCATACTGCTTATGAATTTCGGCGCTATGGGATCGCTGATTCGATCCTGGGCTAGATGTATTCGTTCGCACTCTTACGTCACTTGAATTGGCGGGTACGGAGCTTGTTGCATCAAACAAGCAAAACACCCACTGCAGTAGCTTTAACTGTTGACTGGCACTTTCGCTGTATTATCGGCCTGCCTTGAGCATTCACGAACGTAATGCACGAGAACACCAAGATCACGCTCCAAACAAGCGCGCCTCAGAACTTTTTCTCCAAGACGATGTACATTAGTGTTCCGTAGGTGCATGCTCTATACTTTGCACTTGACAGAATTAAACTGCATGTTTTAAGCGCTGTTGTGATCAACCCTCAGAGCTTTCTGGTCGTCCACTTGCTTGACTACTCGCCAAAGCTTGAGACCGTCCCCCATTGAGTAGAAAGTTTGACGTAAGAACTCGCACAAGGTAATTTAAGAACATTAAGGATGATTGTGGTCATAATACGAGTCTTGAGGGACCATCATGTGGGTCCACAAAGTAGGGCGACAAAAATAAGCTTTTGATCCACTTCTCTTACAGTTTACACAGCGAGCTCCATGTATGTTTAGTAAATATTAGCAGCTGCTGGATGACCGCATATTGGTGTATCATACCCTCAAGGATCAAAACCACTCTTGAAGACCCGCACAGAAACTCAGCGAGAACACCACACTGCTATTCTACTGTTGGAAATTAGCCGCACCGTACAGTCGGTTGCGATGCCAGCGGAACATTTTCTCCCTTCGTGTGATTCATGAAGTAGCATAAGACGTTGTTTGTCTTTTCTTTCCAATTATGCTCCCACTGACTGCACTTCTGATGCAGCAAAGACACCTTCTACCACGAACTGAACAAGCTAATACACAATGCTATACTTTTAGATACAATAGTAGTTGCAGGGACTTCAATGCACTAAGAAGTACTCCAAGCTCTTCAGTAGCTCAGCTAGGCGGTATGCATGGGCTTAACTTCAACCGGACTAACAACGGCGAGTGTCTGTTGTAACCGTGCACAGAGCCCCAAATGTTTCTTATTTGCACCGATTTTAGGCACAGTTGGCGCCGAAGTGCCTCTCGACATCCTCTCGTAGCTGGACGTCGATGGACGCAAATTGACCGCATTGCCTTAATTTACAGGTGGCGTGGTTCCATCCTGGTTTGCCGCTCGTACTGGAATACCTGTGTTGACTCTGATCATGTCATGGTACGCTGTCGTTTGTCAATGAACTTTACCGTCAGGCGCACCAAACGTCTCCCTCGATTGCAAACAGAAATCGGCTCAGTCCTTGGTCAGGAAAGCCAAATAAGACGCACTACGCATCGAACTTTTGCTGTCTTGTTCCAATGTCACTGACCTTCAGAGGAATAGAGTGCGGCCGCCATGCGTACAGCAGGAGCACCTGTTTGTGGCAATCTCACACGTCAACGCACCACTCATTGGATATCCGAAAAGTCGGTGGACCAGTTGAAATCCAGAAGAAAACTTCCGGTTGGCCCTGATCACATTGCGAAAAGACGGACTATTAGGCGGGAACAAAAGCGGGATCTGCGTGATGACAAGGAATCCTGGTGGTCCAATCGGACTCAAGAAAAGGAGGAGGCAGGAGCAGTGGGCAATTACCGTAAGCTCTTCCAGCTGATGCGCACCACTGATTCCAGGAAATCAGGCGTCAGTGAGACAATCAGAGACAGAGCGATTACACTGATACACAATAAGGAGCACCGTATGGCTCGTTGGGCGGAACACTTTGAATATCAGTTCAGCTGGCTCTCTGCTTCCGGACCTCTTCTTACTCAATTGATGCATAATGAGCCCATGGACGGTTAGTTTAGAGCCCCCTTTGGAGATTGATGTCCGAAATGTGATCACAGCCCACAATGGTTCTCTTGCTGTTGGCTCAGATTCTCTCCCAAATGCACAATTTAAACATGGAAATGTCACTGAAAAGCACTGATCTCCTTATTCCAGCATGTACGGAAGGAAGAGCGTATCCCGGCAAACTGGAATAAATCGGTTATACTGACAATATACAAAAAGTTACTTGCGCCGATTGTGATAAACACAGTGGTATTAGCCTACCGAGAGTTGTGATAAAATTAATGGATTCAATTCACCTTTGTCGCCTCACTGTGCAGTGAGGATCATAGAATAGGCAGGCAGGCTTCCGCCCAGGACGGAATTGATGAGACCATATATTCCCTCTGTGGCAGTTACTAGAGCAGTAACACACGTACTGTAGTCCAACAACAGCTGTGTTCTTTGACTTCATGAATGCATGCTATTCAGTTGATTGATGCATTCTATTCCAAACCCTCGCGTGAACATTTTACATGTTCTGTACGCGAACAGTGAAGGCCACGTCAGGGTCTACGGTGAGCTGTCGGATGCCCTTCCGACAACTATTGGGTTTCGTCAGGTTTCCTCAATTTCCCTACTTCGTTCAACTTCGGCTTGGAATCCACCATGGAATGTTCCGTTGCGGAGTCTCACGACGCAGATGTTGAGGAGCTGCCTGGTCGAAGGCTTGTTGATCTTGATTATGCGGACGATTTCATTTTGCTGTTTATCGATTTTAGGACTGCGCAAGCAACCCAGTCTAATGGTCCCATTATTTGGTACGCACTTCGTACCTTCCCCGTGCAAAGTATTGCTGCAAGACCACAGACCACTTGATGAACCGTTGAATTTTAAGAGCGAGATACTCGTGCTAGTTTATGGATTCATTTACATTGGCAGCTACATCAGTAATGATGTTCGCATTCAGTTCGCGTATGGTAAAAACCAGAATTGCCTTCTTGAACCTTTGGCAAATTCGGCGACACAAATGTGTTTCTCTCCGTCTAAAAGGTCGTGTATATTAGGTCATAGTTGCAAGGAATTTGTCTTGCCCATACCACCTTATTTTGCATAATAAGCAGCTGTTTTTGACGGTATATTGTTGACAATGTGCTTGCGCCTTGATCCTGGATGTTTGCCTACGGCATTGAGATTTTCCCGTAACTCCTATTTCTCTCCCTCGTAATATTGTTCGTACCGAATTTAATCATTATTTTGGTAGCGAAGTGTCAGTTCAAACGGTTGCTGTACTGCTGTTAATGAAGAGAATGATGTGTCCAATCCTTGGAAGGTTCTTCCGCATTTGGTCGTTTTCTTCTCCTACATTGTCCAAATTCGAAATCCACTTTGATTCTGCATTACACGGCAAGGATTACATGAGTTAAATCAAGTTTTTAGGAGACCGCACAGTGAAGAGCATTCAATGATTTGTGACGTGTACAAGAGTTATTGCTTGACGATTCCCGCAGGATGATGAGCGTCAGGATCAAGAAACCAAAGGTAAAAAGCAAACATGGAAAAAAGGAGGAATCCGGGCTTTGGGTACCTCACTAAGACATTAGCATGTACAATGATGTAGGGTTCCTAGCCGCTGTGTCTAACATAATGTAAGTGGGATAGTGTGCTGTCAAGGCGCTTTTGGAAGAATTTATTGTTAGTGTTAACATGATGTCAGTTGGAATGGCCTTCCATGTTCTAGAGACACGAAGGTATTAAACGCTTTGTAGGTAATCGAAACAGCCACAGTGTATAGGTAGTTGGAGTTTGTGCTCACTTAGGGTTTACTGTGGCTGTGTTGCCAAAGACGGTGATACGCATGATTTTGGTTTTTCAGTAGTAGGTAAGGCCGAAATAAGGTCTCCTCGCTGACGCCTATATTCACCGCTGTACAGTCTCAGTGCTTACAGTTTGTGTAGATAGGGGACGCAGGAAAACCCGTAACAAATTTGATAGCGCTATTTTAAGCGTAGCGGTATCGCGATGACGCCATGAACGTCAGGATTGGACTGGGTAATTCACGCGAGGCCACATGTAGGCGTTCAGCATTCCTGGGAGGATAGATTTGTCGAAATTCCCGAACGCCATTCGTAAGAGGCCAGGGTGCCAGCTTTCTCTTCTCAACTTCTTTAGCCGGGTCGAGCAGCACAGGTCATCCTGCACTTCCATCCAGAGGTCGCATTCTTGCGTATTATGTTGCAACTGTAGTTCTTTCACTCATTTGTCATAGCTACGCAGATAGCGTATGCTCAGAAGTTTTCAGTTTACCACGTTGACTTGAAGCCGTTCTCCGGATGACAACTAGGAAGCTTTCGAGATCTATATGTGATGCCGCGTGAATGACATTTGTCGTGATATCATGTCTAACCTTCACACTGAGACTGTAACTACTAAGAAGTGCGATTGAAGCACACTGGCAAGATGGTTGATGAATACTAGAAACGTATGTGTATCCATTACCGATCCTTGAGACACCCCGCACTTGACTGCAATCATTCAACTAATGTTGAATGAGGAAGACGCTTATCCAACTCAGTAAAATATCACCGATTCAACGGCTTCGAATCATGCATTGATCCAGTTAGACGACGTCTATTAGTGCTTTGGCATCGACTGACTTCGTGCAGCTTGCTTGTTCTAACAGGGTTCGCAACACAGAATCGATATCGGCGGAATCCGTATTTCTGTGACACAATGAAGTCGTTGCTCTCAGGCTATCCCATTAGCGGCGATACAAGCATTAGTCTAAAGAGCTTCCTACTCCGCGTGAAAGTAGGCAAAAAGTACAGTTGGCTTGATGGCCAACACATCGTTTACTCTCCTCAGGGATCCAAAACACGGAGCTTTCTTCCAGTTCTGATCTTTCCACCTACATTGATTTATTTCGGAAGATGACTTTGCGAAACGCTATCCTATCTGCATTACGTGACGTACGTGAAATACAAACGGAATACGAAATAATGCAAACAAACAGTGTGCCCATCAACCCTTCCCGTAACGTATCGCTGTAAAAGCCTGCGACTTGAATTCTATCCAGATTTCGAACCTTCGACCTGTCTCTGTCACATACCGCCATCCACATTAACAAGTCGAGGAACGCACATTTAATTTCGACCAAACACTTGTGCTAAGGAACTTACTGTCGTTGCGCGATTAAGCTCCGCAGGAACCGACAACATTCGAGCGAAAGCACTGAAGGCTGCGGCCACTAAGTAAGCCGAGCCCTTTGTCTTAGTTCTTTCAAAGATGTTTCCATGAACAACAAGTCCCCACTATGTGGAAATATGGCATTATTACCCCAATTTTTAAAGGCGGTAGCCGTTCAGACCCTAAAAACTATGGCATACTTAATATCTGTGGTTTCGAAGATGGAAGAAGTGATGGTCGCTGTGACTCTAATGGACTACCTGAAAAATGCAGCCACTTGGCACCGGAGCAGCTTATCCTCTGTCAACACAGGTCAGCACACCAACCACTGATTTCACCTTTTAGTTGATCGAAAGTGGCTGATAATGGAGTCGGAGTTGACGTCATCTATCTGGACATCTCCAAAGCTTACGACCGCTTGGATCAGCGTACACTGCTTCATAGGCTACAGAGCTACGGATTAGGGAATCCTGTGTTGGGTTGGATTGGTAACTTTCCTCACCAACGGAGGTTATAATTGCGTGTTGGGGAATCACTGTCCCACCAGATGGTGTGGGAATGTGGTGTTCCACAGGGCTCGGTGCCGATTCCGTGCATATTACTACTTTTTAGCAAATAGGATATAAATATATGGCGAAGCGATTAAAATGAGAGCACGATTTAGCTCACATGACCTGGGTTGCGTTCATGAATGGTAAACGAGGAACCTACTGCAGTGTAACACGGCAAAGTGCAACGTGATGCACCTGCGTCAGCAGTCGGTGAGTGTTTACAAGCTTGCAGACCACACCTTTTAGGAGGCCTCTCAGGAGCGTGACCTGGGTGTGATGGCACAGGAAGATCTTGGATGCTCAATACAAGCAATGAAAGCGTCGTGAACCGGCCATCAACCTTTGGCCTTCTTCGCGGATCGTTCGCTCGGTTTGACCACTCAACCTTTCCCCAAACGCTGAACGCCTACGCGCGACCGCACATGGAGTGTACCATCCACGCGTGGCACCTGTAGCAGCAAAATGATCTCATTGTTCTCGAGAATCCTCCTCGAAGTTCAGCCAATAACATTATGGCTCCCACTGTATGTCTTACTAGCTTAGAATTTAGTTCCTTGGAATGTACAGCTGTCAAGACCAGCGTTTGCGGATGGGGGCACTTTAAAACGGTTCACCAAATTCTGTAGAATCTAAAGCCCATTTACTGATGGCTACTGAATCTGAGCCGAAATATCAACCTAGGAGGCCAGACTTTGAAACCGACAGCACAGTTCAGCCGGCTGGAAGGCCGTGGATATTACTTTTCACTTGAGTATATCCGCCGCGGAATTCTATGCCATCCACATTTGTTTTGTCAAAATTAACTGTGCTTGATGCCTTTGGTTTTATGTTGCCCATGCTGTGATGGCTGCGCAGACACATTGATAATAGTCTTTTTATCAATCGTACTGCCTTGATGGATGCATGAATTGACCCTGGGAGCTGTGGGAGGTGTATAAATAGCGGATGAGATGGTGATTCACCTTAAAAAGCGAGGATGAATTGTTGCCGAAGTGCATTGGCTGTCCCGTGTCTAGTCATTACAAGACCATCTGCTGCACGTAGAACTGGGCATCCACAGAGCACTCTTTGACGCCTTCTGCTCTGCTTTTTGGTCTTAAGATTAATATGCAATACCAAACTTCCTTGGTGCTACAGTTAGTCTTCGTGAACCCACTTGACGCAGTTTTTACGCACTTAGGCACTCCACAGCAGCCCACTTAAACTGGCTACGTAGGCGCACCTGGCTGTATCCCTCATAGTCATGCATATTCTGGTCCAGCTCATTATGAAGCAGTTGGATTGTTTCTGGCCTAAGACTTTGGTTTAGTACGCATTTGCCACTAATCCAGTGAATTAGTTGCCAAATTCCTTCCAGATGGGTTCTGGAGGATGCTCTGCTGGGAAGGACCAGGTGGATCCTTGAACAATGTCTTTCCTAGCTTAGCAGCTACACCATGTCTCCCGGAAAGGATTAATCACCCTGTTCTATCCTTGCATCAGCACTTTATGTGCGGTGGCGTGTTAGGGAAGGGTTGTGTCTGCGCAGTGGCCTGGACATATACTTTTGTGATCATGCTTGGTACATACCGCGATGGGAGGCGGCGTGTCTCGTGTTGTTACCACTTCTCTATGCATACGCATCGCAGCTAACTGAAAAAGTGCAGTAACCTCTTTCTTCCTTGAGTCACATTTGGCATACGTCTTTCTAAATAGGTCATCGTTTAAAAAAGTGTCAGAAGGGTTGCCGACAGGTAAGTTTGTCTGCTGGAGAAACCGTTTGATTCGGACATCTGCTGCCGTGAATATCTTTTCCAATAGTCTTTCTGAGTAGGGTGATACCATCATACAAAGAGGATCTGAGAGACACGAAAGCCATAAAACCTTTGATCTTGATTCACGCAAGTGTGATGGAACGATGAAACGATGGTTTTATGTGGGTTAACTGACTAATACTTAACGAGTATAGCAAGTGAAAACGCTGTATCCTATGCTGAGATCTTCTCCGGTTTGCCTGTGTACACTTATAAAAGCAATCTGTTTCATTGTGAACTTAATTGACCGGTGAGGAAAGTTGAGCTGGTTTCCGAGTTCAGTTGTTTGCGTTTGGCATCGTCACTTTTCTGAGTGCTTGTTTTCGGTTGCAACAAGCGACTGCTTTTCAACTTCCTTTAGCTAGAGCGTCAGCAGTGTAGTAATTGTATAAATAAGCAACTGGGAACCTTTTGCCATGAAAATAAAAGTTTAGCTGCGACCCGATCTGTGTTTTGGAGTCACCCTCACGGCTCCCGCTACAGGCTACTCGCCTATGACCGTCCGTAAAGTCTCTAACAGACACTCGTTTTTGGTCATTAGCAATGAGTCGTATGACGCGGTAAAACGAAGTGCGTGCATGGTAAACCCTGGCTTTGTACTCTATCAATATGGGAGCGCAGCAGCACATTCCACGTCTCACGGTAGATTATTTTCTGTGATGCATTGTATGGCGGTAAACTACTGACAGTTAACACACTTCATAAGCTCTCAGGTGTAGGCGGCAGCAAAATACATCAAAAACGTGTTTCTGGAGCATTGAGAATATCAATAACTGGGTGGGTGGTTAATGCATGATTTCGCTGCGGCCTCTGCAGAGTCGATCGTTACGTATGGGCATCATGCCTGGAAGAGCTATATCAGCAGGAATGATCTCAGTATTCAACCACGTTTCCGTCAACATGACCATGCCTCAAGGATGGTGAACCTGACGGGTACGAAGTCCGGTCAACTGACTGAGGTCTGATGCGTTGTTTTATAGACAGGCGTGGGCCTCCGTGGTTAGAAACCTGTTTGTGGATGCGGTTTTTGGGAGAGAGTTTATGCGCTAGAAAAGGATAGATTTTCTTTCGTCTTGTTTACACATGCCATTCGGATTTTGTTTACCTTCCTTACGTTCGCTCCAAGCAAGCTCCGGAAATATAGGAACGGTGTATGGGGTGGTATGGAGAAGATTGGTTGACAAGGGATATTACTCAGCATCAGTTCCTGACCAAAGTATTACTTGGAATAAACGCATTACACCATAGTTTTCGGAATTTGTTGACGTCGCGGCGCACCATAATGGACAGCTTAGCTCAGACCCTCATTTTTGACACAGAAAGTCCTAGTGTTTTCAGTCGTTTAGCAGTTTGGCTTTGCTAGAGTTTGTCTCTGACTCAGACAAACTAGAGCTTACAACAATCATAGTATTATGATATTGTTTCGTGTTCTCCTTTTTGGAGGGTTTTTGAAGAAGTTGTTGGTTAGATAACTGAGAATGCCTTGGGTTCGGTGTTCTCATTGGAGGCACTAACTGTACTAATTGTGGAAGCGGTAGAAGGACTACACTGGACGATGTCCACGTCAAATGAGTGATAACAACAGACACGTATGTTGTTCTTCCAAGAAGATTAAATTTGTCGCGAAGTTCTGATGGATAACGTGTGGCGAAAGCAGATTTATGAGCAACCCTTAGAGTCGTGGTGGCTAAATATGAATCAGCGCTTCTACCTTCGTGGTGACTACGTTTTCCGTAAGTATAGTTGCGAAGTGAACAGCAAGGTTGCGGCACAGTTTCATCTTGTTTTCGAGAGATTGTTCTCACAGTGGCTGCCAACGGCAAAATTTATACAAGCCTGTCACACTCTTGGGTTAACATGCTATATGTCTGACAGGTTGCATAGCCCTACGCTTAGCGCAGAACCAAACGGCATCAGTCCCATTACCACTCTTCATCTCGCTGAGATGGAAATGAGTACACTTAGGAGGTAATGTTTTCCAACAGTTGTAGGATGCTATACAAAATCGCACATGCCTTACACTGCTTTCCACTGACCAATTAACCTTCAGTTCTGAAGCTTTACGCTTGGTTTTCGGTGAGCAAGCAGTGCTTGCAGGAAGCTCTTCAGTTATCTAAAGGTCGCTTGTCCCAGGTTCTGTACGAGCAAACTCAACCCAAACCTCAACGGTTAAATTTGAGGTGGGGCTGACACCCGTTATCTTGCTGTTCTGATAGTTAAGCGAGAAGCTAAACACCTCGAGCCACTTACATAATTTGTCAAATTAGAGGGCGATGTTACACGGTGACGGTGTGACTATATCTATGAAAATTCGATGTCTTGTCGGCAAAGTGCGGCTGTGTCCGTGCTGCGGTCCCATGTTAGTGTGGTAAGCGCATCTACATCGCTTGGTGTATTTAACGTTCGCTATCAGTGTTTGATGGCAAGGCGGACTTGTCTGGATGCGGAAGAAGTTCGCTATGAAGGACACATTGATTAATCTGTCACCTCTCCACCCAGTGTTTGCCTGAAACGTGTGAGAGCGAGTACGAACACCATTGAAACTCTCTATCAAGTAGGACCAAACCTAGGGTACGATGGTTAGTCCAGCACGTCCCACATAAAGGAAGGACAGTAAGACACCTCCAGCTCAACTTGGCGTAATTCGTCATGTTTTTGCTCTAGATCTTCATGAATATACATATATAGTTTCGACTTACTTTCGTTGTTTGCTGATTTTGAAACTTTTTCGAGTTGCGCCTTTTATAAAATCGACTGTGGTCTGGAATCTCAGCTCCAATCCGGCAGCGAAGCAACGTCACTAGCATAGATTGAAGGATGTGACACCTAAACAAAAACATCATAGAAGCTGCGTGCCAGTCGAGGAATCTGAATTTGCCCACCGCCGAGCATCATTAATGCCGAAACCAATATATTGAACTTTTGAGCGTCCATGTCTTAAAGAAGGCTCAGTAGCAATACTCCAGCTCAATAATATCAAATGCTAATGTTCTTTATTTGAGATCAATGAAAGCGGATAATATACAGCGCTCTTGATCGTCCGTGGTCTTTGCAATCCACAGCTTTCTGCTGAAGGCATCATGAGTTTGACTGTCTATGATCTTCAGCTGCCCAATGGTTTGTAATCGCCGTAGTTCAGCTTCACAGATTAGTTGCATCTCCACATCCGTGGTGCGGTAATATAGCTGGCGATCGCCTCAAGGCAGCTAACACTGTAAACTATGCCCTATTCGTTTACCATTATCATTATTTGCTAATTAACTCATCGTTCGTGCCAAACCTTCTGATATAGCTTAGAGCTGTAATTAGATTCCGCGCCAAAACGTGACGCAACCACTAACAGTTCTATCCTGCTTAATTCTGTGGGTAATGGCACTAAAATGTCACGCTAATTAGAAGGTCATTTTGGAGTACGCGTTTGTGAATTGATTGCGTTGCGCAGTCTAGGTGTAGACCGCTATACACATTGAAGTACACCTTGGCCATTTCACTCGCTGGGGTCGTAACTGATGAAGCAACTAAATGATTAGTTTTGTCCACATACTACACTGCACGCCACGCTGCGTTTCGCCTGCTTGCTACCATCAGGTGAAGAGGGCAGGTCTCGAATCCGAAACCACTGTGATGTTAGTCTGAACGTGTAGTGTGCCGGAAAACATGCTCTTTCAGCATTTTGCAACACTGCATATCACCGTTGTTTGAACCTTTAAAATGTCCACTTGTTTTACTGACGGCACTTCCGTTGACAACAATAATTTGGTGAGTAACTTGCAACACCGTTTCTCGCTCTTATAGATTCGCTTCCTTTTTTTCTAGTCTGTACAACACACGTCGGGTTCAGTTGCCTCCGTTTATACTGTCCCATAGTTGACACGTCTCTTATGTGTCATTGATTACCGACTAGTATCCCAGGCGCCAACCAACAGACGTCTATCTATTTATTCTCTATGTCACGAAGGTAAAACGCATGGCGTTCGAGGCCTATCATTTCCAGCTGATGGGAGCCAACAACCATGAAACAGTGTTTTGGCCTAACACAACCCGACATCTGTCTTGTTGATATTTTGTGAAAACATGTGGGCCTTTGAGAAGATCATTTCTAGGGAAGTGTACTGGGCCCGATACTCTTCTTACCTTAGATCAAAGAAGTATTTCAAGTCTTTGAATATGGAACTCCGTATCTGTTCGCTGACGATATCAAAGTTGTATTCTTTTTTGACCAGGGTGACTTAAGGAGTGGTCCCCTTAATATACTAAATGACCTTAAAGCATTAGACTCTTGGTGCAACCCTTGGATGCCTGATTTTTCTCCTGCTAATTTCCGTGCCTTTCGTATAGATGCACTGCACCGCCTAATGCACTTACCCTGAATGGCTTCTCATTTTCCAGCTGTCAAACAGTAAAGGACCTTGGCGTACCCTATACAAGCTCACCAAATGTTTCGGAGCAAGTTAACTATAGTATAGTGTAAGCCAGATCCCACATTATTCATATCTGCAAGAGGATGCTCGTAACCGAATCCAGACTCGCTCTATGCAAACTAGGCACTAGACCTCATTTGGAACACTGCTCAGTAATGTTTAACAACTCCATTCATTCTCAACTACCGCGAGCGCTGTAAACTACTTGGCCTTCAACCTCTATGGTTACGAAGAATGAGACTCAACCTCACCTTCCTATTCCAGACGATAAACAACCCAAACACGAATCTCGCAGGACTCATTCAACAAAATTTGGACTCTCGGTATCTCCTCCACAATAGGCTCTTATCCATTACCCTACCTACCGCTCGAACCAACGTGCGTAACAACTTCTTTGCAGATTCGTTCTCGTCTGCGACAGGCTATCATTACAACTTAGGGCAGCCTAGAATATTGCACAGTTTTGATCATCCCTACATAGACGCCTTGCTACCATGCCTATATGCAACCTCTTAACACCAAGACAGCGGTGAATCAAATTTGAGAACATGGCCCTGATCACCTCTAAATCCAAAAACCTAAAATCACGGACACAGGTCTCACTCTTTAACCCACGTTCACCCCAGCTATACCTGTCTCTTATTCCGACTAAGCACTGACAACCTCTATCCCACCAGCATAAAAATCTGCGCATCCAACTCCACTATCCTCATCTTATTCCGCCACGAAAAGTGTATACCCTAGCTGACTGCAACCCTATTTTTACTGCAGCTGCGACTCTCAGCCCCTACTCCATTTGATCGTCCTCTTAACTAAGACTACTACACAGACCATTTCCTCTTCTCACAACTACGTACAACTCTTGCTTTGCAACGTATCTGGCTCATACCCTCACTCTTCACTGCCGACCATTAGACTTGCTTCATAAACCGTAGAAGTCTATGTTGAAGTGGAGGACTTTGTACATTTCGGAGATGCTGCCCATTACAATCTGCATCCCCATGTCCATACCGGAGCTGGTTCTGCAACGCCATTTTCAATACATCTGTCGCGTGTAGCCCTCACCCTTTTGAAGAGCTTCTGCACCATCCTATCCCAAAATTTTTGATTCAAAGTATTGCTTGTCTCATAACCCAATCCTCGCTTCAGCTACGGTCCTTCTTCATTCACTATCACTCTCTCCCACTTAACTGAAAAAAACGACAGGTTATGTCCACTTAAGCTTACAATGGCGAGCAGCCTCTGCTACGTAGTTAGTCCGGCGCTTACCCCCACTGTTCGCTGCATCCATTTGGCTTCGTTTTGGCATCTTAGACTCCACCTCCGATTGTTTAACTGAATCTAATAACTCGCGCCGCCGCATCATCCTATTAGCTAATTGTTGGTTCGTACTATTGCTTCTTCTACAACCCAAGCATTGCTCCGGCTAAGACACGTCCTCCCGCACTTTAACCCCCTCCACTTAACTGACTGCTTGGCAGTCCATGCGCCCTAAATCCCAAAAAAGCGGCTTCTGCTACGTAGATAATCCGACTCCCAACCCCAGTGCCCACTGCGTCCATTTGGCTTCCTTTTGACCTTGTAGATCTCCACCTTCGAGTGCTGCACCTCGTCTATTTACGCGCAGCAGCGCCATCCTATTCCACAATCGATGCTTCATAGTATTGCTTGTTCCACAACCTAAGCATGACTTTGGCTACGACACGTCTTTCCTCACATTTACCCTCCACCACTTGACTAAATGCTTGGCAGTCCATGTTCCCTTTATCTCTCAACAGCAAGCGGCTGCTTCAACGTATTTAGTCCTGCGCTTACCCCTACAGTTCTTTGCGTCACTACGACATTCTTTTGGCAACGTAGAACTCCACCTTTCGAGTGGTCCGCCTAATCTACTGAAGCGCCGATGCGCCACTCTATTTTACAGTGGTGGGTTCATAGTATTATATGCTTCACAAACCAATCTTTGCATCAGCTAAGGCTTTTTTCTTTCACTATAAACCACCTTCCCTTAACTGACTGCTCGGCAGTTCATGTTCCATTAATCTCTCAATAAAGAGTGGCTTCTGCTACGTGGTAACTTCGGCACCTCTCCTTAGCGCTCTCTGCGTCCATTTGACTTGCTTTTGACCTCGTAGCATTCCACCTTCGAGTCGTTCACGTAAACAACTGAGGCGTCGATGTGTTTCCTATACTACAAACGGTGGTTTACAGTATGGCTTCTTCAACAATCCAAGCCACGCTTCTATGACGGCCTTTATTCTTGAACTATAACCCTCCTCCACTTAACTGGTTGCTTTGCAGTCCATGTTCACTTAATCTCTCAATAAACAGTGGCTTCTGCTACGTAGTTAATCTGGCTCTTACCATCACTGTGCCCTGCGTCCACTAGGCTCACTTTTGACACCGTAGAATCCGACCTTCGAATGCCTCACCTAATTTACTGAAGCACTGATGCGTCATCCCGCTCAGCAATTTCTTGTTCGTAGGCTGACTTTCTGCTGTTTATTCACAATTCGAACGCCACACATCTTTGAACCGTCTATTTCTCTCTTCCCACACATTAGTCCCAACACTTTTAACTAACAACGCTTGGACTGCTTACCGGAACCATGCTCTAGACCTTCATATACACCACAGTAATTTACCCATTGGGCCACAATTTTTGTTGTATGCTCAAGAATCATTTTCAGCGTAATAGCTGTTGCACGTTGCACATCATTTTGTCTCAAGTCTAAATGTCTTAAGGTAAGATTTTCACACTGCTTGGTTCCATGATTGTCCTTTTCGGTCTGCTCTCAGCCTGTTCCTCTAGTTCCCTTTCTCCGAGGTGGGGAACTTTATTAAGATCCGGGATTGGACTGAGGAACTGCCTTCGTCTGAGATGGGATGAAATAACCAACAAGGACTCACCTGGACCATGGCCTTATGCCAAAACCAACCAACTGCACCCAACACAACGACTGAGGTCCAGTGAGGATAGCTGGACATGAATTTCTCACACTAGCAAGTAGCCAAAATCAGAGAAAGTGAGACCCAAGATACTCTGGAAATTTCGCTTACCTGCACAATTACTCGCCCTACTCGACTGGCCTCAATACCTATGGCGGGCCCTAACTGAGCTATCTGATCAGCCAAAAGAATGGTCATTCGACTGCGGATAACCGTTAAATAAGTTTGATAAGACGCTTTGCAGTTGTACCTGACCGTTCAAAACAATCGAAGACAGTGTTCCAGGACGTGGTGGGTTTTCGCTTAACAAGCGTTCTCCCTATAAAAAGCCACCAAAGTCCGTTTAACAACACTGCGATGTGGCTGAGGTGACTCCTCATTGAGTAAAGTCATTGCCCAAAATTAAATTCTAGCATATAGACTAGAGAAAAGTTTTCAATATTGGATTGATACATAGGAAAAACATACTTTTAGTCTTCGCATACTGGCATCCCTTCGTCTACTGTGCTTTTCGTCTTTACTCTACGCACACATGAAGCCAGTTCACAGTCACCCCACTGACGTTTTTGCCCCTCAGGGGCACTTCTTCCGTTTCTGCAACTTTTACAACATTTTGCTCCAGCCAAATACGTATATTGTAACGTATATATCGCGCAACCTGATTGCTTTTAAATTGTGATCATGCCTGAGTTGGTGTGCCTCGATGAATTCGATAATAAATAATTTGATTTACTTTATTTATTCCTTACCACCTAGTGGAACGCACTTTTCCGCAGCGCACCATGAGGCAGCCGATAGCGGATGCAATTACCACCACAGACCTTTTACTGGTCCCCCAACCGTTAGAAGCTAATCGCATACCAGATGATCGAATATGACAGTACTGAAGCTGCACATTTTGCTGGTGCCTTACATATGTATGATAGCATTTCAGCCAAAGTGGCTATAATGATGAGTAAGGAGAAAAAGGTTTGAAAAATTACGGCGTAACTTCGCAACACTGACACCCCCGTGACCGGTTTCGTGCTCCTTTGTACTCATTAGACGGAGATAGCCTGAGCTGTGGTGGATCTCGGGACCAAGTGGTCAACGGCTAGCGCCTTGATATCTATGCAAATAAGCTCCGCGAACAACGCTTAGCTTAGTGGGGGGAATTCGAATTTGGCTTTGGAAAACCTACCATGTGGTTAGATTGCGACAGGCCATCGCTGTTGAGACTTCGGTTCAGGTTGAAGTAGATCTCGGTCAATCAGATCACATGGACGGCATGCGAAGTGGAAGTGTTTCGGTGTTTCTCTTCCTAACACGGACTTCCCATGACTGGTCTCGTCTTGGTTTGGACTCAGCAGCTGGAGATAGCTTGAGAAAGGAGGGGATCTCGGAGCCAAATGTTTAATGGATGGTGCCTTGATTACCATGCGAATGAAGGTCCATTCCAACCGCACGAGAGAAGTTTACATGATACGCAGTTGCCGCAGGCGAACATTACAGATCAAGCTCCTAGAGTTTGTGTCAGCAACAATCACAAGTAGCTGGTTGTGGTAAGATATAAATTAACATCTGCTAAACAGCTGCGTTTTCAAAGTCGATCTGTGTTTTAGCATCTTGCTTTAAGGCACCAAGTGGACACGTGTATAAACGGGCTACAGTCTTGAGGTCAGCGATTCTATTTCTCACCATGTGGTCAATAATCCTCCATCGAATCTTGTGCCATCCAGCTACGAGTGCACAGAACTAATTCTTTTTATCAATTTTAGACTTCAGATTTGTCTCGGTATGCAAAGCAATCAATACTGGGATCTCAGTTGACTTTCAATTAAACTTCCGTCATTTTTTAACACTGGGAGGGTATATGAGGTGGCGAGGTTTCGTTAATGCTCGATTCCAACAATAAACTATTCAAGTGGTGCTATCTTCATCAAGACATATCAAGTCATAGACTGCCTGAGCTGAAAATTTAGCATTGGAATTAATGAGTTGCCAATGGTACTTTGATGTCTAAGCCACTAAAATGCATATAGTGAACTTTAATACAGTGACTAGAAAGTAAATTTTGGATTATGAGGTATCTGTTCAATCATAGCCTAGCATACGTGAGCGGATATACATAAGTAGACAAGCTTATTTTTCGTGAAGGTGCGGAAGACTCTTCCCGCATAGAAACAGATCAATGGGCACATAACTGTGCATCACAGATAATGTCATCCAACTTAACCTTAGGGAGAAAGCACTTCAACACTGGGAGCTGGCATGTAGGCAGGGAATTCTTCAATTCCTTGAAACTGGTGCATGGACTCACGTTGCGGCAGCTGAGGGCCATGCCTGACCCATTTTAAGGTGTCCTCTCTACACAAATTGGAGATATAGTGAAGATTTGGCGAGCACACTGTGACTACTCATTAGAACAAGCGTTCAGAGACTGAAGGACCTGTTGCACGGGCTACAACTGCAGCAGATGCACATGTTCTAGCCTGTCCACCAACACTGGTTGGAATGCAAACGGCTCTCGCTCAACTCTAAAGCGGCAACTGTGCCGAAACTGACGGGATCCCGCATGAAGTGTTGTAACACTGCAAACTCGCGTTGGTAAGTGCGCTCCATCAACTGGTGCAACGCGTGTGGATTGAAGAGGAAGTGCCTACCAGGTTAAAAGATATCCGTGTGCTACCACTTTCCAAGGGCAAATGGAGCATGCAATATCATGCGAATGAACATGGCATCAACTTGCTGAGTTGAGTAGGCAAGGTGATTGCCGGAATTCTACTCAACCGCCTCGTCACTCAGGCCGCTGGACTGAACGGGGTGGAAGAGCAACGCAGATTCCGTTCGGACCGCAGCACCATAGATACGGTGTTCACCGCTCGTCAATTGTAGGAGAAAAACCGAGAAAAGCACCGCAATTGTGCTGGCTGTTTATAGACTTCACCGAGGCATTTGACATGGTGAACCGCGAGGCATTGTGGCTGGTGTTGGGTGAGTTTACTTGTCTGTGTATGTATGTTTATTTGAATGTTTGCACAATGGTGTACGGGCGAGGGTGCAGCTGAACAGACGGACCTAGGATGACTTTGCAGTTGTCTCTGCAGTGAAGCAAGAATGTGTCTTAGCATCTACCCCGTACAATGTCTACTTAAATTTATGATGTCTTGTGTTCTTAAGGGAACATGTGATCATGGTGTCGGTGTGGATACTTGCATTGATGATGAGTTGCTGAACATCCTCCGTTTTGAGACGAAAACACTGGTATGTAAAATGGCCATTGGTATGTTGCTGTTTGCTGACGACTGTGCGTTGTTCTGCGCGCAGCGCGAATGAGTTGCAGAATATGACTTCGATTGTCGCTTCGACTGCGGCTACATTCGAGCTCACCATCAACACAGAGTAGACTGTAATTTTTTCCGGCCTTCACCAGGAAAGAGCCAATTGAACCTGACCCAAATCCATGTTATCGCTGAAGTGTCGCATATAACATCGAAATGTTGCTATCTCGAGAGTTTAATGTCAACGCACCTGTAGCTGACGAGCCAGCTGCACATCCACGTATCGGACGCGGCTGCTGCATTTGGCAAGCTAGAATATTGTGTTTGGAAGAACAACCAGCTTGTCCTTGGAACGAAGATGATGGTATAGAAGTTTTGTTGCCGTCCGTTATTCTGCAAGGCTGTGAAACACTGAGGATGTGCCACAAGGATGTAAGATATTTGGAACGGATTCATCAACAGTGTCTGCGACGGAATCTGCGCATCAGTATAGACAACATCGTTACAGACACGGAAATGCTGCACTGCAGTGACTTGTGTGCTATGGACGGTATACATCTGCTGCGACACCTACGGTGGCTGGGGCATGTTCCCCGCGTGGATTCGACGAGGATACTCAGGCAGCTGTTGTGTGGACAAGTCAGTTCAGCGAAGCGACATGCTTGCAAACCGATGTTTCATTACGAAAAGGTGAACACGATGACTTTATCACGAAGGAACGTTGAGTTCAGGTGTTGGGGGATCAAAGGCAGCTGATCGGTTCGAATGGCGTGGACTGATCAGGTTGGCGGTTGACAAGATGCCTGGGGAAGCAATGTTGCATGCAGAAAAGCAACGCCGCGTACAGAAGTGACAGACTCCGACAGTGTCAAACACATAGTGATGTGGCACATGCGGTCGCGAGTGTCCGAGCCAATCAGGCTTAGGAAGTCACCTGATTTGCCACCCGGGGCATCCAGCATCCAAAGAACGACGAATCGGCTGATTAGTTAAACAGCAACAGTGCAGTGCTCTTAGGTACACTCCGTCCGCTTCCATTCAATTTACTAACCCAAAGCAACAAAGTGGCCTATATGATACGTGTGCTACATCATCACTGCAGTTATTATGTATATGTGCCGGCAACTTGAGTTGCTTGTATTTAAGGTATTGGCTGTTGCTTGATACCCACGGTGCGGCTGTACCTGATGTACATGTTGACAAGTTGTCTGTATGTCTGACACCCACCACCTGGATTACTGACTCCAGGAGACAGTTGCTCGTTGCTTGGGGGCAGGACGCATCGTCCTCATGGTGGTGCCAGGCTTAAAGATTGGTACCATCTGATGTGGAACAAGCTACAGCACAACCATTGTCTTGTGTACGTCTGGTAGGCATGACTTCCCAACTAGACCGACTGGAATACTGCTGCTGTGTATGTCGAAGGGATTTAGGCCGGCTCCGTTGATGAAAGTGACTCCCATTCACATGCCTCTCGGTCTTATTCCTACAGGTCTACAATGGATATGAGGTGTGTGAATGAAGCTGTGGCTAGTGCAGCGTAAGCCACTCATGTTACTATAGGATTTGTTGTTGCTATTCAGTTACCATGCGTTTGAATGATTGCAGATACCAATTAGCAAAATGGTCGGACAAAGCGGACTGTATTGGTGATGCCACGAATGAACGAAGACGGATGAAGCAAGCAGAACTGAACGTCAGTGTTGTGATTCATCAGGAGCAAATGTCTCGGGCCAGAAGTAAACCAACATGACAGCAGTGTAAGGGAGATCAAAACGTAAAAAATGATGTACAATAGCCTTGCAATGAATTTGTACATAAAAGATGGTAGTATCATTTGAGGCACTACAGAGCTCACCCCTGAAATGTTGGATAGAAGAAGCCTTCGATGTCGAAAATGATGAGTGAATCGGAGTTGCATACTATACTTTCCCTTCACAAATATACAAATGGCAAGTAAGAACAACATTTTGACAGGATATGTTGAATTCAGCTATTTCTCGTATTCTCATTATCCGTTTTCATACGTTTAGTGGAATGGCTAGGTTGCATACAGAGACCTTCAAGGTGTAACATGATGGAAAACAGTCAAAGTTCCTCTGATGCTGGCCGGCATTCCGCTTGGAAGAATGTGGCTACCAGCCTCACAAAATGCAAGGAGAGATGGGCGACGAACTAAGTCTGTTTAAACAAAGTGAGTTTCAGCTGCATAATTGCCGAAGCCTCAGCAAACTGAAGCAGGCGATCGGCGCTCCATCGGTTGATTATCCTAAATGATTAGCGTGGATTTTCACACATGGGGCGGTCAAATATGTGTTGGGTGATGGAATTGGCGGAAAGCTTCGGACCATTCGCGATTAGGTTACGAGTAATGTGTTCTAAAATTCTTCTGGACAGTTTCCTCTCCGTTCGGCTGATGTATTCACTACGGCAATGACAATGAAATAGGTAAATGAATGAGGCGATAATTCGAGAGTCATGCTTGTCCAGGTTGGATTTAAACAGCAACTTTCTAACTCAGCAATGTAATAACACCTATTTTATTGATTGACGGAGAGGATATCGGAATCTCCTTTTATTTTGGTCTCCTTTGAATGGCAGCGTTATAAACACTCTTATCCTAGGTACGTCGGTCCCCAGTACGTTCCTGCTTTTCCCGTTCGACTTTGAGTGCCGCCCTATGAACTTCTTCGAACATCCGTCTTCACTTAATGTCGAGGAGACGTGTTGCAGCTCACATTCGATCGTTTCATCAGAGCAAATCTGACGAACACTCGCAAAACTGGTATGAATTAGAGCTCATTTGTAATTTATAGAACAGAAACTGTTAAAGTTAATGGTACTGTCCTGTCCATGTAGGTTTACGGTACACAGATGGAATGAGTGTACCATTCGGGTTCCTTAGTAGGTTAACATCCAAAAAATGGAAAAAACCGGAAGATTCGCTTTCAGCAGGGAACTTTTCTAACAAACGTTTATATTTTGTGGTTTCACCATAAATATCCTAAGGGAGATGTTAAGTAGTAGTTTTCCTACTCATGTAGAATCATCGTTCTATTGAAACAACACCAAATATGCATAGCTTTGTTTGCTTCTGATTTAGGACAACAGACGTATATGTAACTATTAAACAATAAAAGATGGACGGTGTCCAAGTTCGTAGTTTATCTAGCACTTTACGACTTGGCAGTCCATCAGCATCGTCATTATACACGTCAGCTAGAGATGGGAAAACACCTCCGCTCTTGTGCCACAATACATGAAGGAAATACATACATTCATCCATATAATACAATACACAAAGGAAACATAGATACAACATTTGCATGCCAGCTGAGCTACCAGCAACGGATAGGCATAGTTCCGGTAAGCCACCAGCCAGCTACTAGGCAAAAAGAAAAAAATATTATGTTTTACCCTACGAGATGGAGGGGGAGGCTAAAAGGCATGGGGAGGGACGAACAAACTCACAGCATGAAAGCAAAACAAGCGTTTTGCTTTCACCAAGTACCAAAAAGCGTTAAGCAATGTGACGCGACGACCTTCATTACGTTAGATCAGTGACAAGGACCATGAAACACCATGTATTCGATTTTTGCGCCCGTGGCTTGGCCGCCCTTGTTGCGTAATAAACACTGATTTATAAGGGATAAACTAGGTGCTTAACAGGTCCGACCCGATTGGTATGCTGAAATCCACAGAATCAAGATGTGGGTCACTGGTTTAAGTGAGTACCGCTTTTACTTCGTCACTGCAAGACAATAATGCATCATGTGAATTGGATGTGAGCGCATAAAACAATATGAGTATCAGTTACTAGGTACTTTGTAATAAGAAATACGAATAGCGACGCCCAATCATGTATCGCCACCCAATATCCGGGATTCGTAAATACAATATGAATGCATCATAAAAGTGTTCTACTGCATCGTAGTTTTGTAACGAAGCGATAGGAATTAAGCACAATATCCAGGGGTTTTTGATCGCCTGTAGCTCAGTAGTTTGTAATGCAAACTTCAGGACTTTATGTTTATGTATGTTTCTAATGTACAACTTGAAACGGACAACCGAGAGACATGCGTCATTCACCTACCGTCATCATCATTTCATCATTATACACGTCAGCTAGAGGTGGGAAAACACCTCCGTTATTGTGCCGCAATACATGAAGGAAATACATACGTACATATAAAACAATGCACAAAGGAAAAATAGATACCACATTTGCTTGCCAGCTGAGCTACCAGCAACGGATAGGCATCGTTGCGGTAAGCTTCCAGCCAGCTACTAGGCAAAAAAATTATTATGCTTTACCCCACGAAATGAGATCGTAGATGGAGGGAGAGGCTAAAAGGGATGGGGAGGGACAAAGAAACTCACAGCAGGAACGCCACTGAGGTCGGCTCCTTGCCATGTCAGCAAGTGTATCCAGCCAAACGTGTTCACCGTCTTTTGGACCCCAACCAAGGAGCCGTGAAGCTCCAACTGAGGCCAGCTCCAAAGTGATGGACTTCATTCCTCTGGACCAAGTCATCGCTTGGCCACCTCTCCTCTTCTTCCACCCACATCCCCGGTGAGCAAACAACGCACGTCGAGGGAGTCGGTGGGCTGGCATGCTAGAGTGATGTCGCGCCGCAGCCATAGGTAGCGAAAGTTAGCAAAAGCAGTTCGAGCTTTCGCTATACGGTTCGTGATTTCGTCTTCGATCCCAAGGGCGCTGATACAACTTCCCAGGTAATTGAATTTCTGAACGACTTCTAGCTGATCCCCACCAAGGGTCAGCGCAGGTGGCGATCCCTGCCAATCTTAGAGGAACGCTTTGCACTTCGATAATGCAAAGCAAAGCCCGAAGTGACGAACAGCCAGTGCTATTCTGTCCAGCGCGGCTTGGCAAGTCTGGGAGCTGTCACAGATGAGGGCAATGTCGTCTGAATACTCCAAGTCAAGAAGTCGTTCTCCTGGGAGTAGCTCCACACCTTCTAAGTCATGTCCTGTGAATGCACATTCCATGGCTTCTTCAATAGCGAAGTTGAAGAGGAAAGGTGACAGCGGACATCCTTGTCTCACACCGCTGGAGATATTAAAAAGTGGCGACAGCTTGCCGTAAGCCATCACTCTGCCCGTGCTACGCGCATATAATGCTTGGATAATATTTACATATTTCTCGGGCACACCTTTGCTGAGTAAACAATTCCAAAGTGCATGTCTATCCGCCGAATCGAAGGCACCTTTGATGTCGAGAAACACGACTACGGTGGACCGCCAATATCTGTGACGGTGCTCCAACAACTGACGCAATGTGAAGGTGTGGTCTATGCAGCCACACCACGACGAAACCCAGCTTGCTCCTCATGAATCTGTCTTTCACGAGCGCCAGTCAGTCTATGAAGAATTATGGAGGCGAGTAATTTGGAGGCGATGGAGATCAGACTGATTCCTCTGTGGTTGCCGCATTCCGAGCGCGAGCCCCCTTGGAAGATGGGCACAATAACGGAGCGGCTCCAGTCGGTTGGAACAGTCTTCTGCTCCCACAGTTTCACTAGTAATTCATGTAAAGCATTAACAAGAGCAGAGCCTCCGAATTTGAAGAGAGCTGGAAGAAGCTCATCTGGTCCCGCGGTATTGTTCAACTTCAACGGTCCGATCTCATGTTCGACTTCTGATCAAGAGAGTGGATCCAAAAGGACAGCCCACGGAGCCCACGTAGACCGGCGAATCGAACAATTCTAGCCGATTAAATTGCTTTTCAAAATCCTCAGCCCAACGCTCCAAACGCTTTGACAAATGGTGGATAGGCTGTCCACTCTCAGCACAGATTGTTTCACTAACACAAGGTATCCTGCTGCCCGTTTCCCGTATCAGACGGAGTAACTTTCGATGATTGCCAAGGGTAGCTGCCACCTCCATCTCTGACGTACGATGAGACCACCAAGATTCGCGGTCTCTCTTCAGGCTAGCGCGGAGTTTTGCCCGGAGCTCTTTGCGAGTTTCATTGTGCTCGCTTCCAGCCGGGATATGCCGGCGAGCGTCGATAAGTTCCAGAGACCGAGAAGAGACCCAATGTCCATGTAGGCTATTAGACATACCACATGAGGATTTGCCTGCTGCTAGTAAGGTCTGGCGAACATGTGACCAGTGACCATCAATTGTCTCCAGTGAGCGATTACTCAACTCGAATGTCAGCGTACATCGATACGCATTCAGAACAGCTGGCTTTGTCAGTTGGCTGGTGTCAATGCGCTCACAGCGTCGTCGTGGGCGTCCGCCAAAACGCATCCGCATGTCAGCACATGCAAGTGCATGATCGGTGTCCATACATGTGCTCCAAATCGAGCGACAGTTCTGAATGCAGCCTCTCCAGCGGTAACTAATAGCAATGTGATCGATCTGCGTCCAAGGCTGGTTCGAGGCTGGTGGGCGCCAAGTCACCCTCCGGCGGGTGCTCTGTCGGAAATTAGTGCTCGCAAGAAATAAGCGAGCATCTTCACACAAATGAAGTAACCTCTCACCGTTATCATTACGGGAGCCTACACCGTGCTGACCGCCCAGATGCATTTCATCAGTGGACAACTTTCCAACTTGTGCGTTCATATCCCCCGCCAGCACAACAGTGTCCGTGCTTCTTCTGTGGCGAAGTAGCTGAGTCAGTTGGCGATAAAAGTCATTCTTTACCGAATCATCGCTACAGTTTGTGGGCGCGTAGGCAGCGTTGCTGAATAGACAGCTATTAGTCCCGCACGACTTTGAAGCTTTAAACGAGCCAGCCAATCGGACCGCACACATCCGGCTACTGATTGGAATCCAGTCAAGCAGAGCAGCTTCAGCCCGGGGACTCAGGGCACTGCCAACACCAGCTTGACCGGTGCTCGAAGCTGCATCGTCACCGGATAGGCGCACTGAGAAAATACTGCTTGCGTCACCTGAAGGGGATCGCACAGTGAGCACAGAGCTCGAGTCTTGCAAGTGGGTCTCTGATAAACAACAGATATCGATCGAGAGGGTCTCTAATGTTCGGGCAAGTGCTGCCTGTTGACCGATTTGTAGCAGTGTGGCTACATTGAGGCATGCCTATCTGAAGGAGGATACAGGGCTCCAAATGGAAGCCGATGAACTGGAATGGACCGCTTGATTTGACATGGGCTTGTCGACAGGAGATGAGTGACGCTCCACGTTCACATGTGCGTTGAAATTAGAAGATAACTGCCTAGCAAAGCATGTTGGGGGAGGGCCAAGAATCGGGGGGTTGAAAACTGGGGGGATATAATTGAAGTTGGAACAGGACCGTAAGGGCGAAAAAGCGTAAGGGGGGAATAAGAAGACGGGATGGCTTGAGCAGTAGCATCCAAACCCGTATCCATCCTGCCCGATGCAGCAGATAGGGCACCGTTGATTATCCTTTGCGGCGACCAGAGCATCAGCAATTTGTTTGAGGTAAGATTCATGGTATTGCGTTGGCAGGATACTGTCAGGTTGCCCAGGCCTAGACAGGAGAACGATTTGGGTTCTCAACCAAAGCCTTTGGTTCAAAAGCCTGACCGCAAGGCAGCGGGTTTGGCGTTGGGCTACAAGGAGTCCGTTTTAAGGAATAAGCTGGCACCCTCATTCCAATCTGCAGGACCAGTTTGACCAATCTGGTAGGAGTGACTCTGAAGGCACAAAAGCACCACCCAGCATAGCTCAATGGATCACTGAGGCACACAAACCATCGCACCACGGTCAGGTCCAGCCTCATTGCGATGGTCACCTACCGTCATCGTTCTTTCATTCATTTTTATTCCTTTTTCACTTTTGTCTTTATCGGCGACAATAGAGTCAATCTGCTGAGGTGACGGACTAAAGTTCCAAGCTATCTATAGTTTAGCAACGTAAAACAATTTGACACACCCGCTAGCGAATCGAAAAGTGTATGACTCGAAACAGCTGAACTGTGACATGGACTGTATGGCGAGTGTGCCCAGCATGTAACTGTGCCACCCAAAATATACGTGTGAACGAGTTGACGACATAAGTACATCTAACAGAGGCCACAGAAAACGTCAAGATGATGACGGCCCAAACCCTTATAACACCGGCCTAAAAAGATTCAACCTCATGTAGACGTACTAGCATGAAATAATGGCCAAAACATGACTCTAAGTGATAAAGAGTTAATTGTTGTAGGGCACCTCCGCATATGGATAGATGAGACGTAAACGTGCGGATAAAACCTTTCGAGGGATTAACCGTTATGGAAGCAAGTCCCTAAGAGACAGTTTCATGGATGTCCGGCTATACACACATTTATTCTTATTCCCCAAGTCACCATCTTCTACCAAGCCTAAATGGGTGCGTCACAACGAGACTTCACGTTAACGTGGTGCGACGGTTTGCGTACCTTCTTAGCAGATTGGGGTATCCTGGTTGGTGTCTCCTGGCCCCTTGAGAGCTGCTACTACCAAATTGGTCAATATCGAGAGGTCAGACAAACTCGAACACCTGGTCCTCCAGCTTAGCGGTTTGAAATGGGATGAAGTTCAGTTCAAAAGAATTACATCATTTCCACCTCCTCGCTGCATTTCGGATAGGCTTTGGAGCCAAAGGATTTGGATGCGGACCATAATCATCCTCCTGTCTAGGTGTGGGAACCCTAGCAGTACCTTAGCCCACATACATCCATCAATTTTAATTCAAAAATAAACTTCATCCTGCATCCGCCTTTGAGCAGATTATCTAGGGTCGAATCATCTGCTGCATGCAGTATGGAGGATAAGCGAAAATATGCTGCTGATGGCGTCTCCCTTCTTTCTTTCCATCTGTTTCTCTTACTCGCATCCCTACCCTGTTATTAAAGTTCATTCTATAATTCCCAGCTTAATTGACAGCAACCGAAGTGCCACTGGAGTAGAACCATCTGCAGGCATCTTCCCACAACACCTATCGCAGGCCTATCGGCAAAAGTCTCTTCTAAGGCCACGCTGTCCCGTTTCCATGGCGGCGTTCAACGTTCGCACCCCAAGACTGATAGGTCAACAGGCTACACTCGGACGCACCTTGGACACACTGGGTATTAATCTGTGTTGTGTGCCCGAAACTAGAAGCAATGACCCCAATGGGGTCGTTGAATTAATTGTACCCGGCTTAGCCTCTCGCTATTGGTTGTACGCATGCGGAGACGCCGATGCATTACTCACGGGTCAAGCTGGTGTAGGCGCCATTCTAATCACCAAACCTGAGCCATCGTTGGTTGATTGGATTCAGGTTAACAGGCTTTTGCGTAACCCGTTTGACGATATCAGCTAAAGTCTGTTCACCAAGTAATACAATGTGCTGGTTGTTGGTGATTTCCGCTTATGCTCCCACCGACTGCAGTTCCAATGCCGTCAAGGACACATTCTATCACAAACTGAACGTGCTAGTAGGCAGTGCTACTAGTTCAGATATTATAGTATTCGCAGGGGGGTATGAAGGCACAAGTAAGGCATCTGAGCACTTCAGAAGCACAGCTAGGTGATAATTATTTGCTTAACTCCGAACGGACTGACAACAGTGAGCGTCTGCTGCAACTGTGTGCGGAGAACCAGTTGTTTCTTTGTAGCATTGCTTTTAGACGCAGAGGGCGCCGAGGTACAACTTGGCGTCCCCCTGTAGCTGGACAGCCATGGACCCAAATGGATCAACTTGCCATGAGTTAGAGGTGGCGTTGTTCCCTCCTGGATTGCCGCTGTTACTGAAGTACCTGAGTCGACTTTGATCAAGCCTTGGTACGCTGTCGCTTCTCAATGAACTTTACCGGCAGGCGCACCAAGCATCTCATTCGATTGAAAGCTGAGAAATTGTCTCAGCCCTTAGTCAGGCAAATCTATCAAGACGCACTAAGTTCCGAAATTATCTTCAATGGAATAAAAACTCGGCCGCCATGCACGACGCAGGAGCATCTGCTTGTAGCATCACCAATCGTCACCACACCAGTAACTGGATATCCGGGTGGTCCGTGAACCTGTTGAAACACAGAGGAATCCTCCAGGCTTGCTCAGAGCACAGTGTGACAAGACGGATTATTTGGCGCGAACTAAAGCGGAGCCTACGTGCTGACAAGGAAGGCTGGTGGACTAGTCGGGCTCAAGAAATGGAGGAGGCAGGAGCAGTAGGCAATTACCGCAAGCTCTTCCAGATTATCCGCACCACAGGTCCCAGGAAAAAAGGCGTCAGTGAAGCAATCAAAGACAGTACGGGTACACTGATATACAATAGGGAGCACCGTATTGTTCATTGGGCGGAACACTTTTAATATCGGTTCAGCTAGCTCTCTGCTGCAGGACATCTTAATAAATTGATGCAGGATGAGCAATGGACGTTTAGTATAGAGCCTCCGTCGGAGGCTGACGTCCGAAATGCCATCACAACCCACAATAGTTTTCTTGCTGCTGGCTCAGATTCTCTCCCAACTGCACCATTTAAACATGAGGATAAGATCACTGCAAAGCACGGATCTTCTTGTTCGAACATGTATAGAAGGAAAGCTTAGCACGGCCAACTGGAATAAATCGATTATACTGACAATATACACACATACAATATACACAATACAAATATATTTACAAACTGTTCTAACCATAGGAGTAATAGCCCAACGTCACTTGTGACAGAAGTACTGACTTCGAATCTCTGTTGTCTCCTCACTGAGGAACGGAATCTCGGATTAGCGAAGAACAGGCAGGTTTCCGCCCAGGACGTGGCTGTATGGACCATATATTCACTCTGGGGATGTGCGAGAGCAGCGTCACACATACCGCAGACCGACAATAGTTGTGTTCCTCGATTTCAGAGTGATTTTTAATCAGTTAATTAATCGATTATGTTCGAAATATTTGCACGGAAAGGTGTTCCCACAACTTAGGTGCTCTATACTCGAACACTACAGGCCGCGTCAGGGTCTGCAGTTAGCTGTCGTATAGCTTTCCGACCAAAGTGCCATTTGTCAGGGTTGTCCTGTTTCCCCATTTTTGTTCGTTTTCTTCGTGGACTCCATCATGAAGTGTGTCCTTGCGGAATCTCACGTTTCAGGCGTTAAGGTCCTACCTGGTGAACGTTAGTTAATCATGAGTATGTGGACGATGTCGTCTTGCTTCTCGACGGTGTTGCGGTGTCACAATTAACCTTGAATAACTTGTCTAGAGTGGTCCAATTATTTGGCATGCGCTACGAACCTTCAAAGTGCTAGGTGTTGCTGCAAGACCACTAGCCAGTTTATGACCCCTAGACCCTTGCTAAAGAGGAACTCGAAGTGGTTGATCAATTTACTTATCTTGGCAGTTGCCTTAGCAAATATAAGCGCATAGAAACTGAAGTCAGTTCGCGCATTACAAAGGCCAGAACTGTCTTCTTGAACCTGCGACATCTTTGGTGACGGATGGGTGTTTCCCTCCGTCTGAATGGCCATGTTTACAAGACCACAGTTAGGACCACCTTTCTCTATATTAGTGCAACTTGGATACCTCGGTCTGAAGATCTGAGGCGTCCTCAAGTCTTTGATCAACGTTGTCTGCGAAGGATTGCTGGTGTCGCATGGCACCAGCTTGTCCAGAAAGATGATGTGCGTAGGCGAGTACTAGATGGTGATAATCTTGCTAGCTCCCTATAAAATCGCATGCCGTCTTATCTTTGCACGATAGCCACACGTTTGTAACGGTATGTTGTCTACACAAGGTGTAGCCCCCTTGACGCTGAATGTTTGCTTAGGGCATAAAGGTTTTCCAGGAAGTCCCCCTTCTCCCCCTCTTATTATTATTTTTTCCATAGGTCATCATGGTTGTGTGGCAGTAAAGCGTCACTTCAAATGGCGTCACTTCAAATGTACTGCTGTTATTGTTGATGACGATGCTGAATTTAAAATGACTTCACGCTTTAAACACTCCAATGGGACCATTGAAGAACTCGAACATCTTCCTGCACTCTTCGATTATATTGTACAAAATGATCGAACTACACGGTCAGTCTATGTCTAACAAGCCTGAAAAATATTTCAGTTATTTATTTATATCCAGACGGCTAAAAAACTCAAACCGAAGGTAAACTCCTGAATCTGGCTTTGTAAAGTGAGTTTATTTAGTTTTGTCTCTCGTCTGGACTCATGACTGTAATTGCTCACTACAAATAAAACGACAGGGAGCCATCCGCATTGAAATTGCTCTGAACTTTCAAAGTATATAGGCATTTGGAAGGGTTGGTTGTATATTCCGATATTGATTCTTGGTTAATAGGCGACCTAGATAAAGCATACTCATTGGCCGTAAAATAATATTTGTTCCCTAGGAGGTTCAACGTGTCAGGTATCCAAGCGCTGCCTTGTCTGTGAGGAACACTGCGTTCGGTAATTGTAGCGTAATGAAAAACTGCAGCTGTATGTCAAGTGTTTGCTTGACATTTTGGCATCACGTGTGCAAAGTACCCCGGATAATGAAACTCTCATAGAAATGACTAGTTGCGGATTTCCATCGACTGGGAAAATAAAGAGTTGAGTACATAAGGCAGAACAAAAGTTTGGCTGAAACTAGATGGCAACAGACAGCAAAGTTTACACATTGCACTCCTGCTAGGGTGCCCGTCCGACTCAACGGAAGTAAAAGCTGAACAATAATCTCACGTTTCATATCCGACCTGCAGGCTAGGTGAGGAACAGCGCATAGGTTAGAAAACGCATCACACCACGGTAAGGATGACGAGAGCATGAGGAAGGAGAGATAGCAACATTTTAGTCCACCTAAAAAAATGTATAAGGCATATCGATTACAACGTGATGGGAAAGAATAAGTAACTGGATCCCCTGTCTTAAATATTTTCCGGACACCAGGAACATGCGCTAAAAGCCGAACAAATCATGTACTTTGGAAAATTGCTAAATCTTATTTTTTAAGTCCGAAGTTAGAAATGGCCAAAATCGCGGAGGGCAAATATTTTGGATGAAACCTTGTCACAAAACGTTCACAAAAAGTAGCTTTCTGTTCACTTGCGGAAAGTCACTGTATTTTCAGAGGCGATTGTATGTATAAACTAATAGACGGTATTAGTGGTTCCATTGCCTTAATTATGTCTCTCATTCAACCTTCATTCAAGAGTGAATCAATGCGATCCTCTTCAGAGACGGATTAAATCGTGTTAGTGAAGCTGCGTTTATGGCATAATTGCCTGCTTTCAAACCATCCTCTTCCCAATGAGGCCATAGTGAGGTCTCAAATGTACAACCATTAAAACAACTGCCGATCAAATTTAACTTCGAAATATTTTGCTAAGTGAAGACTAAGAGCAAACCGCTGCAATTTTGATAAAGAGGCCAAAACCTATTGAAAGTTTTAACTCGCTTTTGTTATCTGAATTGTGTATTACTTGCCTCTGGTTCCTCAATTAGGCGAATAAAATTGGAAATCTAACCAACTAATGCCGGTGCTTCGGAGTCTGCGGACAATTCACTTTGTGATCAATCGAGCAGGGGGCATGCCCTACTGTCTATGTGCCGGACATTTCGAAGCCAACTTATGTCGAAAAGCCAAGCAGCTCAAACTACACACCACCTTTCCTTCAAAGGCTGACTACAGCGCTTTTCGCCTGAAAAGCTTCACTTGAGGGATCATTCCAATAATTGAATAAAAAGTCTTGTTACCAGGCAAAAACGGAGGCAAAGTAAATCGATTTGCATACGGAAACGAATGCTCCATTGTCATAGCAAATTATCGGGCTATATTGCAATGCAATTTTCACTAGTGATTCCTATGATATTCCCATGGAATCAGCGCGATCTATTGATTTTATCAGCATGTAATAGTCTTGATCGCACTGGCGTATACAATCAAAGCTTCTCCTAGTTGTTTTGGTGATGTGTGTATTGCGGAAGGAATTGATTGTTATGTGATATATTGAGTAGATCCATCGGTTCGCAGAGATGGACAAGAGGTTTGTCACTTGTAATTGTGTAGCGCCCAAAAAGATAACTCATATCTTTCGTGTACAATTTACTTGTTGACCGATTGTACATTACTCCTTCTTGTTTTAATCTTACAACCGGCTCGACACACAACTGCCTTGTAAGTCCCCGCGCACACGTGTACGCTCTTGCCTCGCTTCATCCGTCCGCTTATTGTTGTAGCCCATCGAATACAGTCCGCTGTGTCCGACTCCAATTGCCTTCTGATATCCGCGCTTAATTCCGCGCATCGTCTCGGACTAGTATTGACTAGTCCTACAAATTGGTGACCCCGATTCGCACGCGCGAATTCAACATTTTTTCTCGTTTGTATTTTTTGGTGAGTTCGTTCCTTTTTCCCCG
>OX104070.1:86840477-86892443 GCA_944474145.2 Dicrocoelium dendriticum
TGTGTATTACGTACCTCCGGTTCCTCAATTAGGCGAATAAAATTGGAAATCTAACCTACTAATGACAGTGCTTCGGAGTCTGTGGACAATTCACTTTGTGGTCAATCGAGCAGTGGGCATGCCCTACTGTCTATGTGCCGGACAATTTGACGCCAACTTATGTCGAAAAGCCAAACAGCTCAAACTTCACACCACATTTCTTTCAACGGCTGGCTACTTCACAAGAACAGTGGCACATCAGCGCGTTTCGCCTGAAGGGCTTCACTTGAGGGATCATTCCAATAATTGAATAAAAAGTATTGTTATCAGGCAAAAACGGAGGCAAAGTAAATCGATCCACATACGGAAACGAATGCTCCATTGTCGTAGCAAGTTATCAGGTTATACTGTAACACAATTTTCACCAGTGATACCTACGATATTCCCATGGAATCAGCGTAATCTATCGATTTTATCAACAGATTACAGTCATGATGGCACTGGCGTATACAAGCATAGATGCTCACAGTTGTTTAAATGATGTATGTATTGCGGAAGGAATTGATTGTTATGAGGTATATTGAGTAGATCCATCGGTTCGCACAGACCCTGGTTTCAACATCCCTTTTCGATTTCGAAGGCTTTCTATGTTCAGCCTTCTAGGGGGGGGGGAGCTCTGTAGCGCCCAAAAAGATAACTCTTATCTTTCGTGTACAATTTACTTGTTGACCGATTGTACATTACTCCTTCTTGTTTTAATCTTACAACCGGCTCGACACACAACTGCCTTGTAAGTCCCCGCGCACACGTGTACGCTCTTGCCTCGCTTCATCCGTCCGCTTATTGTTGTAGCCCATCGAATACAGTCCGCTGTGTCCGACTCCAATTGCCTTCTGATATCCGCGCTTAATTCCGCGCATCGTCTCGGACTAGTATTGACTAGTCCTACAATTGTGCCTCCTCCAAACTTGCCACAAATTGTATTCTAACATGGCTACAGATGCACTTGCAATATGACAAATTGCTGAGCCCATTCTGCATACACAAAACAGATCAGTGTTTAGATCCACTGCACTAGTATAATACGACATGCCGGATTAGTGTTTACTTACCTACACTATACCTAGCATTATAAACGTACGATCACGCTGCTTCATCCATCCTATAAAGCTTCCCATTTGATATTATCTTTTGGGTGTCACCTGAGGCATCTGATGGATTGTTAATAAAGATAAATTGCGATTTTGTAACATATTAATTTTAACTGCTGCATTTTTGAGTAATTTCATAGGTTACCTTGAGCGTTTGTATCATTTTGTGGTGTGCTAATTTCTCTACGGTTTAGGACGTTTTGACACAGGAGCAGGTTTTACGCTGTTGTAAAACATGTCGTACAGAAAAAACGCGAGACAAATTCATACATTCTTACTCTTCCAATTTAAACTCGGTTGCAAACCAACGGAAACAGCTCGGGATCTCAACAGTGAATTTGGTCCCTAAATTACAAATCACTGTACAGCATATAATGCTGATGTAGTAGTCTGTCCCACTGATTTGATTTGTAAATAATTGTGGTTGCCTGCAGAAGAGTTAAAGAAACATATTTTTGTTAACACTGAGTTTTGATTCCAAAAATGTAATGCTCTCTAGAGCTCTGAAGATGAAGGACGCTGGGGACAAATATAGGAAGTGGACAAGTCAAGAGTCAAGCAACTGTTTAATCATCCCTTGGCGGGTGTATATTCCGTCAAAACACGCAAGGTATTAACAATCTAAAACAAATTCAAACCAAGTACAAAGCAGTGTTATATAATGCGGTTTGATCAAGAATAAACAGGTAAGCCATCATAATGCGAATTGGTAGGTTAGCTAAGGAAACGCACATTACTACACTTTAAGGGGTAAACAGCTGGATGATTAGAAGGAATGGAATTTTTCTTAATGGTAAAATCGGTGTTCAAGTTAGTCCGACTAATATAATGCGCATCACTAGAAATCCAACCGGCTATTGCCAGTACCATCTGGATCGATAGATGTTGTCGAGACGGTGCTTTCGTCAGTATGCCGCCTGCGGACTGAAAACAATGGGATACGTATATTTCCGGATGTTTCATGGTACGAATGTCAACAAGAGAAAATTAATTCAAACGACCACCATACAGAGAGTAGCAAGAGAAGTATTTTTGTTCATGGCGTTCCTGAGCTACGGGCAACCAGCAACGAAGAAGCGCAGACTCATGACCTGGAAGAATGGCGTTACATAGGTGAATCTGCCACTGCTGGCGACGTCATGCTTCAGTCGATTACACGGTCGACCGTATCGCCAAACTACAGACGCAGTAGCACGAGGATACTGAAACTAACGGTGCAATCGCAATAGATGGTCGTGAACTTATTCTGTAGCTGACAGTTACTACGCAACTCACTTCCTTCGGAAGTACGCTTGAAGAAAACAGTCAGAGACCTGCAGCCACTCGCTATTCTCGCGGAAAACCCACCACCCGTTACTCAATGGAACCACAATGGGGATTAAGACCTCTGTGAGTTAAGACCCCTAGCTATCGAGAAGGCTGCAGATGGACTGCATACCGCAGGTTCAAGTGAGACCAAGAGCAGATTCTATTCCTATCACGATTTGCTAATTCGCCCAAAAAGCGATTAGAAGCAAATCTCTTATCAGTCGGAGATCTCAGTGATTGGCCCAACTGCCGTCTGAGTTCGACATCTTGAACATTTTGTGGCCTCGCTGTGGCTCAGCGGCATTTTGTCGCACAACTTTGGATCCATACTCATTCGTCGGGCTTTTAAAAGCTCCACTTGGGATGCTATTTTATCTAGTATGCTCCAGTAGATCCTACATTTACCCAGAATTCTAAATTCCGGAAAGTGTTTGGCCGATATCCAAGCGCCAAAACTTGCCTAACTCCAACCATCGGAGACATTGTTTGGTCTCGCTCGATAGACCGTTTCAACGGCTTTCGAACGAACTGCCAGTCGTTCAAATCCAACACTGCTTTGTGCAGCTATAGGTCTCAAAGCAAATTCACCCGGCGCGATCCATAGACTTAAGCACGAAAATTCTCATATCACTCCTTTGTGTAATTGGAGGATCAAGTTTGGACCGCAAGTTTTGTGCTTGGATTGCGACACGCAATCTCAATGTAATGGACAGTGATTCATATTGAAGTGAACCTTAGTCACCGCGATCACTGGGATCGTATTCATAGTAGACGGAAATTGGGTGTTGCCCACCAGAAAACACTGCACAACCACGACGCTTTTCGACGTAATTTCATCTCATCAGGTGGAGACAGCAGGCCTCGATCCCGCGATCATTGGAATAGTAGCCGAAACCTCTACCCCTTTGGCTACCGGGACACGATGGGCAACGCTTGGCACCTTTGTGTATTCTGCCCCACGTTCAAGCTGACACATTCGACTGGCACGCCAGAGAGGACAGTCTGCAAGCCCACAACTGCAACGTAAACACTATGTCCTTACCGACAACGTCAGGAACAGGAGAACATTTTACCATGGAGAGTGCGTCATTCAAATGGTTCGTAACATTTGCTCAACAAACGCGATGCCCAGTGTGCCACAGTCTAAAAACCTATGCGGATCATGTTCCAAACTTGGATATATTTGGGTGTTGCTCTTCCTAACCCTGGAAACACCCAAATATATCCATTCAGGATACGGTCCTCGAGATCGGAATGACCGAGGTGAGCCTAGGTCTCAATAGAGCTTGCGAGTCGCAACCCAAGCACACAGCGTGCTCCCTAAATTCAGCTTTGAATGTTCCAAAGTTGTTAAGGGTGACATTTTGTGCCTTTACTCTTGAGTGTTTCCATGAAAGATGCCTCCGAGTTAAACCTCGTCAGGTCAAGTTATTAAACAAACCAGACATGCTATGATTCTGTGTGGAGTACACATCGATCCCGCTGATAAAAGCGTGCTACTATTATCTCAGAAGTATGACCAGATACTAGCCAAGTTTAAGGAAATGGTGACGACCAAAATCACTACGGTTGGTGTAAGCACGGCGGTATGGGAAACCCAATCCTCCCCCGTAACTGCTGCTACTATCCCGCGAAGAACTGCAAGTAACACCGAAGCAACACTACAATTAGAGTCCAGAACAGCTACAGCTGTGCCAATAACACACGTGGTTCACATTTGACTAATGCGGTTCCCAGTGCGATCAGTGTAACTACACGTAAGGCTACTTTCAATCATTGCCACCTCGCCGCTGCATTGCGGACAGGGTTTGGAGCCAAAAGCTTTAGATGAGGACCCCAATCGTCCTCCCGTCTAAGTCTGGTAGCCCTAGCAGAATCTTAGTCCACTTACAAGCATGACTTTTTCTTCAAAAATGAACTTTCTCCTGCATCGGCCGTCGAGCAGAGTATCTAGGGTCGCCTTATCTGCTGCACACAGCAGGGCGAATAAGCAAAAACCTGCAACTGCTGGCGCCTCCCTTCTTTCTTTTCCATCTGTATCCTTTACTCCCATCCAGACCCCCATTACTAAACTTTCGTCTATAGTTTCCAGCTTAATTGACAGCAACCGAAGTGCCACTAGATTAGAACCATCTGCAGGCATCTTCCCACAACACCCATAGGAGGGCGATCCGTAAAAGTCCTTTATAAGGCCAAGCTGTCCCGTTTCCATGGCTTCGTTCAACGTTCGCACGCCAAGACAGATAGGTCAACAGGCTACACTCGTACGCACCTTGGTCACACTGGATATTAATGTGCGCTGTTTGTCTGCAAACAGGATCAATGACCTTAACGGCGTTATAGATTTAACTGCACCCCGCTTATCCTCTCGTTATTGGTTGCAGGCACCCGTAGACGCCTATGCAGCACTCACGGGACAGTCACGGGTCAAACTCCAAGGCTGAGCCATCGTGGGCTGAACGGATTCCGGTGAACAGCCGTTAATGTGCGACCTGTTTGACGGCATCATCTAAGGTGGATTCGCGAAGTAATACAAGACGCTGTTTGTTTGTGAGTTCCGCTTATGCTCCCACTGACTGCAATTCTATTGCTGTTAAGGACACATTCTACCACGAACTGAACGCGCTACTACGCAGTGTTACTAGTTCAGATATTATAGTACTTGCAGGGGATATGAACGCACAAGTAGGGCGTCTGAGCACTTCGGAAGCTCAGCTGAGTGGTAATTATGGGCTTAACTACGAACGGACTAACAACGGCGAGCGTCTGCTACAAGTGTGTGCGGAGCACCAGTTGTTTCTTTGTAGGACGGCTTTTAGACGCAGTGGGCGCTGAGATGCCACTTGGCGTCCTCCTGTAGCTGGCTAGCGATTGACCCAGACTGACCACATAGCCAAAAGTTACAGATGACCAGGTTCCATGCTGGATTGCCGCTCGTACTGTATTACCTGTGTCGACTCTGATCATGCATTGGTACGCTGTTGCTTCTCAATGAACTTAACCGGCAGACGTACCGAGCGTCTCACTCGATTAGAAAATGAGAAATTGTCTCAGACCTCGGTCAGGCAAGCCTATCAAGACGCACTACGTACCGAACTTTCGCTGCCTTGTTCTAATGATACTGAACTTCATTGGAATAGGATCTCGGCCACCATGCCCTAGGCAGAAGTATCTGCTTGTGGCACTATCCATTGTCATCTCACCAGCCAATGGATATCCGAGAGGTCCGTGAATCTGGTGGAATCCCGAAGAAACCTCCCGGCTGGCTCAGAACAAAATGTGAGCCGACGGGCGATTAGGAGCGAACTAAAGCAGAGCCTACGTGCTGAAAAGGAAGCCTGGTGGACTAGTCGGGCTCAAGAAATGGAGCAGGCAGGAGTAGTAGGCAATTACCGCAAACTCTTCCAGCTTCTCCGCACCGCTGGTCCCAGAATACCAGGCGTCAGTGAGACAATCAGAGAGAGCGCGGTTGCGCTGATACACAATAAGGAGCGCCGTATGGCTCGTAGGGCGGAACACTTTCAAGATCAGTTCAGCTGGCCCCCGCTCCCGGACCTCTTCCTACTCAGGTGATGCAGGACGAGCCATTGACGGTTAGTTTAGAGCCTCCGTCGGAGGCCGAGGTCCGAAATGCGATCACAGACCTTAATCGTTTTCGTGCCGCTGCTCCGGATTCCCTCCCACCTGCACTAATTAAGGATGGAGGTGAGGTACTCTGCAAAGCGCTGGCCTCCCTGTTCGCAAGTATCTGGAAGGAAGAGAGTGTTCCGGCTAATTGGAACGAATCGATTATAGTGGCAATATACAAGAAGGGCAGTCGCACAAACTGTTCTAACCACAGGGGTATTAGGCTAACGCCTGTTGTGACAAAATTACTGGCCTCGATTCACGTTCATCGCCTTCCTGTGGAACGGGAATCTCGGATTAGGGAAGAGCAGGCACGTTTCTGCCCAGGACGTGGCTGTATAGACCATATATCCACTTTGTGGCGGGTGCTAGAGCAGCGCCACGCATACCGCAGGCCGAAAATAGCTGTGCTCCTCCACTTCAAGAGTGCGTTCGATGCAGTCGCTCGATCGATTCTGTTCGAAATACTTGCGCGGAAAGGTCTTCCCACGAAACATGTGGACAAGCTTCGTTGTCGATTCTCGAACACTACAGGCCGCGTCAGGGTCTAGGGTGTCCTATTGGATAGCTTTCCGACCGCAAGTGACGTTCGTCAGGGTTATCCGATTTCTCCATTTTCGTTCAATTTCGTCGTGGATTCTATCATGGAATGTTCCCTTGCGGAATCTCAGGATGAAGGCGTTGAAGTGCTGCCTGGTGAAAGTTTAGTTGATCTTGATTATGCGGACGATATCGTGTTGCTTTTCAACCATGTTGCAACGTCACAATCAACCCTGAATAGCCGGTCCGGATTTGTTCCATTATTAGGTATGCACTTCGCACCTTCAAACTGCAAAGTGTTGCTGTAGGACCACCGGCCACTTGATGACCCCTTGACGCTTGCTAACCAGGAACTCTAGGTTGTTGATCAATTCACTTATCTTGGGAGCTGCATCAGCCACGGTGGACGCATAGAAAATGTCGTCAGCTTACGCATTGCAAAGTCCAGTGCTGCTTTCTTGAACCTGCGGTATCTTTGGTGACAGAAGGGAATTTCCCTCTGTCTGAAAGGCCGTGTATACAAGGCCACAGTGAGGGCCGTTCTGCTGTATGATAGTGAGACTTGGCCCCTTCGGTCGGAAGATCTGAGGCGCCTTCAAGTCTTTGATCATCGTTGTCTGCGAAGCACTGCTGGTGTCGAATGGCAACAGCGTGTCTGCAACGATGATGTGCGTAGACGAGTACTAGGTGGTGATGATCATGCTAGCTCCCTAGAACAACAGATAGCACTGAATAAGTTGCGTTGGCTCGGGCACGTGCTACGTATGCCTCGTCACTGCTTACTTAGGAAGGCCTTGTTCAATCTACAAGGTGTAGGGTGGCACAAGGCTCGAGGTAGACAGAAGTTGACTGTGCGGCCGTAAATGTAGTTACTGAGGACCAAACTGAGTGCTGTTGGTCCGTCTCGCCTTTCGGGCTGAAGTCCAGGTGACTCGCCTTGTGCTTGACTCGAGAATTAAGAGAACTTGACTCGCAACCTACACCAGTGTCGCGTCTGCTGCTGTCTCCTAATCGGATTGCCTGTTTAAAATTTGTTTGGCGCTGAGTTATCTGCGCTGGAATGGCTGATTATGACGCGTGGCAGTGAAAGTCGCAAGGAAGTTGTCTCGCCGACGCAGCCTTATATTTGCACGCTAGGCAGATGTTTGTGACGGTATGTTGTCTACACAAGGTGTAGGCGCCTTAACCCTGAATGTTTGCTTAGGGCAATAAGGTCTTCAGGTAGGTCCCCCTTCCCCCTTTTATTATTCTTTATTTCATAGGTCATCATGGTTGTATGGCAGCGAAGCAGCAGTTCGAATTTCCGCTGTACCGCTGTCGATGATGATAATGATGATGATGATGATGATGATGATGATGATGATGATGATGATGATGATGATGATGATGATGATGATGATGATGATGATAATGATGATGATAATGATGATGATGATGATGATGATGATGATGATGATGATGATGATGATGATGATGATGATGATGATGATGATGATGATGATGATGATGATGATGATGATAATGATGATGATGATGATGATGATGATGATGATGATGATGATGATGATGATGATGATGATGATGATAATGATGATGATGATGATGATGATGATGATGATGATGATGATGATGATGATGATGATGATGATGATGATGATGATGATGATGATGATGATGATTATGATGATGATGATGATGATGATGATGATGATGATGATGATGATGATGATAATGATGATGATGATGATGATGATGATAATGATGATGATAATGATGATGATGATGATGATGATGATGCTGCTGCTGCTGATGATGATGATGATGATGATGATGATGGTGATGATGATGATGATGATGATGATGATGATGATGATGAATTCCAAACACCCGACGGAGTGCGTAGAAAAAGAGCAAGCCGGTACCAGCGAAAGTTATGTTACGGTTGCCTTCAAGGATAGCCGTCATTTAAAATGGACATCACCCCCAACTGGGGCGGAAAATGAGGAGCGTAGCAGAGTTTGCCTAGTGCAAGCACCACCGGTTTCCTGCGATACATCTCCAAGTATTGCAATCACTAACCGTGACATGTCGAAAGGTGTAAAACCACAACTAACTGTATTGAGCGTACTGTGCTCCAATATCCCAGAATCAAAGTCGACATCAATAAGAGGCAGGCAGTTAAATGGCGTCAACCAGTGCGATATTATTAGTTACCTAATCGGAGTTGTACTGAAACCTATACACGTAGTGCGTAATACGTGACACCCAAACTCTAAGCATTTCAGAGAGCCAGAGTTTTGTGCGCTGTGCTAACCTCCATCATTGAAGTGGAATCAGTATGACTGTCGAAAGGTAGACCCGTAAATGAACACTGCTTTATTCGCATCTTCCCAGACATCTCTTGGGGCGAGCGTTATCGAGTTAACCGCAACATAGAGGACTACCGGAAGGAAACTTCAACCACAACCATATTTCTTTACGGGATTCCTGAAACTGAAACTTGTGATGAGCATGAAATAACAACCCATGATAAAGAACAGTGGTGTTATATTCGTGAAACACTCTGCTTGGATGACGTGTCAGCGAAATCGGTGTCACGGCTGCGTACCTCACCTAACTACAATGAAAGTGGCCCAAGAGTTGAAGATGGTCCATCAGTCAAAAACTTAAGGTAGCACTGAGGCTAAAAAGCTGGTAAATGTACCGTTGCAGGCTACTATCTGTGGTTCGGCTGGAGACAGTCAGCGATATGTCTTCTAGAGATGATATGTCACTCAAAGAACCAAACACAATGGGACCTATGGGAGATCAATGCTGCAGGAGTGTGTCGAATGAGCCCACACAACTTTTAGAAGGTGATATTGACCAGACACCTTACACTGTACGTCGAAGATTAGACAGGCTGGCGTGTCGAACTACCTCCTCGTGGTGCCAGCTGGGTGGTTCGGGTGTACCCCGTTCCAGCAAAGTGTTCGGCGGCAAAGTTTCACCTCCGTGGGGCATTGTATTCCAGCAATTGTGCTGATTTCATAGGGAGTATTGGGCGCCTGTTTGGTAATCTACCAAACAAAGACGCATGAACTGATCATTCAGACAACGCCGCCCAATGGGCGCGATTCCCTAAATATGCCTTGCTGCCTTGCGGGCAGGTTATCTAGCCAAAGGCTCGGGGTGGAGTCCCCTAAGTCAACTCCCTACTTCGGCTTGGGCAACCGGGTAGTATCACGCCCTCTCACAAAACCATGGACTGTATTACAACGTGCTCATCAGCCGCTGTTTCTGCTACTCACTTTCACGCGAATTCATCACACACCAATTGTTTGTTTGCTGACAATCCTCACTTTCCGTTACCCGATTCATGGGTTCAACAATCTGGCTGCGATTCCGGTTGCGCCACAGAACAAGGCGTTCGACCTATGGCTCTCCTTCGTCCCCGATCTTCGTCCTGTCTGGTGTGCCTCAACGTTCGGACACTCATGCAGAATGGACAGCAAGCTGGTCTAGCGCGCACCCTAGATTTCCTAAACATTGATGTCTGTTGCCTTTCAGAAACGCAATTGCAAGATCCCAGCACTGTGCTTACATTGACATCCCCACTGACCACGAAGCCAGCTATCACCTGCGTCTTTCTGGAGATCCAGAAGCAGCCTCAACAGGTTTGGCTGGTGTAGGTATGGCACTAAGTGGCAAGGCCGAGGCGAAACTACTGGACTGGTTCCCGATTAACAGCCGACTATGTACAGTTCGGCTTCGGGGTTCACGTATAATCAACAGGCACCCCGAGGAGATACACAACTTTTTGTGATCTCTGTGTACGCTCCAACCGACTGCAGTGGCGACTCGGTCAAGGACGATTTCTAACGAGATCTACATCAGCTCTTGACTAATGCCAAAACGTCGGATGTCGTTATCCTTGCTGGGGATTTTAATGCACGGGTTGGTCGCCTGTTACCATATGAACGCCACCTTGGTGGTCATCACTCGCTCGATGAGAACCGCTCTGATAACGGAGAGAGATTTCTCACATTGTGTGAAGACAACCGTCTGTTTCTTTTGAGCACTAACTTCCTGCGTACGAAGAAGCGTTCCGCAACGTGGTGTCCTCCTTCTTCAACACAACCGTGGTCTCAAATCGATCACATTGCAATCAGTTTCAGATGGCGCGGCAGCGTACTGGAATGCAGGTCTTTCAGGTCCACCTTCGTTGACTCAGACCATGCTATGGTCCGCGCGAAAATCTGTATGTGTTTTGGACGATCCCGAAACACGAAGCACCGCAAGAGTGATGTAAACAGATTAACTGATTCCTCTGTCCAGGCGAGCTATCAGTCTTCACTGGCATATGCACTCAGTTGCAATACACCGCAAGAAGTGGAAAAACACTGGACTTGTATACGGAATGCGATGGCCATTTCCGGACAGTCATGCTGCGGTCTAACTCGATGCCCTTTGAAGTCTTGGATCTCTGCTCGTTCTCTGGAGCTGTTCGAACGCCGCAAAGATATCCCGGTGGAATCAGACTGCAACAAGCGGCGCCGTTCTGCCAACCGGCTGCTCAAGCAAAGCCTACGTAAGGATCGCGAGACATGATGGTCTGAGCGTGCTTTAGAAATGGAGACTGCTGCCCTATCTGGAAACACTCGTAGGCTTGTACAACCCATTCGGTCCACTGGCCCCAAGAAGCCTGGTGTCAGTGAGGTCATTCGTGATGTGGATGAGTCTCCGATCATCAACCAACAGAGGCGTATGAACCGCTGGGCCGAGCACTTTCACTCGCAGTTCAACTGGCCTCCACCATCCATCAGTACATACAGTAAACCATGCTGTCCACCCTGGCTCGTCCCAATGAATCCACCTAGCGAAGGGAAGTGCGCCTCGAGATTCGACGCTTGAAGAGGTTCAAGGCTGCCGGCTCAGACGGGCTTTCTCCGGAGCTATTCTAGTTCGTCGTTGTGGCGATCATTAACCAGCTGACCGCGCTGTTCACAAACATCTAACATCTAAGAAATAGTGCCTTCCTCTTGGGGCGAATCAGTTATTGTCCAGATTTTCAAGAAAGGCACTCGCACTTCATGTGCAAATCATCGCGGGATTAGTTTTATTTTGGTTGTCTCTAAGCTAATGGCATCCATTCTGCTTCGCTGGCTATCCCCAGTACGTGAATCATACTACCGTAAAGAACAAGCTGGTTTCCCTCCTGACCGCTGATGCGTGGATCAAATCTTCACGCTCCGCCAGCACCTCGAACATCGCCACATTTATCACAGGCCCACTATCATTGCAATCCTAGACACACGCGCCGCTTTTGACTCCGTTGATCGACCTGCTTTATGGCGTTGCTTGCTAAATAACGGAGTACCAGAGAAATATACCGCAATCTTTAGAGCACTTTACCTTCATACATCCAGCAGAGTAAGGGTCTACGGCAAGCTTTCCTCGCAATTAGCTGTCAATGGCGGTGTGCGACAGGGCTGCCCTATGTCCCAATTCCTCTTCAACTTCCCAATCGAAGACGTTCTGTCGAATGCTCTAGAAGGTTTCCAACATTTTGACTTAGAGCTTCTACAGGGTGAGCGCGCGACCGACTTAGATTATGCTGATGATATCGCCTTACTTGGTGACGATCCTCAGGGTATGCAACTCATACTGTATCGTTTGGCGGTTGAAGTATCTAAGTAAGGCATGAACTTCGCCCCATCGAAGTGTAAAGTATGCTCAAAGATTGGCTTTCACCTGCTCCCGTGCTCACTCTCCAAGGTGCACAACTTGAACAGGTAAATAGTTTCGTCCACCTTGGGAGCTGTGTTTCTGCTGACGGCACTATCAACACAGAAGTTTCTCTTCGCATCGCTAAAGTCCGATCAGCATCTGCCAATTTTAGGCACTTGTGGTGTCGTCGCGACGTTTCATTCTCACTAAAGTGCCGCGTAAACAGTGCATCAGTTCGCTTAGTATTGTTTAATGGGTGCGAGTCCTGGCCAATTCGCGTCGTCTTTCTGCCTTCGATAATAGTTGCTTAAGTAGGATCGCTCATGTTTGATGGCAACATCGAGTTAATAGTAATGACATTCGACGTCGCATCTTGGGGAATGCGAGCATTCTCTTCAACAAACTGGGTTTGTTGCGCCAGTTGAGATAACTCTGTCACGTACTAGGCAAGGCTCCTAAGCGTCTACCGCATCGCGCTCTATTCGCTCGTCAAGGACCTGGCTGGAGGCAACCGAGTGGTGGTCAGCCTCCCACTTGGCGACAGCACATGAAATCGCTGACGTCGTGTTTAGCCGCTGTTGGATTCGTGCTTCTTCCAGTATGGGGACCCAAACTGAGGAGTGCCAATGGCTTAGCACTCTTGACGACATGGCGCGCAACCGGAATCAGTGGAAGAATTATGTACAGTATTGTATTGATTCACTTGTTTAATACTACAAACACCGAAAATGACAAAAAGAGAAAAATCGGCGTGTTAGAAACAAACTAAAAATGTTTTGTTCTATTTTTTGTCAAAAAATTCCATTCTTCCGGCGGCATATTAGCTGAAGTGTGTTGCTCACCTTCAACTACCATGCCAAGATGATTTTGACGCAGTAACTTCCCCTTATCTGCTAATCTCCATGGCTTAGTTGGCTCTATGTCTGTTTGCTAGGCTGTTGAGGTTACAGTATATTTACAGATGATTAGACACGGCACTTTCTACAAAGACGATGAATAAGGCGTTAAACCCTACACCAAGTACACATCGAAAAACGATTAGTCGCCGCCCACTCCCTGGTCGGCGAAAGTTCACGTATGAGTTGCACAACCTCCGAAATATTTCTTAAATGTGAGAAACTTTCATGTATGGACACTAACGCCCAATGGCTCCTCAGTAAACTTAGTGAATCTCAACAACGTCAGGTCGCGAATGCTTGGGACCTATTTTCTATTATCGAAACTTGGTTGCACCAAGGGGTGACTGATGATGAGTTTGAGATAGCCGGAATGTCACTCATCCCGAACGACTGGCGCAGCAGAGGAGGTGGGGTCCAACTCTACTACCACAGCGACCTGCAATGTGCAATAGTTCTTGATCTGGAAACACACGTTACCGCCTCGCTCTGTCGCCGTCTCCAGATAAGACACAAAGACACTTGTGTCGTAGCTGTCGTTTGCCGCTCCCCAACGTCCACTCCGGAAATAGATTCCCGCTTGATACATGGTCTGAACAGAATAACACGCACTAGGTACAGCCACATTCTCATCTCCGCGGACTTCAATCTACACAAGCTGGAGGTTTCGGCATCACCCAGTGAACAGCTGAAAGCAGACTTGCATGAACTGATCGCCAATATTCCTTTGTACAATCATGTCACCACGCCCACTACATTCAGGACAGCAAACAAACCATCTATATTGGACCTTGTGCTCACGAATGAAGGGCTCAGAGTTGACAAGTTATTGACGGATAGTCCATTAGTTCTCATTGACCATGTAGTAATAGCGTTCATCTACGTGTGTTATGCGGACTATCCATCCGAACACTCGGAACTAACTCATATAACCACGCGCTACCACCTCTTGTAGGAACTCGTCGACGCATCTGCTTGTTAATTCGCAAACAACCGTCCCCTTGACAACGTTTGAACAGAGTTCGTTGGCAGACTCAGTGACGTCGTCAACAGAGCATCAGAGACCAAGCCCCTTCGTCTCACAAATATGCTTTCAATTCTAAGGAGCGGGACTTGCAAATACCTGTCGATAAGGGATGTAGCATGGCGTACCTACAAGGTTAACTCCGACTCAGAGACTTGGGGCAATTTCTTGACCCGTCGCAGCCATTGCACTACACCTATCCGTGAGGACAAAGCAACTTATCAACAGTGCATAGCCAAAAGAGTTATTACAAACAACAAACTGCTATATAGGCACGTCAATAATTTTCGTAAAGCGAAGCATGGAATCCCTCCACTTTTCATGACAGGCGGTAGAGTACAAAGCGCCGAGGAACCAGCTAACGCCTTTCGGGTACCATATGCCCTAGTTTTGGTACTCGTAGCCTCTACCCGTCCCATAATGTCATGCACATTACGGACTCCACTGTTTACACACGTGATTTGCAACCCAACACTTGTGCTAAAGAAGTTACTCTCACTGCGCGAACATAGTTCTCCGGGAGCAGACAACATCCACTCGAATGCACGGAAGGCTATAGCCAACAAGCTATCTGAACCACTGTCACATTTTTCAAAGTGCTTTGATGAACAGCAAGTTCCCACTATGTGGAAGCGTGGCATTATCAACCCAATTTTTAAAGGCGGTAGCCGTTCGGATCCTGCAAACAATCGCCCAGTGACCCTACTCCCTGTGCTCTCGAAGGTGATGAAAGCAGTCGTCGCTGAAGCTTTAATGGACTACGTGGAAAAATGCAACATCTTGGTACGGGAGCAGCATGACCTCCGTCAACACCGGTCATGCACCACCAATCTACTGATTGCACGAGGTAGTTGGACGGAAGTGGCTGAAGATGGGGTCGGAGTTGACATAATCGATCTGGACTTCTTCAAAGTTTTCGACCGCCATGATCACCGCATCTTACTCCAACGGCTACAGAGCAATGGAATCGGAGATCCTGTATTTGGTTGGATTCGCAGCTACCTTCACCAACGGAAGCTTCAGTTACGCTTTAGGGGATCACTCTCTAAACCAAAATGAAGTGGAATGCGGTGTCCCACAAGGCTCAGTGCTGGGACCTCGCTTATTCCTGGTGTTTGCCAACCACCTGGCATCAGTTATCTCCTCAAATTTCCTGCTTTTGCCGAGGAAGTCAAGATATGGCGGGTGATTAGTAACAAGCCAGATCACGATCTGCTCCAACGTGACCTAGATTGCATGTAGGAATGGTCAAAGAGGAACATGCTTCAATTAGACTAGCTAAGTGGTGGTAGGTGATCCATCTGCGTCTCCAGCTGGTGGGCGCTTACAAGCTTGGAGACCACACCTTGGCGTAGGTCTCTCAGGAGCGTGACCTGGGTGTATTAGTACAGGAAGATCTCGGGTGGTCAAAACAAGCGGAGAAGACGACAAGAGTTGGCAATCAACGCTTCGGCCTGCTTCTCAGGGCCTTCGTTCGGTTTGAACCCTCAATCTTTCCCCAAATGATTAACGCCCACGTGCGACCTCACGTGGAATATGTCATTCAGGCGTAGCAGCCATGGCAGAAACAGGACCTTGTTGCTCTCGAGAGTCTTCAAGGAATAGCAACCAAGAATGTCAGGGGCTTCCTTCATCTGCCCTATCAGCTTAGACGAAAATCTCTAATTATGTACAACGCACGATATCGGCTATTGTGGGGGGGATCTCATAATGGTTTACCAGATTCTGAAGAACCCAAACCATATTTGCCGTCCGCTGCTGGAATTGAACTCCAACACTAAACTAAGAGGTCACCTACTGAAATAGACAATTCATTATAGCCGGCTTGAATGCCGCAGAAATTTCTTTTCCCTCCGCGCGTGCCGATCTTGGAACGTCCACGCTATTTATGTGGTCTCTGCCCCAACTCTGGCGATCATCATCATCATCATACACATTAGCTAGAGGTGGGAAACACCTCAGCTACTGTGCCGCAATACAAAGAAAAATGGAGAGCAAAAACAACTGGTGAAAGCTGGCTGAGCTACCGGTAACGGATGGGCATCGTTCCGGTAAGCTACCAGCCGGCTGCTGTGCACCCAAGAAAAAATTATTATGCAAAATTATATAAGGCTAAGTAATGAGATCGTAGTTGGAGGGGAGGCTAAGAGGGATGGGGTGGGACAAAGAAACTCACAGCACGAACGCCACTGAGGTCGGCTCCTAGCCATATCAGCAAGTGTGTCCAACCAAACGTGTTCATCGTCTTTCGGACCTCAACCAGGGAGCCGAGACGCTCCAACCGATGTCAGCTCAGAAGTGAGGGTCTTCATTCCTCTGGACCAAGTCATTGCTTGGCCACCCCTCCTCTTCTTCCATCCACACCCCCGGCGCGCAAACAACACACGTCGCGGAAGTCGGTGGGCTGGCATGCGTAACACTAGGCCTAGCCATCGGAGCCTGATGCGTGAAATAACGGTGCTGAGCGGTTCAGATCCATTTCTTTGCCATAAAAAAGGCGTCGAACACGCTTATTACTCACGCGTTGTTACCACCAAATGTGAGCTAAATTGCGAAGGCACCGGTGGTCGAACGTAACTAGCCTCTTCAGGTCCGCTGTTTTAATCGGCCAGGTTTCACAACCGTACAGTAGGGTCGAACGTACTGCTGCATTGTACACCCTACCCTTCAGGGCAAGAGTGATGTCGCGCCGACGCCATAAGTGGCGAAGATTAGCAAAAGCGCCCCGAGCTTTTGCTATACGATTCGTGATTTCATCTTCAATCCCACGGGCGCTGATACAACTTCCCAGATAGTTCAATTTTTGAACGACTTCTAGCTGATCCCTACCAAGGGTCAGCGTAGGAGACGGTCCAGACCAATCTTGGAGAAAAGCTTTGCACTTCGAGGGTGCGAAGCAAAGCCCGAAGTGACGGATAGCTAGGGCTAATCTGTCCAGTGCCGCTTGTCACGTTTGTGAGCTGTCACAGATAACGGCAATATCATCAGCATACTCCAAATCAAGAAGTCGTTCTCCTGGGAGTAGCTCCACACCTTCTAAGTCGTGTCCTGTGAACGCGATTTTCATGACTTCGTCAACAGCGAAGTTGAAGAGGAAAGGTGACAGCGGGCATCCTTGTCTCACACCGCTGGAGATATTAAAGGGCGACGACAACTTGCCGTAAGCCCTCACTCTGCCCGAGCTACGCGCATACAATGCTCGGATAATATGCACATATTTCTCAGATACACCTTTCCTGAGTAGACAGTCCCAAAGTGCATGTCTATCCACCGAATCGAATACACCTTTGATATCGAGGAACACGACAACGGTGAGCCGCCAATATATGTGACGGTGCTCCAACTACTGACGTAAGGTGAAGATGTGGTCAATGCAGCTACGACCTCGACGAAATCCAGCTTGCTCTTCACGAATATGGCTTTCACGCGTGCCAGTCAGTCTGTAAAGGATGACAGAGGCAAGTAATTTGGAGGCGATGGATACCAGACTGATTCCTCTATGGCCGCCGCATTCCGATCGTGAGCCTCCTTTGAAAATTGGGACTATGATGGAGCGACTCCAATCGGTTGGGTCAGTTTCCTGCTCCCACAGTCTCACTAGTAACTCGTGTAAATCATCCACAAGAGCAGGTCCACCGAATTTGAAAAGAGCTGGAGGAAGGTCATCAGGTCCCGCGGCTTTATTTAACTTCAACAGTTTGATCGCATGTTCCACTTCTGGGCGAGAGGGTGGATCCAAAGGAACAGCCCACGGAGCAGGGCGATCACTGGTCGGCGAGAAATCTAACAATTCCGACCGATTAAATTGCCTTTCAAAGTGCTTAGCCCAACGTTCTAGGCGTTTTGATAAATTGTGGATACGCTGTCCAATCTCGTCACGTATAGTTTCACTAACACCAGGTTTCCTGCTGCCCGTTTCCCGTATAAGACGGAATAACTCACGATGGTTACCAAGGGCAGCGGCCATTTCCATCTCTGTTGCACGACGAGACCACCAGGATTCGCGGTCTCTCTTCAGGTTAGCACGGAGTTTTGCCCGGAGCTCTTTGCGAGTTTCATTGTGTTCGCTTCCAGCCGGAATATGCCGGCGAGCATCGATAAGTTCCAGACACTGCGAAGAGACCCAATGTTCATGTTGACGATTAGACATACCACATGAGGATTTGCCTGCTGCTAGTAAGGCCTGTTGCATATGAGACCACTGAGCTTCAATTGCATCCAGTGAGCGTTTACCCAACTCAGATGACAGAGAAATTTGATAGGCGTTCAGAACAGCTGGATTCATCAGTCTGCCGGTGTCATTGCGCTCACAACATCGTCGCGGGCGTCCGTCAAAGCGCATCCGCAGGTCAGCACATACAAGTGCATGATCGGTGTCAACACCTGTGCTCCAAATCGAGCGACAGTTCTGGACGCAGCCTCTCCAGCGGTAACTGATAGCAATGTGATCGATTTGCGTCCAAAGCTGGTTCGAGGCTGGTGGGCGCCAAGTCACCCTCCGGAGGGTGCTGTGTCGGAAATTAGTGCTCCCAAGAAATAAGCGAGCATCCTCACACTAATGAAGTAACCGCTCACCGTTATCATTACGGGAGCCTATACCATGTTGGCCGCCCAGATGCAGCCCATCTGCGGATAATTTTCCAACTTGAGCTTTCAGATCCCCAGCCAGCACAACAGTGTCCGAGCTTCTTCTGTGGCGAAGGAGTTCGTTCAGTTGACGATAGAAGTCGTCTTTTACCGAGTCATCGCTACAGTTTGTTGGTGCAAAGGCAGCGATAACGAACAGACACCTGTTAGTTCCGCGCTACTTCGAAGTTTTGAACGAGCCAGCCAATCGGACCGCACACATCCGTCTACTGATTGGAATCCAATCAACCAGAGCAGTTTCAGCCCGGGGACTCAGGGCAATACCAACACCGGCTTGGCCGGTGCTCGAAGCTGTATCGTCACCGGATAGGCGCAATGAGAAAGTGCTGCTAGTGTCACCTGAAGGGGATCGCTGAGTGAGTACAGAGCTCGAGTCTTGCAGGCGGGTCTCCGATAAGCAGCAAATATCGATCGAGAGGGTCTCCAATGTTCGGGCAAGTGCTGTCTGTTGACCAATCTGAAGCAATGTGCGAACATTGAGGCATGCCAGTCTGAAGGAGGATCGAGGGCTCCAAATGGAAGCCGATGAACTGGAATGGGTCGCTTGCTTGGACATGGGACTGTTGACAGTGCAGGAATGACGCTCTGCGTTCACCTGTGAGTTGGAACTAAAAGACAAGCGACTATTGAAGCAAGGTGTGGGAGGGCCGAGAATTGGGGGGTTGAAAACAGGGGGGATAAAAGTAAAGCTGGAACGGGACGATAAGGGTGAAAAAGTGTAAGAGGAGGAATAAGAAGATGGGAAGGCCTGAGCAGTAGCATCCATACCCCTATCCACCCTGCTCGATGCAGCAGATAGGGCACCGTTGATTATCATCTGCGGTGGCCAGAGCATCAGCAATTTGTTTGAGGAAGGATTCACTGTATTGCGTGGGCAGGAAACTGTCAGGTTGCCCAGGCCTAGACAGGAGAACGATTAGGGTTCTCAACCAAAGCCTTTGGTTCAAAAACCTGTCCGCAAGGCAGCGGGTTTGGCACTGGACTACAAGGAATCCGTTTTAAGGAATAAGGAGCCACCCTCATTCCAACCCTCAACCTGGAGTACCAGGAGGCTGAGTTTCTCTGGCCTTTAACCATTGACCAATCTGGTATGAGTGGCTCTGAAGGTGCAAAAGCACCACCCAGTATAGCTCAATGGATCACTGAGGCACACAAACCATTGCACCACGGTAAGATCCAGCCTTATTGCAATGGTACTCTGGCGATAATTATGGCTTGTGAGCCAGGGGCTACAAAACGCAATCAAACGATGTCTTGCCAAACTCGCAACAAATCGATTTATGGATTTATACCTTTAATACGCGAACATCTCCGCTATTCCACATAAGTCTATGGTAAGTCCACCAAAACGCTTTTCATTTAATCATGCAATTCACTTTTCGCAAGGATTCCCATCCCACAGGACTTGTTAAGCAATACTTTTTTACTCGTAATAAACCATTTTTTCATTGTTCCATAGTGCAACAGCATGTTCCTAGGACCGACGCGCAGCCACATCACGTCCACCGGCCGCTCACTTGACTTTCACAACTTCAAGCTTCGCTTGATCGATGCATACCACCACGGAAGTCGGCGACATCATCAGTCCGCCACTGGATCAAATAACGACACCAGACCGAAAGGAAAACAACGAGTAATTGCACATACAAAAGAGCTCCAAGTTAAGGGTTTTGCGGGTCAGGAGAATGTAATCGATTAATCAGGCTAGGTTGCCGAACAACCTCCTCGTGGTGCTATCTCGATGGTTCAGGAGTATCCCGTTCCAGCTAATGGTTCAGCGGCAATGTTCCAGGAAGTGGTGGATTTCGCCTGGCAAGTGTTCTCCCCATAAAAAGCCACATATGTCCGTTTAACAACACTGTGATGTGGCGAATGTGAGTCATCTCTAATTAAAGTCACTGCCCCTTGCCTCTCTCTGAGCGACAATGAATTCAAGGGTACGTTGGTCCCCTGGTCCTATGCGGTCCTAAGGGCGTATGAACCACTTGTTTGGTCACCGGCTCCCAATGAGTTGCGATACCCTCCTGTCGCCCTATTGCCTTGTAGGTTAGATGCCGGATCAAATGATCGGGCTGTAGCCCTCTAAGACAACCCTCTACTTTGGCCTGGGCAACCGAGCAGTATCACGCCCACTGACGAACCGTGGATGAATTACACTACTGCTTTCTTCTTGTTATCTATGTCTACTGGCTATACTGACTCTAATGCTAAATATCCGCTCACAGATTGTCTCGCTTCCAGTTCCTCTGCTCCTATGTCTTTCCCGGTAACAGTCAACAACAGCTCACTGACGCATCAGACAGAGTTCTGAGCCAAACTTTTGGTGTTCTTTGCCCGGTGGTCACAAAATCCTCACACACAAGCAAAGCCCAAGCTTGTCTTTGTCCTAGTTCTCCATTCGGCCTTACAGCGTTCAATGTGCGCACTGATGCAGATCGGACGACAAGAATATCTGGCCCGCACTTTTCAGACGGTCTCGGTGAACATCTGTTGCCTTTCCGGAACCAGGTTGCAAGACGCCAGTACCGTTATGAGAATAACATCTCCGGCAAACTCTGACGCCTAGTACCACTTTTGTTTTTCCGAAAACCTAGAGGCCGCCGCTTCTGGCCAAGATGGTGTCAGGGTTACACTGAGTGACAGGACTGAAGTCGCTTAGCTTGACTGGATTCCAGTCAACAGTCGGCTATGTGCAGTCAGACTGCGACGTACAAGTAAGTTAAGAGTCCAGCTGTTACGCATACATTGTTCTTTATCTCCGCTTACGCTCCTACAGACTGCAGCCTGCAAGCAGTCAAGGATCGCTTTTACTAACAGCTACATGAGCTACTGCGTTCCGCTAAAATGTCTGACATTGTCCTTCTTGCCGGAGGTTTCAACGCACGAGTGGACCGCCTTCAACCAAGCGACCACCATCTTGGGGGTAGTTTTGATCTCTGTAGCAGCCGATCAGACAATCGAGACAGACTATTGACTCCTTGTTCTGATCACCACCCGTTTCTTTCGAGTACGAGTTTTCATCATTCGAAAAGACAGACTGCTACCTGGCGTCCGCCTTCTCAAACACAACAATGGTCCCAGCTTGACCAGGTAGCAATAAGCAACAGATGCCGCGGAAGCGTAACAGACTGCTGAGCTGTTTCTCATGGGGAGCGCACTGGTGATGAATAGGCTATCCCAACTGATCATCTCTCTCACCAGGAAATCTGGCTGGAATTCAGCTGCCTAAAGTGTTATAAGGCCCTAACCCTTAGGGCGTAACCCTAACCCGGCCCTGATGGTCTATCTCCTGCTATAATGTAAAGATAGGGAAGCTTCGCTGGTTTGAGAATTCACCTCTTTTTTCTCAGAAGTCTGGACAAAAGAGGAGGTTTCATTATCCTGGAGTGAGTCGATAGTCGTCCCCATCTTTATAAAGGGCCTGCGCACAAATTGCTCCAATTACAGGGACATAAGTTTGGATGCCGTCGTTTGCAATATTCTGGTGTTCATCCTTCTTCGCAGGCTATCCCCAACGCGTGAATCACTACAGCGGGAAAGGCAGGCTCGGTTCTGCCCTGGTCGCGGCTGCATTGATCAGGTTTTCACACTCCGCCCGATTCTCGAGATCTACCATGTGTACCAAAAGCCAACGATTGTTGTGTTCCTAGATCTCCATGCTGCCTTCAATTCTGAAGACAGGGCTTCATTTTGGCACTGTTTGTTGAGGAATGGTATTCCCGGGAACTTCGGTTCCATTTTGCCTGCTCTGTATAGTCTGATCTCGGGTAGAGTTAGGAGTTATAGTAAGCTTGATCCTTGATTTGTTGTCACCAATGGGGTTCGATAAGGATACCCTATCTCTCCATTTCTCTTCAACTTTGCCATTGAGGTGGTCCTCAAAATACTCTGGAAGACTTGTTAAACACTTTTGTTAAGTTCCTCTCAGGCAGTCGGGTGGTTGCATTGGATTACGCGGATGATATAGTCTTGTTGGGTGACCGTCCGCAGACCGTCCACCTTGCAGTTAACCGCCTGGCGATTGAAGCATCAAAGTATCACATGTACTTTTCACCATCCAAGTGCAAAGCGCTTTTTCAGGACTGGTATACGCCCCTAACTGAATTCATCATCGATGGAGAAACGTTAAAAGTGGCACAGAGTTTGGTCTAATTGGGATGCTGCATACCTGCTAGTGGATTTGTTGGAAATGAGATTTCGATGCATAACTCGAGATCTCATTTCGCTTTCACCCGGTTGGTGTATTTATAGCGCCTCCATGACATCCGTCACTCTATTAAAGGATGTGTTTATAGTGCCACTGCCCACACTGTACTGTTGTACGGTTGCGAGATTTGGCCTGCTCGTACGGATGACCTTCGTCGACTGCCTGTCTTCGATAACCGTTGCTTGCCTTCTATCGTCTGTATGTGTTGGGTGAACCACGTAACCAACCCTGAAGTCAGGCAGTGTGTGTTGAGTGGCAACAGCCACTCCCAAGTAGCGCTTTTCTCGCTGCGCCAAATACGATGGCTCGGACACGTACTGCGTATGCCCGTTCAGCCTCTACCGCGTTGTGCCTTGTTCGCGCTCGCTGGACAGGGCTGAGAAGGCACTGTGGTGGACGGCCTACAACATGGAGAAGAAGGAAAGAAAGTAGACAAATCAGTTGGCCACGGTTGGTTCCTCCCGACTCCTTGGATGGGGTCCCAAGGATGCTGGATGAAGTTGGATATAAACCTTGGAAGTTAAGGCTCGAAACCGAACTCAGTTGCGGACGCGTATCTCTACTTGTTACCGTGACTCCCCTACCAAACCATAAAAAACACAAAAATACTCAAAAATTGTGAGTGGAAAACCTGGACAAAAAGTTGTTTTATTTTATTTCTTTTACTCTAAGTCTTTTTCCTATACCGGTATTGTCCCAATGGCAAATATCGTACACAGCTTGTGCTTGATATATATATATATATATATATGTATATATGTATATATATATATATCACCGATTAGTCAAACTTGGTTTAATTTGCTCGCATTGTCCCAAGTGATATCATCCGAGATTTTCTAGCTTATCCCAAAAGCAAGCGCCAATGCTGAAAAACACGCAAGATGTCCTTTGGTTCTGTACTACCTGTTCGGTCAACCCGGTGGTCCTGTGTTTGCTAGTCCTAGTCTAGAAATGCAACCAATTTGTAGCAGAAACCGAGAAGCGTATGCGCACTAAGATTGGCCCAAATGAAGAAAGTATCAAGCAGTTAAACTTAGAGACATTAAAAAAATAAACGGTGCAAAAAGTATTGCTCACAAAACACGCCCAACCAGGCCCCGATCGTTGTTGTCTTCCCCTTAGGAAGAAAACCAGGCGAAAATTGATTGTAACTCCGAGTGGCAAAGAGTGCCCTAAGCAACTAAACTCAGGCACCAACCTAAACGCGTTAATAAGCAAATCCCAATAGTCTTGATAACAACTGTAAGTAAAAAGGACAAAGCAGCCGAACAGAAACTCCCAGCATTCGAAACTCAGGGGCCTTTCGTCGTGCCAAACTCCCGAAGAACATCAGTCACATATATCGCGATTGACGCAGACTTCAACTGGCAAAACAAATTTAGAGACACTATTGTTACAAACACCAAGCAATCATCAATCGATAGCAAGTCAAGACAAAACATCCCCAAACGTACAGCCCAAAGAAAAAAGGATCTAACAACCGCGCCGTGAATGTGTGCTAAAAAGTACAGGAATCAGCAGCAATCAGATTGCAAGTTAAATTGCCCGATGACGTAAACCAGTGGGAGTCACTGTCCGTGCTGATGAAAGAGAAAGCTAGCGCCACAAAATTAATACGAATTACCGGTCAAATGAAATCTGCAAAACTTTGGCGAGCCCAGACTTAGTAGAGTAACACTAGAATCCACAACCGATGTGGAAAACGTTCTGCTCTCCGCAACCGCGCTGAAACATGGATCGTGTGGGACACGAATCGATCCAGAGGTTCCGTAGAACATGCGACAGTCGAAAAGAAACTCCGAAGAAGGACACCATAAGACGGATGGCCCAAACACTCTCTTCATCCATAGAGTGTCAGAGCAAAATTCACATAATAGTCAAGGAGCCCGAAATCAAGATTTAGAACCACGGCGATTCATCCGCGAAACACTTTCCTTAGATAATGTTGTTGTGTGATCACTTACAAGGTTAACTCACTCGCCACATTATAAAGAAGGTGGCGCGTGAATCCTAAAACGCGTGGTTCAATGCAAGAAAGTAGCAATCAATGTGTTACATAGTTGGCGCAAAATTCGAAAAGCCTTCCAACGAAATTTCGGTTAACGACTGCACAGGCTTCGCAACATCCAGTTCCGAAATCATCCAAATATCAGATGTACCGGCGACGATCACACCTTTACTCGATACTGACCTAGATTTAATGAGGGTTGGGAGACGTAATGGCCAGAAAGAGGTACGGAAGTAGTATCAGTAACTTAACAAAAGATGAAAAACGGCCGACCTCACATCAGTCAGCACTCCCACACACCTGAATTCCTTAACCTCCTATGGACTACCAGAGACCGATAAACTATCCTGCTTGTACAGGAATGCTTAGGACCACTTCGGTAAGATGGCCGAACAGGAAGATCGAATGGTTTCCAGAAATACGCTCATCGGCAACACGGAAACGTGCTTACACACTGAAATAACGGACGCTGAAATAGCACTACCTTAAATGTCACACATTTGGAATGACGGAATGGCAAAAGACGGAGACGTAATTCTGTATTACCAAAGTGACTTACAGTGCGAGGACATGAAGGATTAAGATTCGTTGTTTCGCTGATCCCTGATTCACTTCGGTGCGGCAAGCCATTAAGAGGCAGCCTTATTGTACGGTCCAATAACTCTACATCTGAAACCGAAAAGAAATTGCGAATGTCTTACGGCGGACTATAAAGAGAAGATACATTCACATCATGACCACGGGTGATTTCAATGTGAATTGATTAGCAACACGGCATGAGCGGAGAACAATTTAAAGCCGATCTCCAAGAGTTGGTAACCAGTGTTCCGCTTTACATGCGTGTCACTTGGCTCACTCGGTTCAGAACAGGTAATAAGACATTTGTGCTTGAACTTACCCGTACAAAAGAAAAAATGCTTCATGCATCTGTGTAGACTGCGCGTCAAGCCGCAGAGATCATGCAGTTACTAGTTTCAACTTCATTTTCTATGCATAATTTCGAGATGCGGACCATGAGACAATGCGAACCATCACATGCGACGACCGATTACCTAAGCTTGTCAGGGCAAAATCCTGGTAGCTCCGCCTCAAATACCTCCAGAATATAGCACGACTCACGTTCGCAAACAAATTCTGTCGGCTGATTACGGATGCTTCCAAGACAACAGTTTGCAAACGATCTGAAATAGTTACTTACGTAAGGAGCAGAATTCGCAAATTGCTGGCAGTACGTAACGCAACGTGGCGAGAGTATGGATTATCAGCAACACAAGAAAGCTGGGATAACCACGAAGCCCAACGAAACCACTGCACTCAATTGCGCAGAGTGGACAAAGCCGCGCATCAAAAGAATAAGAGAAAAACCTTCAGCGCATGGCACCAACTGCTGTAAGGACACGACAACGGACTACGGAAGGTAAGGCAACAAGTGCCGACACCCACGACGGCTAATAGCCCAACTCAAACGGCTACGGAAGCAGCAAACGCATGGCGGATGCAATATGCCTCCATCCTCAAGAAAGTATAATCATCAGGAGATCCTCCTGCTTTTAGCACCCCGCCACCGGGAATCAGTTACATCTCATTTACTACCAGTGCTGCATTGCGGAAGCCGAACAAGTTACGGGAATTCAAATCCCCGGGGTTTTAACGCAATCCATCAGAGATCATGGGATCAGCAGCAAGTCAACTGGCAGAGCCACTGGCCCAGTTCTTCCAGCGCTACTTAGACCAGAACCAAGTTAATGACATATGGAAGCTTGAAATAATAACCAACATTCTTAAAAATGGATGCAGAACCGAGGCTTCAAAATACCGCCCGGAATTCCTTCTCCCTTTACTGTCCACCGTATTGGAATCCATCATAGCCGATGCGCTGGTCGGCTACGTGGAAAGGTCCAGGAGTATTATTACTAAGCAGTACGAATTCCGTCAAAATCTATCGTGCACAACGAATTTTATAATAGCATGGACCCAGTCAGCTGGCGCATGAGAGGAAAATGATGGGATCTACCTGGATTTATGGAAAGCAATCGACCGTCAAGATAAACGGACACACATTTTCAAGATATATCGTTAAGGGATGGGTGACTCACTCTCCATGATGGATCTTTAAATATCTACTTCAGTGGCAATTGGTGGTCAGAGTTCAGTACTCCTTCTCTGACCCCATAGAAGTTGAATCTGGTGTGCCTCAATGCTCGGTGCTAGGTCGCCGATGTTTGTGGCATTTCTCAATGACCTCATCCAAGCATTTACGTCCAACTTCATGCTGTTTGCCGATGAAGTCGATTTGGAGAAAGGCTCAGGAAAATAGTGACCAGTAACTGCTTCAGGGTGATCTAAACACGGGACGTCAATGGTCCAACAAAAATCCACTGCAATTCTGTGTGAGTACATGAAAGATGCTCTCCGTACGACACCAAATCAACCACCGTTAAAGGCTCGGTACGCATGTGCTGCACCAAGCTACCACAGAACGTGCTTTGAGCGTACTGGTTCAGGATGATCTGGGTTGTTTCAGGCACTGCACGAAAGCCTCCAAAACTGGTAACCAACATGTGAACCTGTTACGACAGGTGTTCGAAAATAGATTGCTCTGTTTGCCGGCAGTTGCTCAGTGGGTATGTTCATCCTCATGTCGAATATGCTATTTAAGGATGGCAACAATGGCTGAAACAAGACCTTAGTGCATTGGATCAGCCCTATCCTCGAGCATCAAAGTACGTTATTGGAATGCACCATCTTCCAGACGAGGAGGGGCTGGTAACGTTCGGGGTATTCGGCGGTCGTTACCACGGCTTACGAGGTGACTTGATAATTGTGTACTTAATTCTGCACCATCCACATTATGTTTGCTGCTCGGTACTGCAACTAGGCAGTAATACAAAATTGTAAGTTCACTCACTAAAACTGGAAGAACAGGGCAGTCATCTGCATTGTCACAGTAATTTCGTTTCTGTCTGCGAGTCTCACAAGTCGAGTGCTCTTCCAGAATCGGTCACCTCTGCACCATCAATATCCATATCTAAAAGAAGCTTGGATGACTCATATACTCACCTAAGCTTTGTTACATAGGACTACATCTCCATCCCACTTCTGGAATATACATTGGATTTATTTGCTATTAATTGTTTGTGCAGTGAAACTACACGGAGCACAGGACTACAGCGGAACAAACAATCAGTCCCACTTTTACAAGTGAATAACCCACTGCAATGTAAAGCATTGCTTGTTAACCCATACAAATTCATTGTTCAGTATTCAAATCCACACCATTCATGTGCACCTATTCAACGGCTATTGAAATTCAAGAAGCTTACATGTTTGTAAACTAATTCTCAAGACTTACTGAGTAAACATTGCTAACTGCGGCTGCGGTATGCATCAAAAGTCTGCGACCACATTGCCCTGACATAAGTGACATGGAGATCGCACTGCCAGGCATGTGCATTGTTTGGAACTACCGACCAAGCAAAGTTTGGACAGGTACCTACGTACCTCTGCAATGAGCTCCAATGTGAGCTCATAGAGGATGAGGTCAACGCGGCACAAGTTGCCGTTGGTGCCACCTACGTTTAAAATGCGACGACAATTGTTTATTGGCGGTCATTTACAGCCCTCCTTCCTCCACGCCACAGAGGGACAGTCATCTGTTATCCGCAATAAGGAGGGTGATAAACACAAGTTACATTTACCTTCTCAATACTAGCGGTTTCAACATCCACGATCTGGAATCCCAAGCAGCTCCCAGAGAACAAGAGTCTTTATCCAGTTAACCAATGTATGGAAATTCAACACTGCAAAACGATCACGAGGGGAAGATTAGCCGTAGATAACGGATCGGATATTCACCAACGAAGAACCACTGGTCGAGGGAGGGATCGTCGACGTCCAATTAGACCCAAAAATCATTCAGTACTGCTTCTAGAATACATTTGCTACGCAGAATATCGCGTGGAAATTGCGGACGCAAAGAAAAGGACTTTACAATATGGCTCATTAGCTCGAGAAGATGAGACAGCCAAGTGGTGCTTGCTGGCAGACGAGGCACCAGCTATTGTATGTGAACATTTCATTGGCCATTTTAAATCTCTGGTTGCCGAAGCATCAGCGACTAAGAACTTCAGTCCGAGAAACGCGATTTCCTGCGAAGTAAGACACGCAAGCGTATAGCAATGCGAAAATCAGCCTGGCATATCTACGAACTCTCCCCGAGCACTGCGAATTGGATAGCCTACGCGACCCAACGTAATCACTGTACTCAGCTTGTTCGCGAGGATAGAATGACTTACCAGTAGAAATTGGTAGTGCGTGTGGTCTCAAACCACAATCCTCTGTATCAGCACCTCAAAAGTCTACGTAAGGTTAAAAGAGGGAGCTTTTCCTCTTCAAATAACGGACGTACCCACACGGACACTGAATGAGGCGGCGAATATACTGCGCCTAAAATATGATGCAACATTTCAATGCGAGCACCGGCCACATAACCCTATGACGATGGGTATTTTACCTCCACAGTTTACTCACATATCTTTCATGACACAAGCCGTACTCAAATGTTGTTGAGTTTGCGCGAGCATAGCTGTCCTGTACTTGATAATATATGCACGAAATCGCTAGCGGCGATAAGAGAGGGTTTCGCTGAGCCTTTGGTTCGGTTCTTCTAACACGGCTTTGAAGAAATGTACGTGCTCGCTTCGTGAAATCTCGGGATGATTTCTCCTATTCATGAGGGAGGTAATCGTTCCAATCGAGGCAATGACCGTTCCATAATCCTGCTACCGGTTCTTTCAGGGGTCATGGAAGCTATTAGTTCTGATGCGCTAACGGCCTACTTGGAAGAATTTAACTTCCTTGCACCGGAACAGCATGGCTTCCGACGAAATCAATCATGCACTACAAAGTTACTGCTGGCACGATCTAGCTGGACTGAAGTAATAGTCTCTGGCACTCGAATTCCCTATCTTTCGACCGGTTTGACCTTAACATTCTGCCTTTCAAACTCCATAGGTTTGTTATTAGTCATCCTTTTCTAGGATGGATCCGAGGCTTTCCTGTACTTTGCGCCTGGATTGACTAGTGCGTTATGCACCGTCAGATCCTATTCTAGTTGATTGCGGAGTACCAGTGGAATCGGTACTAGGACCGTGATTATTTTTATTGTATATTAACTGTATCGCACACATGGTAACCTCAAAATACCAGCATTATGCCGATGACATCAAGGTGTGGAGGGCCACCAGTACAACTGACGATATCACAATACTTCAAGCTGATTTGGATAGGGTATACACTTGCTCAGTCCAGCATCTACTTCGATTCAATATGGACAAATGTGGAGTGCTGTACATACAACACAATTTGGTGCACTTCTACAAAATCGGCAACCAGCACCTTCTGATATCTGCTGGCGAAAAAGAGCTAGGAGACTTTGAGCAGGTCGACGTTGGACGTTGGAAGCAGGCTGAAATGGCGTCTAGGAGGTGCATCCAACATGCGGGCCACCTGGAGTATGCATTCAGACAATTTGACCCTTCGACTTTTCCAAATTTTCTCCGATCCTACCTACAACTACACGTGGAATACGCAACACAATTCTGGCAGTCGCAGCTACGGAGAGATCTCACCGCTTTGGAGATACCCCAACGCCGGGCAACCAACAATATCAAGGGCTTGTATAATTTACCGTAATAATGTAGGCTTTGAGTGCTCGAAGTATTCAGCCGACAGTATCGGCGATTGCACAGTGACCACATTTTGACTTGCCAGGTTTTGAGACATCCTAACCACCCATGCCGCTACTTGCTAGAGCTCAGTCACAACAGCAATTTGAGAGGCCACCATCGCAAACTGGCAGAGCAGCAGCATAGCTTGGAATGCCATCGGAATTTCATTTCCGTGCGCGTTTGCCGTACGTGGAATGCCCTGCCGGAATCTATCATAAATGCTTCCACACAGGCACGGTTCAAACCCAGGGTTGACCGTGCATTGATTTCGCTGCACCATCTTACATGACCCTTCACCCATAGATTAACACAAGTGTTTGTAAGTGGTTGCACTGGCAGTCAAATCACAGATTTCGTTCCACATTTTTCACCTCCAGTATGTCTACACAAATATGACACGATTTTTACCAAAATCGCGGTCTGGTTGCACTGGAGACGTCACAGTAACGGGCAACAAAAAATTGTAAAGGGTTTTGTCCAACCTACAATTCCATAGGCAACTGAAAGCCCTGGGAGTGTACAGCGGAAGTTTTCGTCATCTAAGAAGTGACCTCATTCTGGCGTTTCGGATTTTGTAAAACCCCGGTCACGCTTGCAGCCACCTCCTGAAGCTCAGCTGCAACACAGAATTGAAACTTGCCAACCAATGCAGTCGACTGGAGTGCCGTCGGAATTCTTTTTCCGTTCGAGTTTGTCAACCGTGGAACGCCCTTTCGACCTTTGTCATTTTAGTGCCCACACTATTCATTATTAGAAAACGACTCCACGATGCTTTACATCATTTAGCTTATTTGATCTTGTTTCCAATAATCATTTGGTGACGAGAAAATGCAGACACACATTGTGCTTACCAACTCCACGAAATCAAGGTAGACGGATATACCTAATTGTTAACGTGGATAATATGGTGAGTCCACAGATGTGTTTTTCTCTTTTGCGTAACTTCACTGAACTAACGTTATTCCCACAAACCATCCCACGGGACTTGTCAAGCCTTGGCTTTTTTCTCCGTGTTATACTATTTTTCCATTGTTACACTGGAACATCCCATTTGCTGTGATTTCTTATGGATTTAGTTTGGATTTACAGTCTATCCTAAGTATACTTCAGTGAGTTCACTGCTGTAAACCCAATTTTGCTAGCATGCATTTTATAATTTGTAGTTTCACTATATCCCTCCTAAGGGACCTGTAAAGCATTTGCTTTTGTATCCGTATAAAACCATTGGTCACTTGTTCTGTTTTCGGATTGGTACAGCACGAAGGTGTCAGCCACATTACGTGCGCACGTTTCGGTTTTAAAGATGTGTATTCGGACTGGGTCATGTAGTAATTTCGCCAAAAAATGTCAGCTGACACCGACCCCAAAGGAGATCCATGGTTACTCCATCAATTCGACGGTACATCTCACAAATAACGTAAAATGAACATTTAACGTGCAGCGAAATAATATCTTTTTTAGCAAATCCTCCAGAAACGAGTGTGTATCAGCCGTTGCCGGGTCAACTCGCACACGCGATACACCGTTTCGAGCTGTGGAATGTTTTAAATAGCGACGGGGCATCAAAAGATAACACCCTTTTGTTAATAAGGTTGAGTCCAGATATCTTCCTAGTGAATTCGAAGGAGTCTCCCAAGCAGTAAGTGCAAACGATATCCCGTAAAGGTTGCAATTTGTTCACTAGCAATTGGGCCAGCAAATGCAGGGGAGAACCCACATGCCCAACATTGGACGGACTGGATCGACTTCTTCTTGTACTTCAGGAAGGTCATATAAACTCGGTAGACGTCCACCTGAAAGCTTCAACTTTTCGAACGCACCTTTTGTGATTGGCTCGCATCATTCGCCAAGGGCAGCCGGTCAAAAGTTTCTCTAACTCTCCTGTGTTGTCCGTTCCAGCCCAAAGCATCTACAAGTTAAGTTCGTCACTGCGGATGTGCGCATTTTATTGATATAATCCACTCTATTTATTAACAACATGCCGCATCCCTTATCTGGCAAAGAAAGATAATTCGTTGTTCAACCGTAAATCCTTTAATGACTGAAGTAATTCCATTTTAATACTATCTTTACTAAAATGTTCAGCATTAATCTTTCCGCGACAAATATTAAGGAGGTTTCATTATAGGTACCCAACGTCACCAGATGTTGGAAACAGGTCTCAGTCCGGGGAATTAAGGAATTAAACTGCATCTCTAAAGATGCCTGATCCATGTTCATGAGAATTCGAGGAAGACTACATCAACTCCTGTGCCACAGTCTATTGCTTCAGTCCAGCTGAATCGTGTTAGTACTAACTTTGTAGTGCATGATCGATTGTGTCAGAAGCCACACTGTAGGCTGAATACCTCGAGCACTCAGAGCCTACATTATTACGGCAAATTCTTGTTTGGAACATTCTTGGTTTCCCGGCGTTGGGGTATCTCCAAGGTGGTGAGATCTCCCCGTAGCTACGACCGCCAGAATTTTGTTGCGTATTCCACATGTGGTCTTAGGTGGGATCCGAGAACTTGTAGAAAAATCGAGGGGTCAAATTGTCTGAATGCACGCTCCAGGAGACCCATACGTTGGATGCACGTCCTAGACGACGTTTCAGCCTGCTTCGAACATCCAAAGTCGACCTGGTCAAAACCACCCAGATCCTTCACGCCAGAAGACATTAGAAGATGCCGGTTGCCGATTTTGTAGGAGTGCACCAAATTGTGTCGTATGTACAGCACTCTTTATTTGTCCACATTGAATCGAAGTTGATTCTGGATTGAACACGTGTATACACTATCCAAGTCAGCTAGAAGTATTGTGATATAGTCTATTGTATTGGTGACCATCCACACCTTGATTTCATCGGCATAATGCTGGTAGTTCGAGCTTACGATGTGTGTGACACAGTTAATATACAATAAAAAATAATCATGGTTCTAGTACCGGTTCCAGTGGTACTCTGCAATCAACTAGAATAGCATCTGACAGCGATTCACGCACTAGTAAGTGCAGGCGCCAAATTAGAAGAAAGCTTCGGATTCATTATAGAAGAGGATGACCAATAAAATAGCTATGGAGTTTGAAAGGCAGAATGTTAAAGTCACAGCGGTCGAAAGAACTTGAGAATTCAAGGAAGACTGCATCAACTCCTGTGCTAGAGTCTATTGCTTCAGTCCAGCTGAATCGTGTTGGTACTAACTTTGTAGTGCATGATCGATTTCGTCGGAAGCCACACTATTCCGGTGCGAGGTAGTTAAATGCTTCCAAGTAGGCCGTTAGCGCACCAGAACTAATAGCTCCCATGACCTCTGAAAGAACCGGTAGCCGGATTATGGAACGGTCATTGGCTCGATTGGAACGACTAACTCCCTCATGAATCGGAGTATTCATCACGATTTTCTACGTGCCAGGCACGTATATTTCTTTAAAATCTTGTTGGAAGGATCGAATCAAAGACTCTGCTAAACCCTTTCCTACCGCCGCTAGCGATTTCGAGTGTATATTATCATCTCTAGGAGAGTTGTGCTTGCGCAACATCAACAACATTTGCGTACATTTTGTGCCATGAAAGATATGTGAGTAAATTGCGTGGGAGTGAAACACCCATCGTCATAGGGTTATGTGGCCGGTGATCGCACTGAAGTGTTGCAGCATATTGTTGTCGCAGGATATTCGCCGTCTGCTTCAGTGTCCGTGGGGGTTCGTCCGTTGTTTGAAGAGGAAAAATTCGCCATTTAACCTTACGTAGACTTTCGAGGTGTTGATACAGACGATTGTGGTTTGAGGTCACACGCACTACCAATTTCTGCTGTTACGTCATTCTATCCTCGCGAACAAGCTGAGTACAGTGGTTACGTTGGATCGCATAGGCCATCTCGGTCACGGTGCTCGAGGAGGGTTAGTAGATATGCCAGGCTGATTTTTGCACCGCTATGCACACGCCGGTCCTGGTTCGCGTGAGATCACGTTTCTCGGGCGGAAGTTCTTAGTCGCTGACGCTTCGGCAACCAGAGATTTAAACTGGCTGACGAGATGTTCCCATTGACTAGCTGGTGCCTCGTCTGCCAGCGAGCACCACTTGAATGTCTCATCTACACGATCCAATATGCCATAGCGTATAATCCTTTTAGTTGCGTTCAAATTTTCCATGGGATATTCTGCGTAGCAAATGTATTTGTAGCGTAGTACTGCACGATCATTCGGGACTAATTGTACGTCGACGATCCCTCTCTTGACCAGTAGTTCTTCGTAGGTGGATATCCGATCCGGTATCCACGGCTTGTTTGCCCTTCGTAGTCGGGCTGGAATCTTGACGTTGGCATACAGCGGGTAACTTGGGACATACTCTTGTAGGTCGGCTATGTACATTGTTCCGGGAATTGCTTGGGATTCCAGACCGTGGAAGTTGAAACCGCTAGTATTGAGAATGTAATTGTAACAGGTATTTATCACCCTCCTTATTGCGGATGCCAGATGATAGGCCATCTGTGACGTGGAGGAAGGAGGGCGTTAAATGTCCGCTGAGTAAAAATTATCGTTGTCTTTTAAACGTAGATGGCACCAAAGGACAACTTGTGCCGTGTTGACCGCATCCTCTATGAGCTCACATTGGTGATCATTGCGGAAGTACGTAGTTACCTGTCCATCTTTGCTTGGTCGGTAGTTCCAATCAATGGACCTGCCTGGCAGTGCGATCTCCATGTCACTTATATCAGGGTGATGAGTTCGCAGACTTTCCATGCATGCCGCAGCCGCATTTGGCAATTTTTACTAGGTAAGCCTTGAGAATTAGTGTACATACTTTTAAGCTTCTTGGATTTCAGAGGCCGTTGATTAGGTGCACATGAATGATGTGGAGTAGAATCCTGAACAATGAGTTTGTATGGGTTAACAAGCAATGCTTTATATTGCAGTGGGTTATTCACTTGTAATAGTGGAACTTATTGTTTGTTCCGCTGTAGTCCTGTGATCTGTGTAATTTCACAGCACAAACATGTAACAGTAAATTAATCCAAAGCATATTCCAGCATTGAGATGGTGCAGTAATCCTTGGTATCAAAATTTATGTGAGTAAATGAGTCATCCAAGCGTCTTTTAAATATGGATATTGATGGTGCAAAAATGACCGATTCTGGAAGAGCTTTCGACGGGTGAGACCCGCGGACAGAAACGAAGTTGCTGGAAAAATCCAGACGGCTGCACTGTTCTGCCAGTTTTAGTGAGGTGCCTCATATTTTTGTGTTCCTGCTGAGTTGCAGTACAGCGTGGCAAACATAATGTTGATGGTGCAGCATTAAGTACACAATTAACAAGTCACCTCTTAATCGGCGGTAAATACTGCTGAAATCTCCCAGTCTTTCCAGCCCCTCCTCGTCTGGAAGATGGTGCATTCCAATAACGTACTTTGATGCTCTGCGTTCGGGCTGCTCCAATATAATAAGGTCAGGATTTTGCCATCGTTGCCAGTCTTAAATTGCATATTCTACATGAGGACGAACATGCGAACTATGAATCTGTCGGCAAACAGAGCAATCTATTTTTTCGAACACGCGTCGTAACAGGCTCACACGTTGGTTGCCAGTTTTGGAGGCTATCGTGCATTGCCTGAAACAACCCAGATCATCCTGAACCAGTACGCCCAAACCACGTTCTGTTATAGCTTGGTGCAGCATTTGCGTACCGAGCCTTTAATGGTGGTTGCTCTGGTGTCGTACGGAGAGCATCTTTCATGTACTCAGACGGAATTGCAGTGGATTTTTGTTGGACTATTGACGTACAGTGTTTAGATCACTCTGAAACAGTTACTGGTCACTATTCTCTTGATTCTTTCGCCAAATCGACATCATCGGCAAACAGCATGAAGTTAAACTTAAATGCATGGATGAGGTCATTGAGAAATACCACAAACAATCGGGGACCCAGCACCGAGCATTGAAGCACACCATATTCAACTTGTATGGGGTCAGCGAAGGAATACTGAATTCTGAGCCTCGATTGCTACTGAAGGAGATATTTGGAGATGCAGCATAGAGTGGAGTTCACCGATCCCGTAACGCTATAGCATGGAATGTAGTGTCCGATGATCTAGACGGTCGATTGCTTTCGATAAATCCAGGTGCATCACATCAGCTTCCTCCCTAGCGCCAACTGACTGGGTTCAGGTATTCCGTGCTATTAGGAAATTCGTTGTGCAAGATCGATTTCGACGGAAGCCGTATTGCTCATTGATAATACTGTTTAACTTTTCACGTAGCCTACCAGCGCATCGGCTATGATGGATTCTAACACCATGGACATTATAAGGAGAAAGAAAACTGGGCGGTGGTTGGAAGCCTCTGTTCTGCATGCACCTTTCGGATTGTTGGTGATTATTTCATGCTTCCATATGTCAGGAACTTGATTATGATCCAGACAGCCCTAGACTAATTGGATCAGTGGCTCTGCCATTTGACTTGCTGCTGATCCCATGGTCTCTGATTGATTGTGTTAAAACCCCGGGGATTTGAGTTCCCGTAACTTGGTCGGCATCTACAAGGCAGCACTGGTTGTAAAGAAGGTGTGAGTAATTCCCGGTTGCGGGGTGCTAAAATCAGGAGGATCTCCTGATGATAATAGTTTCTTGAAGGTGGACGCATATTGCATCCGCTATGCGTTTTCTGCTTCCGTAGCCGTTTGTGTTGGGCTATCAGCCGTCGTGAGTGGCGGAAGTTGTTGCCTCAAGTTCCGTAGTCCTTTGTCGGGTCCATACAGCAGTTTGTGCAATATGCTGAAGGTTTTTCTCATATTCTGCTGATGCGCGGCTTTGTCATCTCTGCGCAATTGTGTACAGGTGATTTGCTGGGCTACATGGGTATTCCAGCTTTCTTTTGTTGTTTATAATTTATACTTTCCCCACTTTGCGTCGCGTATTTCCAGCAATTTGCGAGTTCTGCTCTTTGAGTAATTAAATGTTTCAGATCGTTTGCAAACTGTTGTTACGCAAGCATCCGTAAGCAGCTGATTGAATTTGTTTGCGAACGTGATTTATGCAAAATCTGGTGTGTCTTCGGGGAGGAGCGACCAGGTTGTTTCCCTGACGAGCTGGGCTGATCGGTCGTAGCATGTGATGGTTTGCGTTGTTTCAACATCCGCATCTCGAAATTCTGCGTATGAGATGAAGTTGAAACTAGTAACTGGATGCTCTCTGCGATCTAACGAGCAGTTTACAACCGACGCATCAATCATGTTTTTCCTTTGTAAGCGTAAGTTCAAGCAAAATTGGCTTATTACCTGTTCTGAACCGAGTGAATGAAGTGCCGTGCTTTTGAAGTAGAACACTGATTACAACCTCCATTTGATGGGCTTTAAATTGTTCTCCGCTCGTGCCGTGAGTTGGTAAACAATTCACATTGAATTCACCCATGGTCAATATTTCAGAAAACTTGGTGTACGACCGTGAATATATTGTTTCCGATTTACAACGTTTCGCTTTTGACACAGAAGCTTCGTCGTTGCCTGATGACACATTTGTGTCAAAGGGAAACGATGTGTTCGCCTTAATATACTAACCAGTCCTGTGTCAAGTTTTCTGATATGATGACTTCCCGATCGGTTCCAAATATGTTCTAAGATATCGAGCACCCATGGTGAAGATGTGAGCGTATCTTCTTTTTAGGGTTCGATGCAGAACACTCGCAATTTCTTAGTCCTTTTTAGACATAGAGTTAGGAGGACGGTCCAACAAGGCTGTAAGTCAAGTGTCTCGGCCACTTAACTGCATGCGGCACCAAATCGAATCGGGAATCGGCGAATCTGAATCCTCCATGTCCTCGCACTGTAAGCCGCTTCGGTAATACAGAATTACGCCTCCGTCTTTTGCCATTCTGTCGTTCCGAATGTGTGACCTGTCAGGTAGTGCAATTTTAGCCTCCGTCATTTCAGTGGGTAACCACGTCTCCGTTTTGCCGATGATATCATATTTCTGGTAAACTTGGAGATCTTCCAGTTTGGGCAGCTTATGGAAGAGGCCCTGAGCATTCATGTACCATCGGGATAGTTTATCGGTCTCTGGTAGTCCACAGGAGGTTAAGGAATTCAGGTGTGTTGGAGTTCCGTCCGATGTGAGGTCGGCCGTCCTTCTTCTATATGTTAAGCTACTGATAATAATTCTGTACCTTTCTCTGATCAAGACGCTTCCCAGCCCTCATTTAGATCTATGTCAGTATCGGATAAAGGAGTAATCATCGTCGGTACGTCTGGTTTTTCGGATGATTTCGTAACTGGATGTTGTGAAGCCTATTCAGTCCGTAACCGGAATTTCGATGGAGGGCTTTTCGAATTTTGCACTAACTATTTAACGCATTCAGTGCCATTTTCTAGGATTAAACTACGCGTTTTCGGATTGTCGGGCTGCATCCTCTACTGTGTGCGGGTAAGTTAACCTTTTGAGCTATCACACTCCAACATTTTCTAAGTAAACCGTTCCGCGGATGAACCACCATTGTTCTACTTCGTGATTCCGGGCCACTTGACTATTGTATGGTCAGGCTTACTGTGTCTTTCTTCGGAGTTTCTTTTCGACTGTCGCATGTTCCACGGAACATCAGGATCGATACGTGTCCTACACGATCCAAGTTGCAGCGCCTTTGTGGAGAGCAGCACGTTTTCCACATCAGTTGTGGATGCTAGTGTTAATCTTATAAGTCTCGGCTCGCCCAAGTTTGCAGAGCTCAGGTGATGGTTAATGTGTACTTAGTTTGTGGCGTAGGCCTTCACTTTCATCAGCAAGCACAGTGATGCTCATTGTTTTATTTCGTCGGATAATTTGCCTTGCCAATTGATTGCTGCTGATTCGTAAGATCCGAATCTTGTCCTTTTGTGAGGCCATTTACCTCTACGGACTGTAACCAGAAGTATGTATACAGATCTTATTTATACAGCCAATTCTACTTCAGTGGGCTTTTGATCTTGTTACATTTTTAACGTTTTACTCTAAACCATTACACCACTCATTGGGGCTTGTTAACCAACGCTTCTTAACCTGTATATAATCATTTTTCTTTTTTCGTTAGGTATCCCTTTATTATCTTTACCATTTTCTTTAGACTACTGGGGTTTATGTATTTAGTGCACTTTGTTTTCATCTGTAGCTGTCTTAAGTCACCAGTTTTGATCGTTCAGACACTTCAGTAATTAAGGTTAGATCGATTGGACTTTTACACCCTACTATCAGCATTATGTTAACGTTTGAGGCTGAAGAGAATTTACCGAAAAGAATTGTTAAACCTTAACTGATTTCTGTTTTTTTTCATGTGTAACATAAGAATCGCCGACACCCACTCCGAAAGCCTGTTTGTCTCCAACGGTAAGTCACAAGTATTCATCATCGGCGCTTTAATGTTTTATTCTATTTCAATGATCTTCCGGCAAAAATCTGTCGCAAATGCCAATATTTGCAGTCGTTGTCAAGATTTGTAGATCTATTTGCTCAATTTCCGACAGTGATTACCAACAGAACGGCCTGGACGCGATGGCCGATGGGGCAGAAATGATCCACCTCCCCTTGAACGGAGCAAATGCTTATCTGCTGACGTAGCGCAACAGCTTCAACAGGGCTTGTCTGCTGAGGCAGCACATTTTACAACAGGCGACTAATGCGTGTGACTTAGTTATCATTGCTCAAGCAAGTTTGGGCGATTCGCTCCAATGTTCGAGGAAAACAAAGGTAACAAACTTGAAATTAAGACTTTGGAGGCAAGCTCACGGCATCTTTGAATAACAATTAGCGCTTCCGTTGCGTAACTCGTCTATCTGTCACCACTTTTAGAGTGCTGTTTAATCCTGTTGTACATGAAGAAAAGAGAACATTTGTGCCTTGTAGTAGCCACAAGAAAGGGTTACCAAGGCAAAATCTGGACTATCCACCCTCACACATGAACTACGTGTTTGTTGAATCTGTATGCCTTGTTCTGTAAATTCACTTCTTCGGGGAGAACTTTTTAACGTTGGACAAAACATGAAAACAACAAATCTCAAAATGGCGCGTGAAAATGAAAAAACACTTTCCTAACATTGTGCTCTCTCTCGTCGTTGAACGTTTGATTCTCCTTTTCGGACCATCATTGTTCTGATGGAACATTTGTCTGTTTACAGACTTGAGGATATATATATATATATATATATATATATTGTAAGCGCAATTAGCGCAGTCAATAGAACAAGGTACATTACATGTTTTGCCAAGGAAAACAGAGATGTGAAGAGCCACCATGAAATGTGAAGTCACTCAGGCATGTTGATGATCGATGGATGACTCCCGCGACGTGCGTTGTTTGCACGCATGGGCTGTGGATCGACGAAGGGGAGGAGAGGCCAAGCGAGGACTTGGTCAAGAGGAAAGAAGTCCCTCACATCGAAGTCGGCTTCAGTGGGTGTTTCCATACTGCTTGGATGCGGACCAAAGGATGATGAACACGTTTGTTTGGATACATTAGCTGACATGGCGAAGAGTCGATCCCAGTGGCATTTTTGCTGTGAGCCACTTTGTCCCTCCTCCTCGCTTTAGTTTCCCTATCCAAAAACCATCAAAATATGATATCAGCATAATATTACCGGTTTATAGCTTTTAAGGCTACATTGCATAATGTTTCGCTTATTTGTATTGCAGTACATTAACTAAGGGGTTTCTTACCCTCGGCTAAGCTGTTTTGATGATGATGATCGACGGATGAGCTGACCAATAGAAAACAGACAACGGAGTCGAAAACCAGTGGTAATACAAGTAACCGAAGGTTCATTCAAGCAGAATAACTCCGTGGTGCAGTTAGGCGGAGATACAGAGAAAAACGCCTCATTCATGTAACAAAGATAGGTAACGTAGTGCCGTTCAACAGGTCACTATACACTGGATTACTACCGGGCGACTGGAAACGTTCTGTCGTTATTCGGATGCTGAAAGGCGGTAACTCAAGCAAAGTGGATAACTACCGTCCTATCTGCCTGACCGCGGTTTTGTCAAAGACGCTCGAGAAGATCGTGAAGAACAGCCTTCTGCAGCTTCTCGAGTCGAAAAGCCTCTTGATGCCCGCACAACATGGTTTCGTGAAAGGTCGTTCGTGCATCACCAAACTACTGTTGACGACGTATGAATGATTACAAGCGCTGAACCAAGGCAAATCGGTCGACGTCATTTACATTGACTTCAGTAATGCTTTTGACAAGGTAAATCATGCAGTGCTCCTCGACAGGCTGAGGGTGTGCGGTGTTGTTAGCTCGCTGCATTGATGGATCAAGAAGTTCATAGTTGATGGAAAAGGTAGGGTCCAGGTGGACAACCATTTAACCGACTGGTATCAATCGAGCAGTGGCGTGCCCCAAGGCATTGTGCTAGGAGCGATTTTGTTTCGGATCAATATAAAGCATGTAGCTCAGCTATTCCAATATCCTTGTGCGTTGTTCGCAGATGGCTTGAAGGTGTGAAGTGAAATCCGCAAAGCTAATTATTCTGAACTGCTTCAGCAGGAACTCGATCGCCTCTCCACGTGGTCTGCGGAGGTCAACCTTCCGATCAATCCGGTCAAATCGCAGTTCATGAGGCTCGGTAAGTGTAAGCACATTCGAACCTACACGGTCGCTGGTCAACCGTTGCATCCTGCGCCTTTCGTGTGCTAACTCGGTGTACCTTCACGATACGACCTAAAGTCCATGCACAACACGAATACGCTTCAATAAATCAGACTTCGTATGCTTTGGGCGCTCAGGTGCAGCTTCAGCACTTAGCCCGAGGAGATTGCCACTTGCCACTTGGTCTCAATAATAAAACCAATGCTAGAGTATGGCTTTCCCGCGTATTGTCCTATCACCCGGAGCGAGGTAGAAAAGATGGAGCGAGTGCAGCATGTAGCCACTGGGCTGATTCCTAATTTACGAGTTGTGTCGTACGAAGACCGGTATGAGAAACTAGGGCTGTACTGTCTAGTTGATCGTAGACTGCAGGTTGACCTCATTATGATGTATCGAATATTACATCTCGGAGATTACCCCATGTTGAGACAGTTGCTTAACCTGCGCACACCGAGCAGCACACGAGGACACCACTACAAACTTGTCGTTCCGGACTTGATGCGGACCACTCACGAACTCTGTTTCGAACGTAGAGTGGTGAATGTATGGAACGACCTGCCGCAGTAAGTAGTTGAGGCAACCTGGGTGTCGGAATTTAAGAATTCCTTGGACAAACATTTTGCCAACGTAAAAATATCGAGTATACCATAACATAAACGGTCTTTGTACCTGAGTGACATTAGACGCAGCTACATAGAGAATCCGTTGCTTGTTGCTTCCAATCAGTAAACAGTAATGTAATCAGGTCTTCCCACCTTTTTACATGCTTTGCACTTTTTCCTCCTTAGCTTCCCACTCCAGCTTCACTTCCATCCCCCGTTTTAAACCCTTCAGTTCTTAGCCCACCTCCACCTTTCTTCAATAGTTGCTTGTCTTCTAATTTCGACTCACAGACAATTGCAAAGCACCACTCCAGTCCGCTCGACAAGTCCACGTTCAACCCAGCGGACAACGTCAGTTCACCCCTTTTCACTTTGGAATCCTCGTGTCTCGCTAAGACTGGCATGCCTCAACGTGTGCACTCTACTAGGGATTGGCCAACAGGCAGCACCTGCCCGAACACTAGAGACCCTCTCGATGGATATTTTTTGTTTATCGAAGAGGCGCCTGCAAGATTTGGGCACCTTGTTTACCCTGCCATCCCCCACATACGACGCTAGAGGCACATTCTCATTGCGTCTATCTGGTGATGACGCAGATTCAGATGGAATTCAAGCTGGCGTCGGGATTGTTTTGAGTCCCCGAGCTGAAGCTGCCCTGGTCGACTGGATCCCAGGCAGCAGCTAGATGGGCGCCGTTAGGTTGGCCTGCTTGTTCCAGGCCTCAAGGTCGCGTGGGAACTAAAGGTGCTTAAGATAACGAACCGTATAGCAACAACTCGAGGTACTTTTTGCTAGTTTTCGCCCCCCCCCCCCTATGGCGGCGGCGCGACATCCCTCTCGCCCTGAAGGGTAGAGTACACAATGCAGCGGTACGTTTGACCCTACTGTACGATTGCGAATTCCGACCCCTTAGATCCGCGGACATAAAGAGTCTAGTCACGTTTGACTACCGGTGCCTTCGCAGATTCGCTCATATCTAGTGGGAACACCGCGTGAGCAACGAGCTTGTTCGACGCCTTGTATCCGGCACAGGGAAAGGAAATGAACAGCTGAGCACCGTCATTTCACGCACCAAGCTCCGATGACTCGGCCACGTGTTACGCATGCCAACCCAACGGTTCCCGCGATGTGTGCTGTTTGCACGCTGGTGATGTGGATGGAAGAAGATGAGAGGTGGCTAACCGATGACTTGGTCCATCACTTCCAAGCTGGCCTCGATTGGAGCATCACGGCACCCTGGTTGAAGTCAAAAAATGATGAATACGTTTGGCTACATACCCTTACTGACATGGCTAGGAGCCGACCTTAGTGGGGTTCCTGCTGTGAGTTTATTTGTCCCTCTCCATCTTTTTTAGCTTCCCCCTCCATCCACGATATCATTTTGCCGCATAACATAATTTTATATAATCTTTTTTGTTGCTTAGTAGCCGGCTGGTAGCTTTCCGTAACGATGCCCATCCGCGGCTGTTAGCTCAGCTGGCAAGCAGCTGTTGTATTTATTTTCTTGCTTCTTTTTATGTATTGCGGCACAGTAACTGAGGTGTTTAACAATTCCAGCCAACGTGTATAATGTTGATAAGCATGGTGCATGTTTGTCATTGCGACTTACGCCCCCACAAACTACAGTCCTGCTTCGATGAAAGAAGATTTCCATCACCAACTTAACGAGGTCTTTTCGTTACAGAAGGAGCACGGATACTATGGTGCCTACTGGTGATGTAAAGACCGAAGTCGGGATATCGCCCTCAGAGGAATTTCATCTGGGTGGCCAACATGTAGGCTTCCTGAATGATAACGGTCAGTGGTTAGTTCACCTGTGTGAAAATGCCCGTCTCTTTCTTGTGAGCACTAACTTTCGACATAGCACCCTCAGTAGAGTGACTTGGCGCCCACTAGCTTTGGACCAGGCTTGGACGGAAATCCATCACATCGCGATTGGTTACCGCTGAAGAGGCTATATCCAAAACCGTCGCTAGATTTGTAGCATGAGTGTGGAATCCGATTACGCTCTTGTGTATGCCGACCTTCGAGTGCGTTTCGGCAGACGTCCGCAACGTCGCTGTGACCGCATAGACACAAGCCAACTAGCGAAACCAGGTATTCTGAGTGCATATAAGGTAAGCTGACATCCGGGCTGAGTAAGCGCCCACAGAACACGGTTCAATAACACTTGTTGCATATTTTTCCGACCTTACTATCGACAGGTATGCCTTAATGTGGCAAATCCCATTGCCAACCTAAACATTGGGTCTGTACAATGTCTCTGGAACTTATAGACGCTCGCCGACATATTCCGGCTGAAAGCGAACACAATGTGACACAAAAATCACAGGTCAAAACTGCGCTAACCTGAAGCGGAACGGTAAAGTCTGGTAGTCTCATCTTGCATTGGAAATAGAAACAGTTGCTGCCGTTGGTAAGCACCGTAAGTTATTTCATCTCATACGGGAAACAAGCAGTAGGAGATCAGGTGTTAGCGAGACTATACGTGACGAGAGTTGACACCTCATCCAAAGCATGTCAAAACACTTGGACGGTTGGGCCGAACACTGAAAGGCATTTTAGTCAATTTATCGCTTTCTCTTTCGGGCATTGAGTGCCATTTTCCATGGGACGTCTCCTTAGATCCACCCTCACGCGCAGAATTGGTACGTGAGTGCAAATGGTTGAAATTGCATAAGGTCGCTGGTGTAGATAGAATGCCTTCAGCCCTCTTCAAATTAGGGGAACTGCCCTAGTAGATCATTTACACGAATTGCTAGTGAAACATTGGTAGCAGGAAACTGTCCCGACAGACTGGAGCCGCTCCGTCATCGTTCCAATTATCAACGGAGGCTTCCGTTCGGAATTTTGCTATCATTGAGAAACTAGTCTGCACTCAAATGTCGCTAAAAAATTTTCTCTCGTTCTTTACCGACTGACTGGTGCTCGTGAAGGCCAAATCCACGAAAGCAAACCAGATTTCTGCATCGACCATATCTTCGCGTCCATTGTTGGAGCACCGCCATGTTTATTGGCGACCCACAGTTGTCGTGTTACTCAGCATCAATTATGCCTTCGATTCGGTGGTTCGATGTGCCCTTTGGGAATGTCTGCTGATAAGACGTATGCCTGATAAATACGTAAACATTATCAAAGCGCTGCACGCGCATAGTTCGGGCATAATGAGGGTTTATTGCAAACTGTCGCCGCTCTTCAATATCTTCAGCAGTGTGGGACAAGGTTGTCCGCTGTCACCTTGCCTACTTATGTTTAATATTGATGAAGTCATGGAAACAGCATTCGCTGGACATGTGCTGGAAGGTGTTGAGCAAATTTCTGGTGAGCGACTTATTGTCTTAGAGTATACCCACGATATGTCCCTAATCTATGACGGCTCCCCAAAGTGCCACACTGCACTGGACCGATTGGTAATGGCTGTCAACCGTTTTGGGCTATGATTTGCTCCATCGAAATGTAAGGTACTTCAATTGTTCATTTGTTCTCCGAGCTTGGCGGTTTTCTCGCAAACGTTTCACCACCATGCGAGGTGGCATCCTCAGTGCAGTGATATGCAGCGTGTAAGTTTACTAAATGAGTCCTCCATCCATGATCGACCTGCAGGTGACTTTGAACGTGGCAGTGTCGATTTAGGTCCCGTGACCTCCACCCACTTCCCCAAGGCTAAAGTCGGCGCCCGAGTACACAATTGTTAGGTACGCATCCCTGCGCTGACCCTTGGTGGTGATCAGGTAGAAGTCGTTCACAAATTCAAGTATCTAGGCAGCTACCTTGTGCCCGCGGGATCGAAAATGAGTTTACGAAGGGTATAGCAAAAGCTAGAAGTGCTTTCGCTAGTCTCCGCCACCAAGGGTGCACACACGACATCATTATATCTGTGAGCGGTAGAAGGTATAATGTAGCCGTCCGTTCAACCTTTAAGGTGAAAATATAAAGCCACTAAAGATTTGTCACCGGATGAACGAATGGCATAACTGATGCTATTACACTCGTTAAAACGTTTCTCGCCGTCGAGTGCATAAAAGATTTATAATGATCGCATTCGACAAACAACCGATAGCCGTTACTCTTGTAGCACGTCAGTGCCGGGCATCGTATTAAGTCATTAGTTCCTCTGTCTTTTAACTCACATACGACCGGACACGGAAGCACTCGAAACTCCCAAATGGACGCGTGTTTTATGGCTATGTTCTGATCCTAATATATTTCAAGGCCCTTCGTCAACACCTGGTTCAACAATCCACTGAAGAAGAAAAACCCACGGGATGCTCCTATCATTCTAGTCCCAATCGAATTTAAACTCAAGGTGGAGAGCTAAAAGCCCGCGAAGTGCAATTCACTTGGTTGACTCAGATACATGTAGCCAAGGTTCCAGCAGCCCACGGGTCTAGTACGGTCTACGTATGTACTGAAAACGGACGCCCTCGGAATCCTCGAACGGACCCATATTACAAATCTCATCTTTAATCGTGACTCTAGCATCAAGTTAGTAATTCGAATCGCTTTGGGATCGTGGAAGCGTTCACTCGTCTACTTATCTACCTCCAACCTTATGTACCCACAAGACAGCTTTAGTCAACTCTACTAATTCGACCTCTACAGGGGATTTGCTTGTACTGTGGTTTTTTGCATCCTGTCGGTATAATTTTATTTGATAACCTTAATTGCTAACCTGTGGTCTCCTTAAGCAAATTCATGCAGGGTATTCCCTTGACAAATTTCAAGGGAGCTTGATGGAGCGTCACATTTTCATATATTACTCTCTACGTATCTATTTCTTGTATTCTAATACGCTGTTAATACGAAGTCCGTGGAATAATAGTGTCGCTTCTAAGAGGAAACAACGTCCAAACTCATTCATTTTAAGTTTGAAGCTATCAATGAACCTTAACATGATAATGAGAGTCTGGTCACAAATTCAGTTTGTTTGCACTAACTGGGTTTCAGCCACTGGATTACTGAAACAAAATAAAGCAAGCGAGCATTATACTGTCGGTTGTCATGAAAAGCACTCTATGATGTTCCAAACAATGCAGCTCGCTGATAGCTTAGGTCCATTCGCAACTACATTAAGGAGAATGTGCTCTGAAATCCTGATCAACACATTTGTGGTGAGAGTGATCGGCTTGCACTAACAGACATCGAGTATCCGTCTGACTAGGCAGCTACGCTGTTCAGTAACTGAAGAAAAGGCAGGTGAAATGCTTCTTGTATAGACTAAAACGACGACCCCGAAAGATGCGTACGTAGCAAGGAAAGGATGTGAGAAACAGCGCGAATAAGCGGCGTGTTGAATCCAATCTTAGTGCCGTGTGTATGCATTGGGTGATTGTTAGGCCAGATAAATAAATGTAACACACATTTCAGTGTTTTGCTAAGAAACTTTGTTCACAATAACAAGAGCTTTTCATTTAGTGTTTCACATAAGATGATCAAACCGGGGGTGTTTTCAGACCGCTACATACAGCCTATAGTTCGGTCCACGTGCTTGCTACTACAAGTACAATGAAAGTGGTACGCACTTGATGCGGTAACCAGATGGTCGGGCTTGTCCAGTTTGGATGTACATAGTGGATTGCAATTTGTTGCAATAATAGAAGTTCGACCTGCATAGTTGGCATTTTGTATTCTTTAACGGCAACGCAAATTTAGCTTTATCCTACAGAGGTCAGTCAATCGTTTCTCCCTAATTTCTATGTTTGCGTATCGCGCTATAAAGCTCAGTAGGTATCCGTTTTCCAGTAGTGATGATGAAACCTGTTCCACCTCACTGTCAATCATATGCTTACTGATTACTGGTTGGAAGCAGCAAGTAGAGCTTTCTCTGTGTAGCTGCATCTAATCTCACTCAGGGACAAAGGCCCGAAATGTTGTGTTGCGCTCAATATATTTTGCATCAGCAAAGTGTTTGTTCGATTCCTCTTAAATTCGGACATCGACTTTGTCTCAAATACACGCTGCGGCAGTTCGTTCCAGACATTCACCACTCTACGTTCGAAGCATAGTTGGTGAGCGACCCGCTTCAAATCCGGTACGGCAAGCTTTTACCCGTCTCCTCGTGTGCTTCTCGGTGTGCGCAGATGAAGCAACGGTCTCAACATGGGGTAGTCTCCCAGATGTAATATCTTGTAAATCATGATAAAGTCAACCCACATTGGACAATAAGCTAGGGTGTACAACCTTAGTTTCTTACATCGGTCTTCATATAGCACAGCACGTAAGTTGGGAATCAACTTGGTGGCTACATGCTGTACTCGCTCCATATTTTCTACCTGGCTCCGGGTGATAGGACGATAGGCAAGAGAGCCATACTCTAGCATTGTTCGTATCATTGGGACGAACTGGCAAGTGGCAATCTCCTCGAACCAAGTGCAGATGCTGCGTGTGAGCGCCTAAAGCATACAAAGGCTGTTTTGATAAAGCCTGTTGGTGTTGTCCACGGACTTTAGGTCGTAGCGTGAGAGTATACAGAGGTCGCGCACGAAGGGCGCAGGACGCAACGGTTGACCAGCCACCATGGGTTCGACTGTGCTCACACTTCTGATTAGAGTAAATTTTACGAGCTCTCACGAAAGTCCATCGAACCAATTCTCTTTTGCTGTTTGTAGGACGAAAACTTAAATTTCAGGCATTTGCCTATTAAAATGGACTTGCCGTTCGCAGATTGATTTAGTGCGCCCTCTGAATTCCACTCTAGCTTTACGTTCAGAAATGGAATTTGTTATCTATTTCGCGCATGGGGAACAAATGTTTTCATTTCAACTAGTAATCCGTATGCCCTCTTCTACGGATTCCCATTCGTATCTAGTTGTCTTTTTCAGCAAAGCTTCTCCAGCTTAACTACCCCTAAATTCGTTCAAACAACATTTGCTACATCCGTACTGATGACGCAGACGACATATATAGCAGAATATATGCGAATTTTGTCTAGCGCGAGATTATTATCCCCACACCAGACTTCCTCCACATTCCTTTGATCACACCAACTGTCAATCCCGTCCTACCTTCATATGTTAAACGTAGGCGCACTTTGGATGGCGCCAAGCACGTTCATACAAAAGTGCGGTCGTGACATTTGTAGTTGTTACTAAACAGACAACAATAACTAGGACGGTTGACAGCCCTTCTAAAAATGACAGCGGTTGCAACTCGAGGAAATAGGAATCGTCCTGTGGTGTCTTAGAAGCAACTGTTTCTGATTCTAAGGTTTCGACTGTAGTGGATAATGGTCGAAAAACGTTTCAAAAAGCGTGTTAGCCACTCGGGTTTTACGTCCGAGGGGAAATGCAAGGAAATGCAACAGAAACGAAGAAACAAAGTAGAGGTTTGTGAGTATGGTATACTAACTGCTGCAGCATAAGGAATAACTGGGAAATATTGACAATAAGCGGCAAGCTCCCGGACGTTGTTGCGGTCATTGAGACCTGGCGTTCTCAGACTGAACCACTCAATGACTTACTAAAGGACTCCGCCGAGTATAGGATGGAGAGACCTGGAAACCAGGCTGGTGGGGCAGCACTTTTGCTCAGTATGAGCCACGATGGAAATTGGGAAAGTCCATCCGCTATGAGGACGTCGAATATTCAAGTTATCTCATGTTTTTTGAGATTTTAGGGCCAATTGGAGATGTGAACCTGTGTGTACCGTAATCCCTTCTCTACTCGCGTAGATGATACAGAAATTAACGGCGTGCTCCGACAGACAGCAGTAGCTGCATTGAAGTTCGTGGTTTATCGCTGATTTGAACCTCCCACATGCGTATTGTGAATGTGCTCCTAGCACTGTAGATGCACTGGAGGAGGAACCGGTGGAATGGCAGCACGTAAACGTTTTTGTTCAGCTTGTTAGCCTTCCAGCGCGAAGACGCATTGGCAGCTTCAATTCAACCCTAGATGTCAGAACAACCAGATGTGGTCACGTGTCCAACTTACGTGCAGAAGCTTCCGTATGTAAGAGTGAGCACTGCATTCTAACCTTCTCACCGAATACTTTGAAGCTTTTGGCAAAAGTTCGACCGGTGAGGAACTTCGGTTGCAGCAACTTTGATCACTTACAGACCAGACCCCTACAGATCAGCTGGGTTCCCGTACAACCGCACGTCACATTAGAACAGAAATGGAGTGTAATGAAATATGGACTAGTTCAGCTTCTGGACGAGTTTGATCCGTTGCTTGTCAAGTGATATCCCAATAAGCCCCGCTGGCAGCATCGGAGAATATATCGAATGATAAATACGCGCAAGAATTCCTAGAGGAAGTTTCAGAAGTCCGGAGGGTTTAAGTGTTAGCTGCATTATCGAAAATGCCGGAAAGCAGAAGTCAAATTCATTGAAATGTGAAATAGCGCAATGAGCTTAGGCTGGCTCTGAATGCAAACCCCAGCGCGAAGTTGTATTACAGTTATGTCCACTCGAAGGTTTCCTTGAAATAGTACGTTAGTTCTTTGGTAATGGATGACGGTATTCATGCCATAGAAGCTCTGGAGAATGCACAGGTGCGTACCTATCAAGACGTGTTTCGTCCGGATTACGGGTGTCCTGTCCACTCGCAGACTCATCCTCAAGCTGTGAGTATGATCTCAAACCATCCATTAACTACATCAGAGGTCTTTGATGTTTTGGCAGATTTTGACTCTCCAAATCAGCTCGATCTGGTTAGGTGCATCCTGATATTGTCAAGTCGCTAGTTGCAATAACCCAACCTCCTGTGTTGGACTTGTTCATGGTGCCACTTCAGCAAGTTAGACTGACACATGACTGGAAAGAGGCAGCTGTTGTAGTACTACACAAAGAAGGTACTAAATTTCTCCCTGTCAACCATGACCTGCTAGACTCACCAGTCATCTGCTTGAATGCATGGAACAGCTAATTAGAAATCGAATTGGTGGGCACTTATCTGCACGTGCGGAGCAGCATAGCTTCGTCAGGGAAAGCTTATGCCGCACTAACCTGCTG
>OX104070.1:86892543-86947835 GCA_944474145.2 Dicrocoelium dendriticum
TCTGTGGCGAAGGAGTTCGTTCAGTTGACGATAGAAGTCGTTCTTTACCGAATCATCGCTACAGTTTGTGGGCGCATAGGCAGCGATGATGAATAGACATCTATTAGTCCCGCGCGACTTCGAAGCTTTAAACGAGCCAGCCAATCGGACCGCACACATCCGGCTACTGATTGGAATCCAATCAACCAGAGCAGTTTCAGCCCGGGGACTCAGGGCAATACCAACACCGGCTTGGCCGGTGCTCGAAGCGGAATCGTCACCGGATAGGCGCAAGGAGAAAATACTGCTTGCGTCCCCTGAAGGGGATCGCAGAGTGAGCACAGTGCTCGAGTCTTGCAGGCGAGTCTCTGATAAGCAGCAGATATCGATCGAGAGGGTCTCCAATGTTCGGGCAAGTGCTGCCTGTTGACCGATTTGTAGCAGTGTGCGTACATTGAGGCATGCCAATCTGAAGGAGGATCGAGGGCTCCAAATGGAAGCCGCTGAACTGGATTGGACCGCTTGGTTGGACATGGGCTTGTCGACAGGAGAGGAGTGACGCTCCGCGTTCACGTGTGAGTTGAAATTAGAAGGTAAATGTCTAGCAAAGCATGTTGGGGGAGGGCCAAGAATCGGGGGGTTGAAAACTGGGGGGATATAAGTGAAGTTGGAATGGGACGGTAAGAGTGAAAAGCGTAAGGGGGAATAAGAAGACGGGAAGGCTTGAGCAGTAGCATCCAAACCCCTATCCACCCTGCTCGATGCAGCAGATAGGGCACCGTTTATTATCCTCTGCGGTGGCCAGAGCATCAAGAAATTGTTTACAACCGCGCCGGGGGTGCGGTTGTAAGAGGAGGAGGGGCGACCAAACCATGTCTTGGTCTGGAGAAATGAAAACCCTCACTTCGAAGTTGTCGTAGGTTGGCGCATCCCGACTGCCTGGTTGGGGTTTTTAGAATGATGAACACCTTTATTAGTGTGCGCTGATGTGGTGATGAGCCGGCCCCAATGGCAATGGTGCGGTGAGTTTCTTTGTCCCTCCCTTCCCTTTTAGATTCCCCTCCAACTCCGAGCGCATAAGAAATGCATAGTATACTCGTTAATATTAGATCACCTGGTTTGGATTTTGTTAGCGTAACCTTTTTTGTATCTTACCTTTTTGTATTGCGGCACATTAGCTGTGGTGTGTTGCTCACCTTTAACTAACGCGTATTGTTGATGCTGCTGCTGATGATGATGATGAGGATGAGGCTGAGGATGCCAAACGCTACACAACAGTGGGATAATGCACTATAGCTATACTAATGAGACTTCACCTTCCAACCCGGAATTGGTTAAGTTTACATTTTTACCTTTACCATCCTGTGGGACTTGTAAGTCTAATGCCTTTTGTCCCCTCATACTCTTGAGAACCGTCGGATATTGACGGTGAAAACAAAAAGTCACTAAAGGTTTATCACCGGATGTACGAATGGCACAACTGATGCTATTGCACTCGTTAAAACGTTTCTCGCCGTGGTGTGCATAAAGGATTTATGACTGTCACATTTCACAAATGGCTGATAGCCGTTACTCTTGTAGCGCGTCAGTGTCGTGCACCGTATTAAGTTAACAGCCCCTCAGTCTTTTAACTCACACGCGACCGGACACGGAAGCACTCGGAACTCTCGAATGGACGCATATGGCTATGTCCTCATCCTAATATATTTCAAGCCCTTTCGTCAACACCTGGTTCAATGACCCACTGAAGAAGAAACACCCACGGAATACTCCTACCAGTCTAGTCCTACTCAAAATTAAACTCAAGGCGAAAAGCTAAAAGCCCGCGAAGTGCAATTCACCTGGTTGACTCAGACACATGTAGTCAAAGTTCCAGCAGCCCCCGGGTCTACTACGGTCTACGAACGTACTGAAAACTTAAGCCCTCGGAATCCTCGAACGGATGCATATTACAAATCTCATCTTTAATCGTGACTTTAGCATTACGTTAGTAATTCGAATCGCTTTGGGTTCGTGAAAACGTTCACCCGTCTACTTATCTACTTCCGACCTAATATACCTACAAGACAGCTTTAGTCAACTCTACTAATACGACCTCTGCAGGGGATTTGCTTGTACTGTGGTTTTTTCTCATCCTATCGGTATAATTCTTTTTTGATAACCTTACTTGCTAAACTGTGGTCTCCTTAAGCTATTTCATGCAGGATATTCCCTTGACAAATGTCAAGCGAGCTTAAAGGAGCATCACATTTCCACAAATTACTCTGTACTTATCTATTTCTTGTATTCTAATACGCTGTTAATACGAAGTCCGTGGAATAATGGTGTTGGTTCTAAGAGGAAACAACGTCTAAAATCATTCATTTTAACTTTGAAGTTATCAATGAACCTTAACATGATAATGAGAATCTGGTCACAAATTCAGTTTGTTTGCATTAATTGGGTTTTAGCCAGTGAATTACTGAAACAAAATAAAGCAAGCGAGCATTATACTGTCGGTTGTCATTTAAAGCAGTCTATGATATTCCAAACAATAGAGCTCATCGGCAACGTAGGTCCTCCATTCGCAACTACATTACGGAGAATCTGCTCAGAAATCCTGATCGACACCATTGTGGTGAGAGTGATCGGCTTGCACCAATAGACATCGAGTATCCGTCTGACTAGGTAGCTACGCTGTTCAACAATTGAAGAAAAGGCATGTGAAATGCTTTCGTGTATAGTCTAAAAGGACGATCCCGAAAGAAGCGTAAGTAGCTAGGAAAGGATGTGAGAAACAGCGCGAATAAGTGGAGCGTTGAATCCAATCTTAGTGCCGTGTGTACGCACTGGGTGAGTGTTGGGTCAGATAAATAAATTTAACACACATTTTAGTGTTTTGCTAATAAACTTTGTGCACAATAATAAGGGCTTTTCACTTAGTGTTTCACATAAGATGATCAAACCGGGGTTGTCTTCAGACCGCTACATACAGCCTATAGCTAAGCCCACATGCTTGCTACTACGAATACAATGAAAGAGGCAAGCACTTGAGGCGGTAACTAGAGTGTCGGGTATGTCCAGTTTGGATGTACATAGTGGCTTGCAATTTGTTGCAATCATAGAAATTCGACCAGTATATTTGTCATTTTGTATTCTTTAACGGCAACGCAAATTTATCTTTATCCTACGGAGGTCAGTCATTCGTTTCTCCCTACTTTCTATGTTTGCGTATCGCGCTATAAATCACACTAGGTATTAGTATTCAAGTAGTGGTGATGAAACGCGTTCCAACTCACTGCCAATCGTATGATTACTGATTACTGATTATTGGTTGGAAGCAGCAAGTAGAGTTTGCTCTGTGTAGCTGCATGTAATGTCACTCAGGAACAACGGCCAGTTATGTTATGGTATACTTGATATTTCTTAAGTTTGCAAAGTGTTTGTCAAGGAACTTCTTAAATTCCGACACCGACGTTGCCTCAAATAAGTGCTGCGGCAGGTCGTTTCATAGATTCAACACTCTACGTTCGAAACAGAGTTCGTGAGCGACCCGCTTCAAATCCGGTACAACATGCTTGTATCGGTGCCCTCGTGTGCTCCTTGGTGTGCGCAGATGAAGCAGCGGTCTCAACGTGGGGAAACCTCCCAGATGTAATATCCGCAGTCGACGCTAAGCTAGGGTGTACAGCCCTAGTTTCTCACACCGGTATTGGTACGGCACATCTCGTAAGTTGGGAATTAGCCTGGTGGCTACATGCTGCACTCGCTCCATCTTTTCTACCTCACCCCGGATGATAGGACAATACCCGGGAAAGCCATACTTTATCATTGGTCGTATTATTGTGACGAAGAGGCTAGTGGCAATCTTCTCGAACCAAGTGATGAAGCTGGGCCTGAGCGTCCAAAGCATACGAAGTCTGTTTTGTTAAAGTGTATTCTTGTTGTCCACTGACTTTTGGTCGTAGCGTGAGAGTATACAGAGGTCGCGCACGAAAGGAACGGAATGGAGCGGTTGATCAGCCACTGTGTACGTTCGGCTGTGCTCACATTTCTGAATATATTAAATTTTGCGAACTCCCCCGAAAGTCTAGCGAACCAATTCTCGTTTGTAGTTTGTAGGACAAAAACTTAAATTTCAGACATTTTGCTGTTACAATAGACTTGCGGTACACAGATTGATCCCGTTTGTCGTCTGAATTCCTCCAGCTTTACGTTCAGAAATGGAATTTGTTATCTATTTCGCGCATGCGGAACAAACGTTGTTATTTCATCTAGTAATCCGTCTGCCCTCTTCTACGGATTCCCATTCGCATCTAGTAGTCTTTTACAGCAAAGCTTCTCCAGCTTAACTACCCCTAAATTCGTTCAGACAACATTCCCAACATCCGTACTGTTGACGCAGACAACATATATAGCAGAATATATGCGAATTTTGTCTAGCGCGAGATTATTATCCCCACACCAGACTTCCTCCACGTTCCTTTGACCACACAAACTGTCAATCCCGTCCTAAGTTCATATGTTAAACGTAGAAGTACATTGGATGGCGCCAAGCACGTTCGTACAAAAGTGCCGTGGTGACATTTGTACTACAACGAGTAACGTAGCTGGTACTAATCAGACAACAATAACTAGGATGCTTGACAGCCCTTCTAAAAAAGAGAGCGATTGCAAGTCGAGAAATGAGGAATCGTCCTGTGGTGTTTTAGGAGCAACTGTTTCTGATTCTAAGGTTTCGACTGTAGTGGATAATGGTCGAAAAACGTTTCAAAAAGCGTGTTAGCCACCCGGGTTTTATGCCCGAGGGCAAATGCAAGACAAACGCAACAGAAACGAAGAAACAAAGTAGCGGTTTGTGAGTATGGTATACTAACGGCTGCAGCATAAGGAATAACTGAGAAATATAGACAGTAAGCGGCAAGCTCGCTGACGTTGTTGCGATCATTGAGACGTAGCTTTCTCAGAGTGATCCACTCAATGACTTACTAAAGGACTTCACCGATTATAGAATGGATAGACCTGGAAACCAGGCTGGTGGGGCAACAGTTTTGCTCAGTATGTGATACTATGGAAATTGGGAAAGTCCATCCGCTATGAGGACGTCGAATATCAAGTTATCTCATGTTTTCTGAGGTTGTAGAGCCAATTAGAGGTATGAACCTGTGTGTACCGTAACCCCTTCTCTACTCGCTTTGACGATACGGTAATTAACGACGTGCTCCGACAGGCAGCAGTAGCTGCACTGAGGCTTGTGTTTATCGCTGATTTGAACCTCCCACATGCGTATTGGGAACGTGCTGCTAGCACTGTAGATGCACAGAAGGCGGAACTGGTGGAATGGCAATACGTAAATGGTTTTGTTCAGCATGTTAGCCTTCCAGCTCGAAGACGCGTTGGCAGCTCCACTTCGACCCTAGATGTCGGAACAACCAGATGTGGTCACGTGTCCAACATACGTGCAGAAGCTTCCATAGGTAAGAGTGAGCATTGCATTCTAACCTTCTCATCGAATACTGTAAAGCTTTTTGCAAAAGTGCGACTGGTGAGGAACTTCGGTTGCAGCAACTTTAATTGCTTAAGGCCAGACCCCTACAGATCAGCTGGGTTCCCGAGCAAACGCACGTCACATTAGAACAGAAAGAGAAGGTAATCAAATATGGACTAATTCAGCTTCTGGACGAGTTTGATCACTTGCTTGTCAAGGGATATCTCAATAAGCCCCGCTGGCTACGTCGGAGAATTTATCGGATGATAAATAGGCGCAACCATTTCTGGAGGAAGTTTCAGGAGCCCGGCGGGTTTAAGTGTTAGCTACATTATCGAAAATGACGGAAAGTAGAAGTCAGATTGCAATAAAATGTGAAATAGCGCAATGAGCTTAGGTTAGCTCTGAATGCAAACCCCAGCGCGAAGTTGTATCACAGTTATGTCCACTGGAAGCTTTTCTTGAAATAGTACGTTAGTTCTTTGGTAATGGATGACGGTTGTCATACCATAGAAGATCTGGAGAATGCACAGGTGCGTACCTATCAAGACGTATTTCGTGCGGATTATGGGTGCCCTATCCACTCGCAGACTCATCGTCAAGCTGTGAGCATGATCTCAAACGTTCCATTAACTGCATCAGAGGTCCTTGATGTTTGGCAGACTTGGACTCTCCAAATCAGCTCGAGCTGGTAAGGTGCATCCTGATATTGTCGTCGCTCGCTAAAATGCCCCAACCTCCTGTGTTGGACTTGTTCAAGGTGCCATTTCGAAAAGTTAGACTGCCACATGACTGGAAAGAGGCAGCTGTTGTAGTACTACACAAAGAAGGCGCTAAATTTGTCCCTGTCAACCATGACCTCCTAGCCTCACCAGTCATCTGCTTGAATGCGTGGAACAGCTAATCAGGAATCGAATTGGTGGGCACGTATCTGCCCATAAATTTATAGTTGCGGAGCAGCACAGCTTCGTCAGGGAAAGCTTATGCCGCACTAACCTGCTGTCCGTTTTGGATGTGCTAACCCGCAGTGGCGGCGATGCGATTGAGTAAGAAATTTACTATCTAAACTTTAGCAAACCTTTTAACTCCATTAACCATAGTTTCATATTGGAAAAACTGGCAAGGTTTGGGATAGCACAATTTCTTTGGGGGGGAACCTTCTGTGTTAATGTAGAGGACTACAACTCAAGCACATGCACCGCTCACAGTGACGTACCCCAGGGTTTTGTTCTAGGCCCGTTGTTGTTGCTTACAGATATATATATATATATATATATATATATATATATACAAATATATATCGCATGCTAAGGCTGATGTTGTATTCTTGATGTTTCTTCACCGCAGTTGGGTTAAACCAACTTACACTTAAACTAGGTCTTTTTAAGCTGGCTAAATTTCACTCCACTCACTCGGCCTACCTGAATAATGTTCTATTAACTAGCCACGTTGCTTACGCTAATTGCGCTTATCTTCGGTAATCTTGTTGCGTTTGTACCATTTTTAAGTAACTAGTAGACATTTATTACTTATCGCGGATTCGTTGCTAACCAACTTACTTCATATGGTAATTTAGGGAAGAGTTATGCCACCGCATCCCTATGCATTATTGGATTTATTTTATTTCAGCTTGTCGTTCAAAGTGAATGGCAGTTGCTTGATATCCCCGGTGTGTCTGCGCTTGATGTGCATGTTGACAAGGTGCCTACCTGTCTATTACCCACTACCTCGTCCATACTGGCTCCAGGAGACAGCTGGTCGTTGCTGGAGGAGACGGGGTACACGGTCCTTGTGGCCGTGTTAGGATCAAAGAGTGGTTCCATGCAGTCAGTGTGGAGCGGACTACGGTCCAACCACCGCCTTGTGTGCGCTTGATTCCCAAATACAGTGTGCTTGTGTTTGTCTGTGAAGAAGTGTGGGCCGGCTCCGTTGATGAAACGTGGCTCCCATTCACATGCCTCCCGGTCTTATTCCTTCGGGTTTACACTGGATATGGGGTGTGTGGTTGGATGTGTGGGTGGTTCAGCGCAAGCCATCCATGTTCCCTCTGTAGGCGCAGGCGTCCTGTGGCTGGCCAGAGTGACAGGCAAATCCGAAACCGGATGCCGCCAACCATATAGGCGGGAGAGCCTATGGTGTGCTGAGACTGGTGGTGGCTAGATCCTGACAGATGGTCTACCCACTGCTGCTACTGTTGCGCCATAGTCTCATGTCCTGGGCGCCTCAGCGTGGCGACCGCTGGGTGGGAGTTGGGTTTCGCCCTTCTCCCTGCTAAGATCCAGGACACCAATCCGCATGAGTCGGCTAACTGACCATGTGCAAGACTCGCTGCATTTCGGGTGTTCATTTAATCGAAGGCTTTGGCTGAGGACCCGAGTCGTTCTCCTGTCAGGATTGGGCGTCCTGGCAGTATCCTAGTCCATCCTCTCCGGAGGATAGGAAGTGGTCGATGGCCCACTTCACGTAATACCTAGCCATGGGAGAGAACAGGTTTACGGGTGATATTCTCAAAGCTCGGTTGGCGTAGAGCACGAGGGCCACGCATTGTCTCTGACGGTGGGAGGACACCTCCGGGTGTTCAATGGTTTGCTACTGCCCGCCTCAAGCCAGGCAGCCTCTGGTCAAATCGGTGCAAACCCGCCAAATCCCACCTGCGTCTGGCCGTGGTCGCAGGTGCGTATCCAATTACGGTCGCAAAACATATGATAACTGTTCCAGAACCTAAAAGGCTGCGTGTGACGGCCGTCAAGCGGATCCCAATCTGTTTCTGCAATCACATTCCCGAGCTGGATCTGCTCTCCACTGCCTTGTGGGTCAGGCTATTGAGCCAAGGCTCCGGGTGGAGTTCCTCAAGCAAACCCCCGAAGCACAACGACCACCTCGCGTGCGATTGCCCACCAATGCAATCGTATGCCTGCGCGCAAAGCACTCAGCATCGGGTGCTGGAACGTGCGTACGCTACTGGACCGGAACTGCAGCGAGCGCCCGGAGCGACGCACTGCACTGCTCGCGATGGAGCTGGCGCGCTACAACATGGATATTGCGGCGCTCAGTGAAACTCAGCTCTCTGAGCAAGGTAAGTTACATGAAGCAGGTGCTGGCTACACATTCTATTGGGTGGGGAACGCCGCCTCAGCACCACGTGAACATGGGGTCGGATTTGCAATATCCGATTGCCTGAATGGCCAGCTGGTGGGTGAACCAACGGGCATCAGCGCGCGACTGATGACTGTTCGCCTACGACTCGGAAGAGGTAAGTTTGCTACTTTTATAAGCACGTACGGTCCGACCATGTGTTACTTGATGACACGCGTGATCAGTTCCACACTGAGCTATCCTCCGTGATACGGTCTGTGACGAGGAGCGACCGACTATCTCTGCTGGGTGACTTCAACGCGCGCGTTGGGCGTGATGCATCGGTGTGGAGAGATGTTATCTGTTCGCATGGCATTAGTTCAGCGAATGCGAACGGTGACAGGCTACACTCACTGTGTACCGCTCATGGCCTGACGAGCACGAACACTCGGTTTGCACTGAGTGCGAGTGATATAGCAAATCGGAAGCACCGACGGAGTGAGCACGCTCACCTGTTCGACTATGTCATCGAACGTCAGCGTGATATGAGTGAAGTGCGCATGGCACGTGTACTGCGTGGAGCTGAGTGTGGCACTGATCACAAATTGGTGCGGACCAAACTGTACATATATTTTCGTAAATCCATGTATTGCACTCACGCCGTGAATCGGCGTAAATTTAACATCCTCTCCCTCGGTACTGTGGCGAAACGTACTGTGCTGGAGAAGGCGATGGCTGCACGCCTGTGTAGTGATGTGGACTGCATAGCCACAGTGGGCGACCTGTGGCATTACATTCGCGGCCAAGTGACAGCTGCTGCCGAGGAGACCATCGGGCGCGCAAACTGTAAATGGCCTGATTTGTTTGATGACAACAATGCGATGATCGGCGCATTGGTGTGTGAGAAGAATACAGCATTTGCCGCACATGTTGCCGACCCCAGTGACTTTGGAAAGAGGAGTCAGTTTCGCAAACTTCGACGGCGACTGACCCGAGAGCTCCGTCGCATTAAAAAATACACGGTGGACGGAGAAGGCGAAGCAGATGGAACGCTACGCCGGACGCCGTCAACACAAGGAATTCTTTGACTCCTTGAAGGCGGTGTATGGACCGAGATTGGAGCCGCTGAGGACACTGATCGATGGTAGTTCAGGCGTTACCTGCACCCAGACTGCAGACATAATGCAGATCTGGTGAAAAAACTTCGACTGTCTCTTGAACAACCGTTCAGAGATCGAGTGGCCTACATTGAACGGCCTGAAGCAGCACGATGTGAAGGCGGATCTGGCGGATACACCGACACTGGATGAGACGCAGAGAGCACTTGCTCAGCTGCGAAACGGCAAGTGTGCCGGAGCCGACGGGATCCCGATTGAAGTATTGAAACACGGCGGACCCGCGTTGTTGACTGCGCTGCACCACTTGGTGCAATGCGTGTGGATTGAGGATGAGGTGCCTGCTGAGCTGAAGGATCCCCTTGTGCTACCACTGTACAAGGGCAAAGGGAGCAAGCAATGTTGCACGAATTACCGTGGCATCAACTTGTTGAGTTGTGTGTGCAAGGTGATTGCCCGAATCCTGCTCAACCGCCTCGTCAGTCAGGTTGTGGAACCTAACGTGGCGGAGGAGCAGTGTGGATTCCGTTCGGGTCGCAGCACTATAGATATGGTGTTTGCGGCTCGTCAGTTGGAAGAGAAGTGCAGAGAACGACACCAGCCATTGTACTCACTTTTTGTTGCTTTCACCAAAGCATTTGACACGGTGAACCGCGAGACATTGTGGCTGGTGTTGGGTAAGTTTGGTTTCCCGCGTAAGTTTGTAAGTTTAATTGGATGTCTGCACAGTGGTATGCGAGCGAGGGTGCAGCTAAGTGGAGAGACCTCGGATGACTTTGTAGTTGTCTCTGGTGTGAAGCAAGGCTGTGTCTTAGCTCCTGCCCTGTTTAATATAAATCTTCATGCAATGTTGTCTTGTACTTTTGATGCGGCTTGTGCTTCCGGTGTTCGTGTGGAGCACCGTATTGATGGTGGGTTGCTGAACATCCGTCGTTTCGGTGCGAGAACTCTAGTCTGTGAGACAACTATCCGTATGTTGCTGTCTGCTGACGACTGTGCGTTGTTTTCACACAGCGCGGATGAGTTGCAGCACATGACTAGTGCTCTGGCTTCGACAGCGTCCAAATTCGAGCTCACCATCAACACAAGCAAAACTGTCTGTCTCTTTCAGCCTTCACAGGGGGTGCAATCTTTAATATTGCCGCGAATCAGTATTGGTGCTGAAGTATTGGAAACCACCTCCCGCTTTTGCTACTTTAAGAGTGTGATATCGACTGGTCAACAGCTACACGTTGAGTTGCGTAATCGCGTGTCGAAGGCAGCGGCGGCATTCGGGAAGCTAGAGTACCGAGTGTGGAACAACCATCAGCTTAGCATTGGCACGAAGCTGATGGTGTACAAATCCATGGTACTGTCCGTTCTTCTATACGGCAGTGAAACGTGGACGATGTAGCGTCGGGATGTGCGATATCTCGAGCGGTTCCATCAGCAGTGTCCGCGACGGATTTTGCGCGTCGGTTGGGGCGATAGAGTTGCGGACACGGAGGTGTTGTGACAAAGTGGGATGTATGCTGTGGACGGCGTACTTTTACTGCGACACCTGAGATGGCTCGGTCATGTGAGCCGTATGCATACGGCGCGGATACCGAAACAACTTTTATACGGTCAGCTGAGTATTGGGAAGCGGCATGCTGGGAAACCAAAGTTACCTTACCATGACATGATTAAAGTGAGCCTCACACGTTCTAATCTTGATTGCAGGTCATAGGAATCGGTTGATCGTGGTTCATGGCGCGATCTAATCACGAAGGCAGTTGCTGAAGTGTGGGAGAAAGCCCTCATGCATGCAGAGAAGAAGCGGCAGTTTCGGAATCGGCAAGCACCAATGAATTGTACTCCATCGACTTCGAGCGCATGGTGCTGTAGAACATGCGGTTGCGAGTGCCTTAGTCAGGCAGGCCTAGTGAGCCATGAGAGAGGTCACTCGGGACCACTGCCGAAGCGACGACGGGTCCCGCAGTGAACGTAGGCAGCACCGGCGCAGCGTTTGTAGACACGCTGAATTCGATTTACTAACCGCGTGCTTGCATGCTAAGTCTCTTTATTTCAGGTGGTGGGTTTACAGTTTTTACCTTAATGCTTTTCTTTCTCATATAAATATCTCCCTGTACTCTATTCCATTAACTTGCACACATCGCCTTAGCCAATTGTATTTGATTTCCATAATATTATTGTGTTCGTGGCATTCCGAGGACTATATTTTCTGACCTCATGCACTTAGCTGGGATTTGCTTGTAAACAACTTATTATATATGCTATTTAATTAAGGTTTATATCACCGGTTCCTTGTGCATTAATCGAATTTTTCTCTTTTTCTTTCTCCCCCTCTCTCTCTCAAGTGTTTGGCTGTTGTTTGATATCCCCGGTGTGTCTGCGCTTGATGTGCATGTTGACAAGGTGCCTACCTGTCTATTACCCTCTACCTCGTCCATACTGGCTCCAGGAGACAGTTGGTCGTTGCTGGAGGGGACGCGGTGCACGGTCCTTGTGGCCGTGTTAGGATCAAAGAGTGGTTCCATGCAGTCAGTGTGGAGCGGACTACGGTCCAACCACCGCCTTGTGTGCGCTTGATTCCCAAATACAGTGTGCTTGTGTTTGTCTGTGAAGAAGTGTGGGCCGGCTCCGTTGATGAAACGTGGCTCCCATTCACATGCCTCCCGGTCTTATTCCTTCGGGTTTACACTGGATATGGGGTGTGTGGTTGGATGTGTGGGTGGTTCAGCGCAAGCCATCCATGTTCCCTCTGTACGCGCAGGCGTCCTGTGGCTGGCCAGAGTGACAGGCAAATCCGAAACCGGATGCCGCCAACCATGTATATGTATAAGTATATATATATATATATATATATATATATATGAACACTGATTTATAACGGGTAAAAATGCAGGTGCTTAACATGTCCCGTAGGGTGTATAGCGTGATAAAAATGCTAGCGAAGGTGTAATGGGGTCTTCAGTTCGGGCGCTTACAGACGTAACTGCACTGTCGTGTAAAGGGAGTTTGAAATGAGAATGTACGCACCCAAAGCAACAGGGGAGTGGTTATTGTTCACATCATGCGCGAGAATAATAAAAATGAAGCAAGGACAACGCGTACTCGTGTGCAACTATCTTGGGTCGACAGGATACAGTAATCCAGTTTCTGTAGTAGTAGCATTTATCAAATTTCGTGCAGGGAGTTTGGAATGACTCATTCTCGAGTAGGGTTATAGCACTATCCCCTGTCTGTTGTGCATTAGTGCCAGCATCTGGTGGTCATGAGCTATAGCACGTAGTGTAAATGTGACAGGGCATCGTCAAGTTGTTTTTTGAAAATGGATAGGTTGTGTGCATTAATTACATGTTCCGGGAGGGCGTTCCAATGCTGCGCCACTCGAAGGGAGTAATAGTTTCGCCGACATTCCAGGCGGCTGTATACATATACATATATATATATATATATATATTTATACATGGCTTGGCTCCCCACTTTACGGATTCTTTCTATACCTTTGCAAACGATGTACAAATGGTAAGCAGGGACCATCATGACGCGTTACCGATAGACATTTGCACTGCGGCGGGGTGGTCTTCCCCATATACCTTGCCTCCTTATGCCAATATACGTTATCCATTTTCCTCCAGCACTGAAAGGGTTACGGCACGATGGAACAATGAAACAATGCTTTTATACGGGTAAAAGATCTGTAGCTTAACAAGTCCCGCAGTGAAAATGAAAAGTATAAGAAAAATTGTCAGCAAATTTAGGTTCACACTGGTGGACTCACCACGGTACTCGGAAGTTCAAATCCACTGTAATTCATATTCAAAAACCCACATGTGTATGTGTTTACACACGCATATGTATCCGTTTACACGGTTTTCGTGAGGGCTGGAGAGCACAATATTTGTCTGCTTCCTGTTGTCACTACGTGAATTTAAATGCAATCAGGAAACGCCGTTGTTGCGATGGATCTTCCAGTCGTTTGTGATGTACTGGTCGTGTGGCCGCTGTAATGATCAAACTCGATATGGCCTTCCAGCAGTGACAAATTTGGAGAGAAAAATAGTTCCGGCAGCATTCTAACCTACTGTATTGCGTAGGCAGTTTCAGCTGATGACCCCACAAGTTTGTGTTGTGGCTTATCTTCAGGAGGTAGCGACATGTGTGTTCGTTGTTTTTCAAAATCTGGAACGCCAGAATGAGGTCGCCCCGTAGACAACGATATATTTCGCTGTACACTTCGAAAGTTTTCGGTCCCAGGTAGTACGACAGGTGGAGCATTTCCTTCACCAGCTTGGTTGCCCATCTCTGTGCGATATCTAGTGCAACCATGTCGCGTCTTATCCAGGGTTGCCAGGACTGAGTCGCGTACTCCAGCTTGGCTCTCACATACGCATTGAGTATTTGGGGAAGATGGAGGGGTCAAACTGCCCGAACGTCTTCCGTAAGAGACCAACTTGTTGGTTAGCGGTTTTGTACACCTTCAAAGACTGCGCTGAACAACCGGGGTCGTCTTGTGTCACCACCCAAAGCTCATTCTCCTGTGAGGCGGGTTTCAGCAAGTGGTCTTCAAGCTTATGTACGTAAGTGGGCTTATGGCGTACATGTACCGTCTTGCATTTATCCGCGTTGAACGGAACTAGCTTTGCCTTTGACAATTCAAAGGCACGATCTAAGTCTCCCTGTATCACATGGTGATCATCCTGACGACTGATAGCCCGCGATACCTTGACGTCAAGGGCAAAATGCAGGAACTTCTACTCGATGACACGAACCAACTCGTTGATGAAGACCAAGAAATGGCGCAGCCCTAACACCGATCCCTGTGGGACACCGCAGTCCACGTCGGTAGAATCAGTAAATGCACCTTTAACCCGAACCTAAAACCGCCTCTGAGGCAGGACATTTCCGAGCCATCCAAGGAGCGGGTCACCGATTCCGTACGCTTGTAGCTATTGGAGAAGGATTGGGTGATCTAAGCGGTCGAAGGCTTTAGAAAAGTAACCGGAAAATTCCCATTTAGTCATCAAGAACAAGGCACCGAAGGTAAACAATTGTTTTCGAAAACAATTCTTTAGATAAGTCTAGATAACATCAGTGCCGTCCCAGTATCGGCCATATCAGTCCAACTTCCACGCCCAATCAGCCGATCCGTAGTACATGACCGATGTTGACAAAATCAGTGTTGTTCCTTTGCCATGATGTTAGACTTTTCAAAGTGAACCTTCCGCGCCCCGGTTATGATTGACTTCATCAGGTATGAGAGCACCTGGAAGAGAAACATTGGGCCATAGCTCATGGCTATGAGGTGCTACCATCCTTGAAAATTGGAGTGATGATGCCCTGATTTCGCATGTTGGTGACGTGCTGTTCATCCAGGCATCTTGGGAAAAAGCGAGCTAATGGCTCAGCTATCCTCCTAGCTGCTACCTGAAGTGATTTTGGGGGACTGTTGCAACACCGTGGGAACTGTGGGTGCGCAACGATATCAGCTTTCTCTAAACGGTCGCTGAACTAAAAGTGACGTGGTGAATATTAGCGTCTGGGGGAAGGGGAGAGAAATATGACATATGTTGGTGGCGTAACGAACTAGTGAAGCATACTGCAGCGGTAGAACGTTGGCTGCATCCTTGCAATTTGCGCACATCCATTTGCTGAGGGAACTGAGGTAACACCACACTTCTCATTCTGAAGGCTGTTCACATGTCAGTACAGAAGCTGATTGTTATCAGGAAACCTGTTAGGCTCTGCGGGTGAACTAATTCGTCCTCCCGCACAAGTGGAATATAGGGATTGGGATACATTACGTATTAGCTCCAGTTTTCAGGGTTAGTGTTCGCCGTTTACACATGCCTCGCTGAGTCTCCTAACGCTATAAGTTTTCGGGTTCTGCTCCTAAAGATTGATCGTGTGTTTGTAGAACCAATGGGTCTGTATACAGATGCGGACTTTATCAGTGCGCTGAACTAGCCAACAAACTTTGTCCATGCATCATCAAAGGAGCAATTGTACGAAAAAATCCCAAATGGCATCCCCAACAACTGCTGTGAGTGTGTCGTAATGTGTACTTGTTCGAATCAAGGCACTAGGTTCTTGTGGATAGTCCGCATAACTATTTGCAATACCTTGACGTGGAAATATGTTGATAAAGTAGGTGATCTGTGCATCATTGTGACGAATAACTTTAAACCCACGGCGCGGTGTCAGCACGCAGGCAGTGAGGCGCGTCAAGCGCCATTCCATCTGATGAGAGTGTCACGTAACACTAAAACTGAAATTTGCTTCCCTTATATGAAACCGTGGTACAGCTTCACTTAGAATACTGGATGCAGACTTGGGCACGTTATCGCCGGAAGGGTGTTGTTCGCATAGAAACTGTCCAAAAACTGGCAACTAGGATGATAGAGGGCCAGCGTGGGAAATCAGATGACGAACACCTGAGGCGCCTTGGGTTTTTGTCATAGAACGGCGCAGATTATGGGGTGATCTAATGGAAAATGCGAAAAGTTATGAAGATCCCCTGTGAAATCAGACCTTTCGACCTGTTTCGAACAGCTGGCTCCAACCACCTGCGGGGGATTGGAGTCAAATTTAAGCATCAGAAGACCAAGCTAGAAATCAGGGTCAAGTCATTTGCGGATCGTGCAGTTTACGGCTGAAACAAGTTACTTTCAGTTTTGGTTGGGTGTGCCACTGTATAAACTTTCAAATAGGTTTAGATAACTCGGAGTCATTTTAAGTTTATTGACAATTGTCAGACCTCTTAGTCCATGACCCAATAAATTACAGAGGCTGATCTTGTTCTTGCAACACTTCTTTTGCAAAGCCAAGTGAAGGAACCTAAAAGCTGAAGCCCTGGAGCTCCTGCTTTGCTTGTTGGTACAAGAACCTGGACGATCGTTAGGCGGGAGCCTATTTACTCTTTGGAATTTGACTGGACCGGGCCTGAACTATTCAGTGATCATGGTTCGACATTTCTTTCCCTTCCCGTAAACGGAGTCCTTCCGCCGACGCTGCTCAGACTGACCGGGTTAAGACAGTCCGCTAAGTACTTGATATTTTCACCCAACTATTTTGTTAACCACGTTAACAGAATAGGTATGGTGGAAATATCAAGCACGTTGCGGAATGTCTTAAGCGGCAATTCAGAACAGCGTCGAGAGACGGACTCAGGTGCGGGGCAAGAAAAGTCGAACCGTAATCATTGAATAAAAAGCAACATGAACAGAAGTGTCTAACGTGTGAATGACGTGTTACACGAATCAGTTTGCGAAAATGCCATGCTCATTGTACCCTTAGAATGACCTTTTGACCATTTGCAACTGCAGCCACATTTGTTCACTGATACCAGTTACAACGTGCATTCATCTGCCTATGTTGATACAAAAGTGCCAACCCAATTCTGTACAGGTTCTCCAAGCCTACTGAAGCTCTTGTATCAAGGATAAAACGCAGCCTCAATACCACAGATTTGTGCTTCTAAACCTTCCAAGATTATTAATTCCCCATCGGTATCAAGTTTATTCAAATATATTGAATTTCTCTACTGTTAGTGTCGCCGTCATACCCTCATTTGCATGTCAGGGGATTCGTGCATTTTGTCGGAAACTGTGCCCAAACAGTCAGAAACACCGAAGGATTAAATCTAACTTTCGCTCTGTTAGCCATATATCTTCTGGCTAAAGCATGTATGAGCGGCAAAATTATCATGAAAACTGTAGGCTGGATATCAAGATCATACGTCGGATAACCACAGCATCTGCGCCAGCTGCCGAGGTCACGGATAACCAATTACTTGTCCACCACCTTCGATTAATCATACAAGGTTCCATGTGTTTGTTGCAATTCGCACCGTGGATATGGAGAGTTGCTTCGCATCACATTAGCTGACACGTGCTCCTACGCACTATTGTACTATTCATTGTTTTTCGAGTCATGTCTACGTAGTTTCAGTCCAACCCCGCTGTTAGATACGGTTGCGCCCATACTGTGTAACATGTCTGTGTGTCCCACCACATAACCACTTGTGACAATCTCCAGTCACATGGAGTCATCCCCGAGTCACATTAGAGCCAGTATTCTCTGCGGTGTAAAGCGAACCAATCGCGTATGTTCATTGGACCAAGTCAAGGAGCCGAGTCAAGTCCGTTGGCAGGAGGTAGTTAGTAATCTAGTTATGCGGTGGCAGTTGTGCTTATTTGCCTCTTCTCTTCGCTTTGTGAAGACCCGGTAGTTTTGGGACTGAACGGGTACCGTTAAGGTATGCCTGTATAGTATTTAACCCTATTTCGTTTAAAAGTGGCGTAGCTGACCTGTCGACTTCCTTTCTTAGTTGGACCCGGGAGCTTTAAGTCTCACTCGAGTCCCAAACAAACCCATCGATAACAGTACTCAAAATCCGTGTCTTGCTTTGGATTAAAGCCTAAGTACCCAACTTCCGTGTTTTTGCTTGGATCGATTGATTGTAGTGTAATCTAATTTGGAGAAAGGGGCCCCGTACTTATCAGTCTGCTTTCCGAGTCCAGCTCTTGTTATCGGATTGTCGTGACTACCGGACAAAATCGCCCGCTTTTTGAACCATATCATTTGGAAAGAACTCATTCGAGAAATTTGTCGCAACTTAGACAGAACATCGGCAGGTCCAATGTTTTCCAACTGTCTATGTTTTGGTTTCTTGCTCTGGAATGCATGCTAGTAAAAACAGTAGGCATTTCTGGCAGAACTTGTGCTGAAACAAGCAGTACTCCTTGCTAAGATGGCTAAACTGCGCTTTGGACAAGCTGATTCGTCTCAGCGAGCATCAGTGGCTCCTGCTGACTCACCATATGTTAGTTCTTCCTTAGAACCTGACTGGTCATCAGGGGTCGGAGCTTATTCCGATAAGTAACGTAGTGGCGGTGACAATCATAGATCCTTCAGACACCACGGCAATGCTGATTAATCAGGTAATGATGGTATCCAAGCCTATTACTCACCGACACATTGGCTGACTTTGAGGCTGTTACATATAGGGTCACCTGGGACACCGCCCGTTGTCACTACTCATTGTTCAGAGACGTGGAACGTAACTCTTTCGTTACCAACTCATTATTATACATCAAACTTTAGGTCATACAACCATGCACAGGTAAATCTGCTGATGGCAAGTCTGATCACTCATTGCCCCAAGTTCAAGCGATACCGGATGTGGAGTTATGTACTCCGCGGACTAGGATTATTTGTTCCCACCCCTTCAACTGATGTAGAATTTGTACTTGTCCCTACTAAGCTTGCTGAGTCACTGGTTAGTTTCTATTAGATTGATCCTGAGGTCTAACATGAATGAATCGGCTTACGGGTTGGGAATCCCTCCGATGATTCCCTACTTGCTGCGTCACATACCGCACCGTATCACAAATGTTGTCGCTTCGTAACACCCCATGCATTAACATCAAAGCTTTCATTGCCTTAACAAGTTGCACATTTATGCCGCCTGTGAGCGGCTAGGTGGAACCAGGTGGTTTGTCAAACGAATTCAGACTTGTATAAGACACCGGAGCAAACATGTTTGCCTGTGAAGTAAGGCAACAATGTAGCTTAATAGTATAAAAAGAATTAGAGGCGAGTAAGCCTGCAGATGATTTGCCTGGTAAAATCGAAAAGGCTTGGCACCGTGGGATCACGGAACCAAAATCCTTTGGAGCACTAAATATATATTTTCTAGAAGGATACTAAGAGCAAGTTGGAGTAGTTCCGGTTGCTGATACTCCGCAAGTGGGTCGAGCCTCGGAGCTGCCGTTCCAGTGAGAACCACTGTGGGTGCAGCATGCCGAAGTAGGACAGGCGTGCCGTTGTAAGCCATGTAATTATACAAAAGCGGGTGGAGCGGGTTAGTGCGGATCAGCGCGAGAAACCAAAGGATGAAATTACCAAGAAAATGCTTTGGAGCAAGGGCAGCGTGTAAGCAACAAACTTACCATAAAATTGTAGGCTGGATAGCAAGATCACACCTCGGATAACCACAGCATCTGCGCCAGCTGCCGAGGTCACGGATAACCAATTACTTGTCCACCACCTTCGATTAATCATACAAGGTTCCATATGTTTGTTGCAATTCGCACCGTGGATATGGAGAGTTGCTTCGCATCACATTAGCTGACACGTGCTCCCACGCACTATTGTACTATTCATTGTTTTTCGAGTCATGTCTACGTAGTTTCAGTCCAACCCCGCTGTTAGATACGGTTGCGCCCATACTGTGTAACATGTCTGTGTGTCCCACCACATACCCACTTGTGACATTCTCCAGTCACATGGAGTCCTCTTCTTGATAATTCCTGTAGCTCCACCTGTTCCCAGTCATATTAGACCCAGCATTCGCTGCGGTGTAAAGAAAAGCAGTCTTTAATGTTGTTGGACCCAGTAAAAGAGCCGAGTCAATTCAGCTGGCGGAGTGTATTTGGTGATTGTTCTTGAGCGATCATGTATTGTACTTGTTTTAGTGTACCATTCTACTTCGCGCGATTTCGAACTGGTTAATGCATAGTACAGTTGAAACCGCAATGTATTGTTTAAATTGGATGCCATTACTAATGTCTCCTTTGCTTATTTTACAGGGCTTGGCGGACCGAATGCACAATGAATGAAGGGAATCAAAGGCCAAGTCCCAGTACCAGTTCCTTGTTACCTCGTTGTTTATATACTTGCTTGCCGTGTACCACGCTATTCGCATGCCGCGCTGTTGAATACAGCTGTCTCGGTCCAGCTTGCGTGTTCTCGTGGTCGACTCATTAGATCATCGTCGTCTTGCATGATTGCCGTTTCGTAAGTGCTACTGTGTTAGTTACTCGGGGGCTGATTCTCACGTGCCGTTCGTTTGCAGTCGGGCCTTCTCGTACTTTCGGAATATATTACAAATACGAGTTCCAAGTGCGCTGGGTGGGCTTTATTACCACCATGTTGTTGATAGCTCTGGGTCTTAGCCAAGCCTATTTCAATTTCTACTGATTCGAACTAAGTAGTTTTCCATTATTTCTTATAATTCCGCAATTTGCGTCGCAGACAAAGACTTTACCTTGGATTTGTGTAATCTAGTTAATCTAATTATTCACTCCAGCTGTCGCGATATCGAGGATCTCATGGAACGTCTTGAGAGCTGGTGTTTTACAAGAACATAAGTAAAGGATGAGAAGCAATCTGCTCATTTCCCCACTACTGTTAGACTAATAGCTTACAGTCTGGTGTAGAATTGGGCTTTTCCTGACTTACCGATTTCATTATAATATGATACGTTAACATCCTTACTGCTTAAGCATGTACAACCAGCAAATTTTGAAGCGGCAGAAATGACAGAATTTCACACCCTTATGCGCAAACCTGAGCAGGATATACCCGCTTTTATTCTCCAACTATAAACGTAAGTTGCAGGCTGCAGTTTTAGTGACCAGTTGCATACCCAACTTCGTGACCGGTTGATTGCTGGAATTAACTTGCCGAACTTGCATCAAAAGCTACTTCTTCGGCTTGAACCTACTTTTCAGCCAGGTAGAGCCATTTGTGAAAAGTAGCAGGATGTGAAAGCGACAGTGAGGGAAGGATGTCCACTGTTATGCAACACCAACAGCAAACTGAAGCCAAGCTAGCAATAAACGCGGAATTTAAGACGCCAGCCACGAACAAGGATAACAGTAACGAACGCTATCTTGCTGGTAGAAGACATTGGAACAATTGTAAGTCATGTGGTAATAAACGTTCTCAACTGACGTGCAAGTTCCGCAACCACAAGTGTCATTCGTGGGGTCATATAGGTCATCTTCAGTCCGTATGTCGTATTTCGGAAGCTAGTTTAGTTCAAGGAACAAAGGTTAAACAAAAGCTGTCATCCGAATTTCAATTACTAGCACCTGCTACTGATTTTGTAACACTTCTCATATGACACAGAATTTTGTTGTCAACCGTGGACCTTTGCTTTCATTTATTATTGCCACCAGTAGTTTTAACTCGTTTACTCTGACTTCGTATTTTGAAAGCCTAGCTCCGGAATATCCATGGAAACCAACAACTCTTTCTTTTAAAGGGATAACTAGTCATGCATTCCGTTCTTCACTTATGTAAAGTATTACTGTCAGATGGCACTTCTAGTCCAGTCAAATGTGTATTTTTGGTTATGCATTCTGGGCCTTCCATTATAGACCTTAAAACTATGGAAACGCTGAACATTTCGTTAGCACTGTTTTCTGATTCACTTCACGCCAAACTTGGCTCTCATGTTGTACAATCTTCTAAAGCCTCAGGTGGCATGTGCATACATCCCATTAGTTCTGGCATCCAAGACACTTCCGTGTTCAGTAAGAGATGAAGAATTTCTTTCGGGCTCCGTGAGCCAGTGAGGAAGTCCATTAGTGGCAAGGTTGATAAGGTATGATTACATCGGTTTAGACTTCAGTATGGGCTACTCCAGTAGTCCCTCCCCTCAAGCATGACGGCAAAACGCCCAGGATTTGTGGCGACTATCAGGCTACCTTGAACAAGATCTTGTACTACCGCAGAACCTGAAGATGTCTTTCAACAGTTGAGCGAATTGAAGAGCTTTTCCAAGCTCGATTTGTAGGATGCTTATTTACAAACGCCTCTTGACTAACAATCTAGTGCTCTTACAACTGTAAACACGCCTTTCGGGTTATTTCGTTTCAATTTTTTCTCCTTTGGTCTTATTGTATCACAGTCAACTTTTCACGATGCTATGGACTGCGTCACCGAGAATCTAGCATGCATTGTAGTATAATAGGACGATGCTAATGTGCACGCTCCTTCAAAAGCGCATCATAATGAGCGACTGTGCGTACTTTTGGAAAGGTATTGTGAGTTTAACAAAACCATACATCTTTCAAAATGCATCTTCGGTGCATCCACATTTCCCTGTCTTGGATATATTGTCGATGGAAGTGGTTTTCATCCAGATCTTGCTCGTTTCTCTCAGGTATACCATGCCAACACTTTCAGAAGCTTCAAAGATCTTCGTTCTCTAATGGGTTCTCTGCAACACTATTCAAGATTTACTCCAAATATCGTCGCAAAGACAGAGCCTCTACTTGAATTATAGTTTGCAAAAACGTTTGTCTGGACCAACCTTCATGAAAATGCGTTGCGTAGTTTGCCCCGATTTCTATCACCGGATGCTGTTTCATGACCCATTCCGCACAAAATTGCCATCAACTGTTATCATCGATGCATCAAGTACTGGTATAGGAGGAGTATTAGAACAAGATGGTCATCCTGTGCTGTGTCTCTAGACGTCTTAGTCCAGCGGAACGCGGATACGCTCAAATCATGACAGAAGCTCTCGTGGTGCGCTGGGAGGTCTCGTGCCTCCACAATTACTTGTTTGGAATACACTTCACTATTGTAAAGGAGAACGAAGCATTGAAGTTCATTTACCATCATCAAAAATGTTTGGATATATTGACTGCTACAATGGTACAGCGCTGGAGACTTGCGCTGGCTGCGTATTCGTATGAAATCCAACACCGTAGTGCTAAACACGTGCCACATGCGGAGTAATTGTCATGACACGGTACGTCTAATGAAAAGGAGAATGCAGAGTGCCTCTTGATGCAGCCATTTCCAATAGACCGTTTCTGTCTAATTCGGTACACGGAGCTATTATCACGCCGTTCTGTCATAAATCCGGAAAGGATGGAACCCTGACCAGAAGAGTCGCTTTCCACCTTGTTACGAGCTCCGTGATGAACTTTCTGTTATAGTCGATGAAATTTCGTGCGTCCAACATCGCATTGTTTTGCCTCCTACGTTGTGATCTACTGTGTAACAGGATTTTCATTCTGGTCATTTAGGTGTGAAAAAGTCAAGTCTTTGGCTTGACTGACATGCTGGTGTCCAGAATTAAATGCCGATGTACTCCGTACGGCAAAGGATTGCGCCGACTGTTCACATAAGGATATCTAACTGGAAGCCGTGGCCCATGACATGTGAGGCGTAGAAACGAGTTCATGCAGACTACTGTGATCCATTTCTGGACAAATATTATGCTCTGATCATAACTGAGTCTTTTTCCCCAATGGCCAGAAATGTATTCCACTAGTACTGCGTCATCAGATTTTACCATCACGGCTCTTCGTTTACCATTTAGTCGAGAAGGGGTACCGTGTGTCTTGGTCATAGAAAATGAGACTAACTTCAGCGAGTAGTTTAAAGGAGTGGGATTGCTGCCACCTATATACTACGCCAAGACATCCACAGTCCAATGGTACTGCCGAGAATTTTGTGCAAATACTGAAAAGCCCTATGCCTTCGCTCAATCCAACACGGTTTACTGATCTTGAAAAAGAGTTGACAAGCTTTTTATACAGTGCAGGAATACAGCCTATTCGACTGCCGAAAGCAACACTGCTAAGGTGTAAAAGAGGCGAGTACTCAGGACGAATCTGTGATGCTTTTGGTCTGCCGACGTTGTTTATCACCGTGGAAATGACCTCTGACAATCTCGTGGAATAATCTTGTCATCCCGGTTTCCGGATGTGTCGAATACTTGATCTAACTAATGGGTCTGTACACAGTAGAAACTTTGACCAGTTTTTGTATAACAGCTAACAAACCTAAAATTTTGAGGGTACCTAACCTGTCTTTAGCTGAGTCCATTCAATAAATGTACGAAGTGTGCGAAGAGGTGCAGGAAATTCCACCGGAGCAAGCGCAAAGATCGGAACAATTGAAGCGCAAAAGGCGCCGCAACTACAGCAGCCTAGAACTTCATTTAAACTGTGGCGGAGTTGGTGATTATTCTTGAAAAATATTCTGTAGTAGTTGTCTTACTGTACCTTTTTTGTTCGCGCAATTTCGAATTGGTTACTACGATTTGCACATATGCTCGCTGTGCGTTATTACTTCCGTGTTGACGCCAGCACTTGGCCTGAGCCATGCCCAATTTTAATTCCAATTATTCCTAACTAGTTCGATTTCTATTATTTCTTACAATACCGCACTGTATTTTGTAATCCATTTGCTCGGTGGCAAATGAAATTAGTTGCCTCCTTTCGGTGCCTTCTGAAGACCTGGTTGTTTTGGGACGGAACGGGTGCTCTTGTGGTATGCCCGTATTGTATTTTAGTTCTATTTTGTTTAATAGTACCGTAGTTCACGCCTTGGCTTCCTTTCTTTGTTGGACTCGGGAGTTTTTACATCTCACTCAAGCCCCAAGCTAACCTGTCTCTTATCTCATGAGCTCGCCTTTTCAAAAATTTTAACATGTCGCTGTACTCCGGGATTCATTCGCTTTGATCGCGTTAGATCGCCACAAGTACCAACGACACACAACCTCCGGTGTTGAAACCAGGGTTTACTTAGTTAGTTAGTGTTTACTCGGCATAGTAAAGTTCACAAGAATGTCAACTTTAGACCGGCGTAGTTTGGACGTAGGTCGACATTGCCCTTATCATTATTCTCATTGGTAGCAGGAGAAATAAGTACGGTGAATATTTTCCTCGACACCCTTTAATTTTTTTATGCTCAGCTGGTGTCGACTGGGACCCCAGGTTTTTTCTAAGAAAACCAGAACAAACACTTTGAGTCATGAAAGTATGCCTCACTACTCAAGTACACAAAAGTTAATTCGTACTAAAATTTTGTGCACTAAAATGGTTTCCGATATATACTCTATCATACTTGATACAACGACCTTTTTCATCTATCATGTTAGTGAGTCTCTGTTCAACCGCTACGGACGCCATATAAGCTTTTCGAGCAGGCTACGTACATTCATTATACAGCCACTAAGACTAAGCTGCAACTCACAGAAAATATAGCAATTTGGTCAGCTGCACGCCAGTTTTGCTTAGAGATTTCTGAAAAAAAGATGTATCGAAATCGCACTTAGACCCCGGTATGCTCCTTCCTTCCAACTCTTGTTACTAAATTCGGTCCAGTTATTATGTAACTGCTTGCATTTAGTCAAATATATTACCTTCCTCTGTTTTAAAATCAAAATACTTCAATTTTAGAATGATAAGCAGTACTAGAATCACGTTACTCGTTTCCGTATTCCTTTCAAATAAAAGGAGCTATTGTAGCGGCCACACGGCAAAACCTTAGACTGTTCAACCGCGATATCGCTTTCAGCTGCTTTTGCTCCCGCTAGTCACTGACCTTCACACGCCACCTGTTCATTTTTTACCAACCAGTATTATCACTTACCAAATGATTTTCTTGTTTCCATGATTCTACTCCGAATGGTTTCGTTGACTCCCTGATATCTCACTCAGTCGCACTCCTTCGGCCTCGGTCTTCGTTCAGTCTGGCATGCTTCAGGGTACGTACACTGATGCAGATCGGGCAGCAAGCTGGCCTTGTGCAAACCATGGGATCACACACCAACGATGTTTGCTCTTTACCCGAACTGCGCTTACAAAATCCCAGTACTGTGATTGAGTTGGTATCTCCCAAAGACCACGAGCCTTATTTCACCTACGTCTATCTGGTGACGCAGAAACAGCTGCGGCAGGCTTGGCTTGCGTTGGTGTATCGCTAAGTAGCAAAGCCGAGGCTCACTGCTGGACTGGTTCCCGATTAGTAGTAGATTATGTGCAGCTCGGCTTCGGGAATCACGCAAGATAAGCAGATGTCGTGAGGAGAGGCGCGAGTTCTTTTTGATCACAGGTTTTACGCTCCAACTGACGGCATTTCCGGCTGGGGAAATGACCATTTCTACCGTGATCTTCATCAGCTCTTGAGCGGAGCCTGCAAATCCGACATCGTTATCTTTGCTGGGGATCTTCACGCACGGGTCGGTCCTCTGTTGGCATGCGTGAGTCACCTCGGTGGTCACCATGCCCTCGATGAGAGCCGCGCAGATAATGGAGAGAGACCTTTCACACTATGCGAAGATAATCATCTTTTGCTCTCGAGCACCATCTTTCTACATTCGAGGAGAAGTTCCGCTGCTTAGGGATTCCCTGCTGTTTCTCAATCATTGTCTCAGATTAATCATACAGCAAAAAGTTTCAGATGAAGGGGTAGCGCAAATGTTTGCAGATCCATCTGGTCCACTTTTCCCAACTCAGACCATGTTCTTGTCGCATCTTTGGGAATGCGAGTATTCCCTTCAACAAACCGGTTTTGTTGCGCCAGTTGAGATGGCCTGGTCACGTCCCACGCATGGCACCTGAGCGTCTACAGCGTCGCGCTCCATTCGTTCGTCAAGGACCTGGCTGGAAGTGACCACGTGGTGGTCTGCCTTCTACATGGCGGCTACACATGAAATCTCGGACATTGTGTCTAGTCGCTGTTGGACCTGTACGTCTTCCAGGATGGGGACCAAAAGACGAGGGGTGCCAATGGCTTAACACTCTTGAAGAGATGGCCCGCAACCGAAATAAGTGGAAGAATTGTGTAGCGCACTGTACTGCTTCATTTGTTGTATAATTCAAGAATTCAAAAGGACAAAAAGAGAGCAAAATCGGCACTTGAACAACAAACTAAAAACGTTTTATTCTAGTTTTGTCGGAATGCTCATTTCTTCCAGCGGCATATTAGCCGAAGCGTGTTGCTCACATGCAACTACAGTGCCACGATGACTACGAAGCAATGATTGTCCCTTATCCGCTGAGCTCCATGGTTTTCGTCGGTTCTGTGTCTAGTTGCTAGGCTGCTGAGATTACTACTACTACTACTACTACTACTATTACTGGCTGTGCGAACATCTACATGAATTTCGGAAGATCCACGACAAATAGAAGCTCTAAGATTGACATAAGTAAACTAACTATTATTTCGGTTCAGTAGTTATCAAGCTTCCCTGACTGGTGCACTCGGCTGCGACCCACCGCAAGAGGTTGATGAACACTGACGTACACGCAGTGGACTATCGTCTCTTCCGGACAACAAGTCTGTTGTCTTGCTCAACACCCCATGAAGGCCTGGAACTTCATGCGCTCTTTAATTTAATTGACCACTACAGGAATACTTCAGCAGAGTCTCATCATGATGAACTACACCGTTCTGTCAGTCGGCAGCTCAAACAAAACCTACACAGTGACGATGAAGCCTTGTGGTCCCAGCGTGCTTCGGAAATAGATGCCGCTGACTTCGCTTGCAATACTCGCAAGCTCTTCCAGCTCATTCGATCAGCTGGCCAAGGAAAGTCTTGTGTCTGTGCGACTACATGCAAAGCGGATGGTTTGCCGCTTGCCAACTTACAGAGACCGATGGGCCGAACATTTTCACTCCTAGTTCAATCGGCACTCAACGTCCGCTTATAACCCGGCGAACCCAGCTGCCCGCCCTGGGTCGTCACATTTGATCCACTCAGCTGCCGACTCAAACGGACTTCCTCCGGAGCTGTTCACATATGGAGGATCAGTTATCATTACCCAGCTACCTTAACTGTTATCCAAACTCTGGCATGAAGAAAAGATACCTTCTTCCTGGAGCGAGTCAGTTTTGTCCCCGTTTTTAAGAATATTTGCTCACACTTCGTGTACCCAGCACTGGGGGATTAGTCTCATTTAGGTTGCCTCCAAGCTATTGGCATCCATTCTATTCCGTAGACTATCTCCCATTCACGAATCTCAACACCTGGAAGAATAAGCTGGATTTCGACCTCGCCGCCCGTGTGTGGATCAGATATTCACACTCCTTCAAATCTTGGAACACCGTCAACTTAACCAGTGGCCGACCATCGTTGCATTCCTGAGCATCCGTGCCGCATTCGACTCGGTTGATCGACCTGCACTGCATCATTGTTTGCTAATGAACGGGTCCAGGAAAAGCACACTGCCATCCTAAGTGTACTATATTTTCCCATCATTAGCAGGGTGAGGGTGTATGACAGGCTTTCGTCGTCTTCCGCTGTCAGTAGCGGTGTAGGATAACTCGGCTCTATATTCCCGTTACCCTTTAATTTTGTTATTGCTGACATCCTGTAGAGAGCTCTGGAGGGTTGCCAAAATTTGGGCATACGGTTATTCCCGGACAGGCGAGCAACCGACTTAGATTATGCTGATGATATCGCCTTACTTGGTAAAGACTCACAGGGTATGCAAACCCCTCTAGACCGCTTGACCATTGCGGCATCTAGGTACAGAATGTGCTTTCCGCGTCAAAGTTTAAAGTGCTGCTTCAGGATTGGCACTCACCTGTTCCCGTGCTCCATGTCGTGGATACACAGCTTGAACAAGTGGGTAGCTTTGTCTACCTTGGCAGCTGTGTCTGTTGGTGGTTTCATTAGAAGGGCAGCTTCTCTTCGCATCACCAAAGCTCGATCGGCGTTTGTCAACATGCAGCAGTTGTGATGTCGTCGGGATAACTCCATCTTTGTAAAGGGTTGTGTTTACAATACCACCGTTCGGGCGAGGTTGCTATATGGAAGAGAGTCATGGCCAGTTCGCGTAGTTGATAGGCGCCGACTCTCGACCTTCGAAAACGGATACTTGTGGAGGGTTTCTCAGTGTAATGCCAACAACACCATCGCAACAACGAAGTCCGACGTTGTGTCTTAGCGAAGGCGGCTATTCCCTACAACAAGCTGGTTTTGTTACGCCAGTCAAGATGGCTTGGTCGTGTCCTGCGTATGTCAGCTGAGCGTTTGCCGTATCGCTATCTGTTTGTTTGGATAGGATTTAACTGGAATGGACCACAGGGTGCTCTACCATCCATCTGGCGACAGAAAATGAAACCGTTGACTTCAACTCTTGCCTCCATTGGATCCATAGGTCTGCCTGGTTGGGAACCAAAGGACAAGGAGTGCCGATGGCTGGTAACAATTCAGGATATGGCTCGTAATCAAAACCAGTAAAGCATTTGTTTACATAACTGCTTACATGTAGCTATTTAATGTGTAACGATTAAAAACGATAAAAAAGTTAAAAAATGGTGTGCGCAAAATAAATAAATGCTTCGTTTTATATATTGCGACACGATAGCTGAAGTGTGTTGCTCACCTTCAGTTAATGTGCCATGATGCTGATACGGTGTTCAGCCTGTCTCCTTTTAGTGGCTTCCATGGTTATGTTTTGCTCTATGTCTATTTGATGGGCTGCTGACTATACTGCAACAACAACAACAACTACTACTGCTACTACTACTACTACTACTACTACTACGTACTGATTCCCCTTCCTGGTGATAGTGAGAAAACGAATGGCAACCAGTGTAACGTACAATGTAACACCTCTAGCCGAAAGTGTAGCCAAGCGTCTTTGAGTACGAATCAGCCGATTAATGCAAACATTGGCTTATTCACACTTTATGCAGAAAAGCTGGTCAGTTCACGGGCGAAGGATCGATAGTGCCTCACGAACAAACGAAATACACAGTGTAGTAGAAAAAGTACTGCGCTTAAGATTCAGTGTCAATACAAGATAAGCACAAATGTGGGGCAAAATGAAAAACGGATGCGCGGAACCATTAAAGGTTCTGGGGTGGATAGGGTGGGTGAGGCAATTTGACAATACAATGGGGAGTGGTAGCGTTTTCTTCACCGCGCTATAACAGGAGCGTAAAGATTAATGGTCAGATAGAAGCGCTCGGCGTCATGAGAATCACCGGTTGCAATAACGCATTTACCGGAAAATAGTATTGGGTTCAATTAGCGGATCTTTGATTCAGAGACAAGTAATAAATATTCTACGGACTTCGATCTGTACTTGCCCACAGCATTTGTCCACCGTATTAAGACGCTAAACTGTTGGGGGAGCGATAAAAATGCATGTTAGCGTAAGTAAACCTTCATAGCCACAATTTAGTTTGGAAATTATTGAGAATACCAGTAGCACGGGGTGTGGATGAGAGGATTGTCCTGTTCTCCGAGCTGGACATTTCGGTTACAGACATTCCGTTAGCAAACTAGGTAACATGTTCAGTGCGGCTATTCAGTCCTGATTCGCGGATTCTCGCAAACCAATGCCAGATCCGAATAACTATTGATTGTTACCCGCATCGAATGTCAGCCTTCGATCGGTTCATGTTAGTCGATCGAGTGGGAACGTCTTTTCCTTGTCGATCTGGTGCCTATTGCTGGCTTAACCTGCAGTGCTTCGTAGACACTCTGCAGCTCCAGGTGTTTGTTGATTGAATTCCGGCCAGAATGCCAGGGCTCGAGGAACTCACGCGCAATGCGGTTTCTTGCTCTTCCAAGTATTTCAACGTTCTCCAGATCGAACTGGCGATCTTCGGAATCCATGTGTACTGACATTAAGGATTTCTCATCGTGGAGGCGGATGACTAGACTATGTTCGTGCAGTCTTGTGCCGAGTTTTCTTCCAGTCTGGCCTACATAGTACTTCTCACAGTTCTTGCAGGAAATTTTGTAAACTACATCTGCTGTTTCGTTCTTAGGCAGTTTGTCCTTTACCTTGTAAAGTTTACATCGTATGGTTTCCGTTGCTTCGTGTGCAACATTTATCCCGTGAGGCATTAGAAGCCACGCTGCCATTTCAGAAATCCAATGGATATAAGGTAGGATAATCGATCTACCAATCCACTGACGTTTGTTTTAAAGTGTCATTTCATCATTTCCATTGGATGTTTATGGCCACTGTTTCTGGTTGCAGACCACAATGTAAATGCAGCAAAGGAACCTGTTACTACTTTTACCCACTCCCCTGTGTGTACTCTCATTTCAGACGCATCTAATGATGTACAATTTGACGCGGCTTGGTGGGAACAATAAATACAGTGTACTGTTGCTACACTTACTGTAACACACTTTGTTTTATCGAATCGTACATGCTTTTGATCCGTCTGATGCCTATACATTTGTTCGTCTGGTGCTCTTATCTGCTTCCCCTGAGTTCGATCCTAGCCCACTGGGTTTCCCGGTTCGATGTGTGATAACTGTTGGATTCTTGTATCCCTCCATTTCTACACATCGGATCCAATCCTGATTCTACTAAGACCACTACACGTTACAACAACTTCACTCTGACGCGTTCGATTAGTTCTTTATTTGCTCTGTACTCATTTCCTTTGTCTGGTGGCACACTTTTAGTGCTCTGGTTGCTTTTGGCAGGAACTCGTCGTGTCACATAAACGGTGATAGTTTCCCATAAATACCCAGGATGGTGTTCCTTCTAGTTCGTTTTATGGCTTCAAGTAGTGGGGGATGCAGTGGCGCAGCTGGTGTAACATTAAGAGACGACAGAAGTGTTGAAACATCATAACCATTTCACTCTGGCAAATGGAGTGCTCTTTTATTAAACTACAATTGCAGTCTGATAATTTCGGCCAAAGTTATTTGAGTAGCTGTCACTACAGCTGAACATTTTACCTGACTTTGAACAGGGCTATCAGCTAATTTCCTAGAAGATGCCAGCAGAATATCATTAGACGCTCAGCCTGAAACACAACACCAAATTGATCTCATATTCGGTTTCCAGAAGAGAGCTGCAGGTCTGTCGCAAAATTATTCACGATCAAGAAGGAAGTGGGGATGTGCCTAGCCGCGAACTACCTGCCTTGTTTCGGACTGGCAGCGAGGGGAATTCTGCGAGAGTTTAAGTGCACTATACTCACCGGTGTTTAAAATATAAACATTTCGATCATAAAGGAACCCACCTCCAAGCAACGTACAAGTTCAGGCACGGGTTAAATTTAGGGTTGGGAGTGAGCTCCAATTTCACCGAGACCAAATTTCAACTTGCAAAGACGAAGGCAATTCTCCCGGAATGCTGTACAGAATTTTTAGGCATCTGAAAATACTTGACAGCGGATGGTAACGAAGTTATGGGACCACCACAACAAGGTACGTAGTACAATCTTATGATCGTTTCTGGATCGAGATGGGGTACTTTACACAAACAGTGACTTAAAGTTAGCATACTATCGTCTCAACCTTAATATGGAGAATCCATGCCAATAGAATCATAAATCGCCTAGGAACTCACATTCAAGACGTTTCAGTCCCTTGGAAAGATTCACTTAATCCCTATTACCGACATTCTTCTAATCAGAATGAATTGCTGGTGGAAGCGGAATTTACACAATAAGCCACTGATTTATATGCGACACAACATTTATAGTCAGAATATTCGCACTGACTATGAGTATATTTAGTTGGACCTATTTGCAATTACCATAGGTGCATAAGTTATTGCACCACACCCTCTCCGTTGATCAATAATCACTAAAATACAAACATAATAATGACAGTGATTGTTACCGTTTCGTTTCATTTTTAGCAGGATTATCTATGCAGTGAAATGTAGAGTATTTGGTGGTCTCAACTCTGTTGTTGGTACGCAAAATCGGATGGTGATCCGTCAGAGGCTGAAGATACTTTTACTCAGATTGCCAAGTGATCATGCACCATTTTCAGCTAATGCATATCAAACATAGTCCCTCGTATTTACTATTTCGCTTCCAGCTGTTGTTATCTAACCTAACGGAATACCATCATGAATTGGCAAGCGGAATGGAGAGTTCAGCTTCAAGCCTGTATCGTAGAGGGATGAAGCACTGGATGACTTGACAACCTCAAATGTAAACAGTCTCGTTCATTGGTCGTCAGCTACCTATTTCAAGTGAGCCACCGAACGTTGCTATCCTATTACCCACTGTTTCTATAGCGGTAGAACCCCGAAGTGTTGGATTGACCCAGATTGTTACAATTGATTGGTAGCTTCCAGCACTAACTGCCTCCAAGTGGCTGTTCATTGATGCTCTTAAATGTTTACCCCAACTCCGAACTTCCTATGAGCTGGCCTTGTGGTGCCACTCTCCCAAAGCAAGAAAGTTACACTTGGCCTGACAAGTCATGCAGAATCGTGGGGGGGTGTAACTACAATTATCAAAAGATGGGTGAGTTGCCTGTTTGACCCTTTAGCTAGCAGATACGCTGCTGAATAATAGTAGTGTAAGTGGGAATTGAATGCGAACGAAGTGGTAAGATGGGGACAGTCACAGTTGTAGTACTCCGTAAGAAAAGTAATAAGGAGAATATTCAATTCCGTACCGCTTCCTCAGATATATGTGACATGTTAATCCGGTTTAGAGGGCTTATTAATAAATTACAACGTATCAGAGCATAGGTAACAAAGTGATGGGAGCCAAGGGCAAGATATACTCATTTTTGAAAACGTCTAATATGGCGGAGGAAACGAGGAAGTTTGGGAGAGAGTTCCAGGGTTAGTATAACAGAAGAGAAAAATAATTCCGCCGGAATTCCAGGCGGCTATAGTATACACACAATTTCTCTGGGTTACCTCTAAGATTGGTGTTATAACTAAATTTCAGCAAGTGATGACATACGTGATTTGGGTAATGCAATATTTGGTTGACAAACATGAGATTGATGAGCAGGCTTTGGTAGCGGCCACTGAAAACTACCAGTGACTTCAGCTTTTGATGGTCGGGCAGATTTCTTAGGTCCTGGAGGTTCTTTGTGGCCCTGCGTCGTGGTTTCTCTAGCACCTCTAAGTCTCGCTTCAACTAAGGTTGCCAAACTTGAGTAGCGTACTTAACTTGACAGCGCACGTAAGAATTGTGCTTCATAGGGAAGACGGATGGGTCGAATCTTCCGAATGCTCGCTGCAGCAAGCGGACGCGCTGGTTGACTCTTTTCGGACATGTCACTGACTGCTCTGAACCATTAAGGTCACTTTGAATGAGCCCACCAATGTCGAGTACTTGGGAACTAGTTTGCAATACATATGACCCAAGCGTATACACGTATTCATGGTTATGGCGCTATTGAACAGCGCGACACTTTTCCACCTTGAGCGGTAGCATATTCAGAACTGACCAGTTTAAAATCATGTTGAGGGCACACTGGAGCATCTCGTGGTCGTTAGGTTTATGGACCGCTGGCCATAACTTGATATCCTCCGCGAAGATTAGGAAATTGGAAGTAGTTTCTCTCGCCAGATCGTTTATGAAAATCAAGAATAAATGGGGCCTGATCATCGAACGTTGTGGTACGCCGCATTCCATCTCCACTGCGTCGGACAGGGGTTCACTTACTCTCACTTCCAACAGACGATCGTGCGGGACATTGCCTATCCAACGCAGCAGTGGGTCACCAAAGCCATGAAGCTGAAGTTTATGGAGGAGAATTCGGTGGTTTAAGCGATCAGCCGCTTTTGAGAAGTCCAGGTAAATGACATTTTCAACTGCTCCACCAACTGCTTCTGTTCAGCTATTGCAGGCAGGTAGCAGATTCGTAGTGCATGAGTGGTTTTATCGGAATCCATGTTGCTCTGGTGGTATAATTTTGTGATTTTCCAGTTTCTGCATGAATGCATCAGCACAGGGTGCAGAGTTATGAAACGGTAATTGGTTGCGTCCGTGCTTCAACCTCCATTATGAAGAAAGTAATGACCGCACGCTTCCATATTGTTGGAAAATGATCATCTACCACACGGCGCTGATAGAATATAGCCAGTGGTTCCGCCAGATCACTGGATGTTACCTGTAAGGCCTTCGGTCGAAGCTTATCGACACCAGGCGAGCTGTAGATACGCAGATACAACAGGTTCTTTGAGACAACTTCCGCAGTAAAAGTATTATTGGATAAAGCTGATGGTAAACAACAGAAACAGGGATAACCGTTGGGCTCGTTACTCTCTGGAACGTTTGTAAGTAACAGAACTGTTAGAGGTCAGCTGCTTCCGTTGATGATCGCGTGCACCCGACAGTCGTGAGCAGTTCTAGTATTCCGCGTTGAAACTTACGAAGGCCATTAACATGCCTGTATGAGAGTTTGCGGCTCGTGCAGAATCATTTCGTTAACTGCTGCTGATGCGTCACCTTGTCCACGCGGATGTAAAACACACAGAACTTACGCTGTGCTACATAGGCAGTTAAGGTTTCGGGGTTCGGGGAGCCCATATGAGCTCTCCGTGTCACGTCCCTCAAGGACATACATTTGCGTGTTCTCCTCCTCAGAATTGACTTATATCTCCTGTGACGATGGAAGGATTTATGCTTAGATGCGTGCGTTTTCAGTGTAATGAATGTCCTTGTGAAAGTGTCAGGTTATTTCTGGGGGCACTGAATTAAGAATGTTCAGGATACCTCCTTAACAAGCGTGAATAAAACGTTGTATTGCGTGACCGTATACACTTTCTCATCCTCTTCTTTAGAATATTCGGAACAGCACACACAGTTTAACAGTAGAGTCGCATGGTCACTGCGACCCGGTGGTGTGCTTGCAATTATTCCGTCTACCATGAGTACTTATTTGGTGAGCACAAGATCAAGTATCAACGGCTTTTGAGCAGTGGGAATTCTTGTGGAAGAGGTCACGTGGTTGTAGGTAGGGAAGCCAGAAAGTACCATTTGTAAACAGTCCTTGGACTGCATGCTATCGGTCGCCGCTGTTTCCAAATTGTGCATATTAACGTCTCCAGCGAGGAAAAGATGACTATATGTCATGCTCAAAGCAACCAGAAGAAGGTGGTTTAGTTTGGAGTCTATTTCACACGCAGAGTTTCGTGGACGGTAAACCACAGCTACAAGGCATGAGACTATACATATTAAAAGGATTTGGCGAGGATTTTGAGTTCGTCGCAATTGGCCGACAATTCGGCTGACAACCACCATTCCAAGAAAGCACCATCCGGCCGTTCCGCTCTTTGGGGCTCTGTAGTGATGCGCGTCCTTCAGTCTCCTTCCGAGGCTCGAATCCATGGCTGCCATTGGCTTGCGTCAACTAGCTCGTAGCTGAAGCTACTGAGCCACGGGGGACCGCAGACGAACATGATGAATTATTAGCTAATTGCCATATAGCCCGACCCACCCTCCACTGCCATGTAGGTAACTGCCATGTATATGACAGCGGTTCGCCTTCCAGTGTAAGTACATCCCGGTTACGACAACGACGAACTTACCATGCATGTGTCTTTGTTCCGCAACCATTGCCGTCACGACTGCTAATGTGGGGCACGGATCTCTTTGCGGTCAATAAGTTCACATTGGTGGTTAGCCTATTAATAAATAATTACGCCACCACTTCTTCCTGCTCTGTCATTCTGAAGTAGTGACCCACCAGGTACACGGACTTCAGAACCTGTTTCCTCAAGGCTTAACTAGGTCCCCGTGATTGTAATGAAACCTTGAGACTGTGACGCTTTGTGTTACCTAAGTTCTGCCGACTTACAAAGAATACCTTGAGCGTTAGTATACACACACGACAATGTGTAGCGCGAACGCGGACCACACCGCCAACCGAGCACCGGCGGCTAATATGTGTGTTGACAATTTGGTCACGAAATGACCTACAGTATCCCGTTGGCAACGCACCGTGTCCGATCTGTCGAACAGACCAATTCTCACAACGCGCATGCGCGGTTACTGCGCAGGCGGACATTCGAACTTACCCCGTTGCTAAACTGGCCACTACGCTTTCTATACATACAATACATAGCCGGTATGTAATAGTACAAGATTCGTCTTCTAAACTCTCACAAATTACTTGGGAGCGCAGGACTTTTAAATGATCCAGAAAGGTCCCCTGCAATATTTACAACTCATACGGCCTCCTACGCACCCTGTAAAACACCCAATGAACGACTTTTTAATTTTGAGACGGTCTAGTAGCGGGCATTTCCCAGTATTCCCAGTAAGGATTGTTTTCCGTTTGCGGGTAAAGGGATGCTATTCACCCTGAAGGTTTTCATTTGCAATCCATTTATATCAACAGGCAGTGGATTATGTCAGATATGGCTAGAGATCAACCAGGTTGAACTGCATGTGCGAAGCACATGAACATGTTTACCAAAATTGCATTGCCGCAGAAGTTGGTTTACCAGGAAAAAGCTGTTTAGTTATTAGATCAAGGTTGACGCCCAAAACTCTGACATTACTAGGCATCCGCTTCAACTATTAACAAAGATTTTTGAAAGATGAGTTACAATCTTTAACTCAGGTAGTCGAAGAATTTGTCTCAGTGAAACCATCTAAGAATGGAACAGTGTTTATGGTTGGTAATAAAGCATGGTCTTAACATGTCCCTTTGTTTGTAAAACAAGGGCATTGCAACTTCGATGTCAACAAGTAGGCGAAATAATGTGTGATTTGGTGAAGCGAGAGGGCCACGGTATGTTAGATGCTTGGTTGTGGGAGCGTGCTAGCACTATGCAAAACGGCGGAGCAGAGTACGTAATTGACCTGAGCTACTGCCTTTATTGAAAGAATCACAGCGTGCTGTCCTACGATAGATTCCATGCCACGTCCTACACTACTATAAATAAACATAAAACTTGTTCGACTGAGGTGGATCAAAAGCATTTGCTACTGCGCCAAGTGATAATTGTACAGAAGTGCCAAGAAAGCCATACGCTAACGGACCAACAACGGAATATACTAAGTCACTAGCAGAAACGGAAAGCTTGGGTACCGCAGGTGTATGCGCGCGAGTAATAGACACAGAAGCAGTGCGTGCCACTCAACCTCCAATAGAAATTGCGTAAATGAGTGAAAGTTATGTTGGTCAGCACTGATACAGAAGTTTCGTAATGTTTACCAAGCTAAATTGCTCGGATGGAACCTTTAGTTCTTGTAGTACGCTAAGCTGTGACATCTGTGTAAATCTACCTTGATCAGATTTCCATTGCCTAACACACACTTTGCCATAACTGGTCTTTTGGTACCTTGTACTATGACACAATGGAACAATGGTATAATACGCATAAAAATCCAAGGTTTGCCATGGGTTGTATATGAGTCAATAGGAATGTCTCGGTTCTGTTTGTTGAATTAGTGTGGACCGGCTTCGTTGATGAAACGTGGCTCTCATCCACATGCCTCCCAATCTTATTCCTTCGCTATTTCACAGGATATGGGGTATGTGGGTAGAACTGTGGAGATGCAGCGCAAGCCACCCATGGGCCCTCTGTAGGCGTAGGCGTCCTGTGGCTGTCCTCATGGAGACCACAATATCAGGCACGTCCAGACAAGGACGCCGTCAATCCACATGATTTATAGTGCGGCTACTGTCTGTGTAATTTTATTCGAGTACGCAATTTGTCGATTTGAAACTCTTAGGTAAACACTGTGCACTCGTGCGGCTGGTGTTATAAATAATAATGAGTTGTATATTCACTTTGTTCGTGAGACTCTGCTGTCATGACATTTATGGGTAAATGAAAGCACATTATAATGCAATAACCACGCATTCTCAGAAAATATACAGCTGAAATGCAAAGTGCTTTTCCGTTTTATAAATGCTATGGACGTAGCGTCTAGCGAGTGGACGACAAGACCTCGTAGGATAGCCACTGTCAGTGACAGTGGAAGCTAGGTCGTTCTATATCCTAGGTAGCTTGCAAACTGTGCATCCTAGCCAACGTCCCCCCGTGGCTCAGTAGCTTAAACTAGTGAGATAGTTTGCATCTACCTTTAGCCCTCATGGGTTCAATCCGCAGTAGATGACCGAGGGAATGCACACCACTGACGAGCCCCACTAGGGTGAAACGCGTCTGGTGCTTTTCTGGACTGGACTGTGCTAACAAGCTTGTAAGTTACTGGGATGCACGCTATAAAATTACATAGAGCTTCCTGCTACTCATAAGTAATAAGTAACTAGTTTATTCTTGACAACCTGAGGCGCGCTTTTACAGGAAGTATCATGGAACAAGACAAGGGGTAACGGGGAAATGTACACTAATGCATTTTGTCATAACAGGGAATGTATATATGTGTACAAAAGGGGTGTGCGTGTATCTGTGTTGCTTGGGTTTGCGTACGTTCCGCTTTATCTTGACTGTTTGTTCGCGTCACCAATGTAAGAGGAGATGATTGATATCCGTGGGTTGTATATGATTATACGAATAAGCAAGGGACAGTACCATCACCTTGTGACGAAGCACAAGCGTTATGTCACAGTGACGTGAGACATACATTTGTAGCCTTTTATTTGGACAATGTTTGGGAGACGAAAACCAAACACCGGAAACACAGTCGTCGAATTATTTTTTGAAACCGGGTTAAACCGAACCACCAAGCTGACACTTTGTAGAGGTTGTTCGGCTAGCCAGCCAGCGTTGGTTTCCGGTAAAGTCTAGATGTGCGGAAATGACGCAGTTTTGCAACACGCAGTAATGTTCGTAGTCCAAATGACGCAAGTGCAACAAAACATACGGAACTGATAAAAAGTATCGTGTATTATGACAAGAAGAATAGACAGCGCACTGATCATATAGCTGAGAGCAGTTCACTAATGAGCGGTTGTGCGATAAACAGACATTCACGAGCATACCTACGGACAGCTAATACTGACTGTGTGAACGCCTTGTAAACGAGAGATTTGCGTGGGACTCGAGAGATTCTTAATACTCCGGGGCTAACGCAAAAGAAGGCCGGAACTCAAATACTGTACTATTCATAAATAAGTGAACGGTATCTTCCTCGACGATGCGAGGCATAATCTAACTAAACGGTTAATCAATAGGTACTGCAACCTTGAGTTAAAAAGGTAATTATTTCCGCTTTATCCGACGGATCCGAAAAGGATTTTCAAAGTATTTGGCAGGTTTAATGTATTAAAGAAATTGAGAAACTGGGAACAATAACAACTTCGAATTTAAGCTACTGTGTACTTAAAGTAATACAGCCATCAGTGGATGCGTCCCGAGGGTACCTACTTTTCTACAGCGTATTACTTAGAAAGGCTTCACCCTGTATATCCACATGTCGGGGTGTGACGAAATAGCAAGTGAGCCATCAACTGTTTAACAAATGTATTTGTTTAGAGCTGATTGTTTATAAATTATGAACGATGAAGCCTCAGACCGTTTCGTCACGAGGAGCGTTAAATGCTAGCTTCAAACCGTGACCTCAGGACAGCAGCCCTGTGCATGATGAATGGCAGCATAGGAAATAGGAAAAATTAAATATGCTAAGTATAATAAATTTATTACTAATAAAAGAACAAATGGCCGGTTTCACAACAGCGCGAAAAGTATCGACACGTCGTACGATCAAATTGCGCGATGTGACAGCCGGAGAGATATAACTGCCCGAATTATCCCTAGACAAGCATGTACTAAAAAGAAGTTTCAGAGTGATCGTTAATAGCAACCATTTGAACAGTAACGATTCTGTTGTCGCCAGGAACTGAAATTTGGTAAATGTTTCTGTACTGTTACATACGGAAAGGATGAGGAACTGGTTAGCATTGTAGAACAAATGTGGCGAAGAGAACCGACGAGCAAATATAACGCATTGGACAAGTTGACGGAAGAGTACGAAGATGGTTCCTCTTCCCATTACCAATCAAAATTGTTGCTCTTGCTTTTAGATGGGAAGATGGCTAATAGGAAGTAAATGTTTAATAGGGTAAAACTATACAAGAGGTTGCGTAAAAGAATACAAATGGTGGCCGTTATAACACCACAAGCTAGAAGATCTAGATTGCACTGGTGCAATTAAAGGATATTATGGACATTCATCAACAGTATCATTCAGTTCTGAAACAACTGCCTCTTCACTAGATACATATGCAGTAAAAATTACCGTACAGCAAGATGCCACACTACAGAGTTTGCGAGCGTACTTCATCAGCATTGAATAGACAAATAGCTGGTAGGCCGGAGTTTAACACATGGCGCTGATGGTGTGGTTCTCCAAAACGTGATCCTTATATCGAAGTTGCGAATTGCCTGGCAATTTTACGGCAAAAATTCTAATGTAAGTCCATAAGATTTTTCCGCATGAAACATCCGTTGGTTTCTCGCTCCGGTTCGCTCTAACCCCGCTCCATACGCTATGGGAGAATTACAGGACGCATAAAGTTGGGCCTGCGCTCTGTCAGTTCGACATGCCGAAATCACAATGATCCTCCATGGAGCAGCAGATCCGGAGATCCACCCACCAACCTCCGGAGAGTCAACAGCCGCATCCAGCACAACTCTTTGGCTCTCTGCAGCTTTCTTTCAAACGCTGCAAGCCCCAACTTATCGTGAACAAAGATAGAACACTTGATCTCACGTGAAAGGAAGTTTCTGATATTTTGTACGCCAAACGCTATACCTCCCCTGATCCACCTACGCCAAACTTTCGATTTTACCAGACCAATCAACTACAGGTTCGATCGACATTTGTGCATTCGCGACTAAACTAACTGCAGCTATTACCATTTACGTTTGTCCCACCCCACAGTACAACACATTTATTCTGGTGCCTGAGCGGTACCAGAACTTATTTACCAAACCATCGAGTTACACCGGGCCAACCACGAGCGGAGCAACAACACTAGTAGTTAAAGCAATATAAGCTTCCATTTTAACAAGGTCACATATTACTTAGCTATCATCATTGTGATCATTCGCGGGCCGTCGTACTGCAACTAGATAAGTCTGGAAGCGTTATCATTGGGCATGAACTTCAGCGTGCCAGCAAAGAAGACATGTCACATCCATATTGAGGCCCGATTCGGAAGCCTAATCGATCAACCGTCCAAAATGAACTCGACGGCCCAGGAACACTACCACTGGCTTAGAGTTAAGCTTGTCGACATTTCACACGGTTACCTGATAGCTCCGACTCGCCAACCCTTCTGTCTAGATAACACTCACAATAAAGTCTTACGTGATGTGATGTGTTGGTTTTAAAACTAGACATTGGTACAGGAGTTGTTTTTATGGATGTCAGATTATGAAAACAAGATCCATTATATCCTGAAGGATAAATTCAAATTTTAGGAGGACGCAAGCGGAACTACGGTAACGCAAGTTGAAAAGAGGGTGACATACCAATTAAAATGGTTACTTCAGCATAGTATTATAACACAAAGGGTGTACAATTCCCCTGAAATAGGTCTACCACGCTAACACACCTTAAACACCGAGACTGTCTACTTGCAACTCCCCGTACCACAAGTTGCCACGTTGCATAGTCGACATGGTTGCACCAGTGAGACAAATGATAGCGACCTACACCATAAAAGACACTATTGATTTGGTTGATTTAATGCAGGATATGAATATTTCCGACAAAGTTATATGTTATATGAACTTGGTAGCTTTGTTCACCAACATCCCATTAAAAGAAGCAGTGGGTTTCTTGTGCGAGTTCATCGAGAATAAAAAGTAGCCTTGCGAATTCCAGTGAAATATCTCAGGGATTTACTGCTGTTTTGAACAGAAAATGTGCACTTCTTATGTAATGGACAAGTTTATCGACAGGTTGATGGTGTGGCTATGGGAAGTTCGCTTGACCCGGTACTGGCTGACATATGTATGGCGATGGTTGAATCGAGGCGTGAATCCTACCTGAACCAGATGTGCCTATACGGACCATTTATGGATGACACCTTAGTGATTGCTCCAAGTGTAGAGAGTGTTCAGTCCCTTCTCAGTATACTCAACGACGCACCTCCCAATGCCCGGTTCACCTGTGAGCAATGAGCTACAAATTGTGTTGCTTTTCTGAACGTATTGTTAACATGACGAGATGATGATGGATCAATAAAACGCTCTGTTTACAGGAAAACTACATAGGGACGCTTGTATGAGAATTTCAACAGCTTTGCACCCATCCAATATAAACGTTGCTTTGTCAAGACGTTATTCGAGCTTGCCCGTAGAATACACAACGCTGACTGTGTGGAGTCGGAATTATCGTTCGTCACACAGACTTTACGGACCAATGGATATCCAGTGGCATTCATCAGATTTCACGGTCACCAGAAGAAAGGCAAATCAAGAGTACTTGCTGTGTCCAAAATGCCCATCTATTTACAGCTACCCTTCAAAGGCAATGTGGTGACAACGCAAATTGAACGACGGGTGAACACTGCTATTCGGCGTACATTCAGTACTGCCAAACTCTGTTCTATATGGACAGCCAAAGAGCTGTCGATGCCCAAATCAAACCTACTCAACCGGTCACCGCCACAACTCACTGCATTTACTAATTCGTCTGTACCTGCGGAAGTAATTTCATTGGCGGTACAGACCGTCGTCTGAGTAAGCGGATTGGGGAGCTTATTCCGAAGCGAATTTCTGTGTTGATGTCGCAACAAGCAACCGGACAAGGAGCAGCAGGCAAGCTGACGGCATCATCCATCGCTAGACACCTAATCAACACAGGTCATCAAGTTGACCCTTGCTCAACTTTCACGGTGAGTTGCCGAAACGAAAACGCCAGCGTGCTGAAGTTTGCCGAGGGTGTGGCCCTAAATCGCTACTGTCCCACCCTTTGTGTACGAAAGCAACGAACAGTAGCCCTTAAGCTATCTTGCGGTTCATGACCTTTGCCCCAGAGCTACCACCTACTATCTGGTGTTTATGTAAATTTTTCTCACCAATTCAAAACTATCGTTTCCTTCCCTTACGTGATCAAAATATGTTGTTAGTTTGCAAGTTATCAGATAACACGAAATGATGCCATCGTGCAGTGCTCGTCTTCTTATTGTTTTGTTCAGACTGAAACAAGTAACCCGCAAGCTTATCGATTCCCCTTGTGCTTGCGAATCCGTACAGAGGCAAATATCCTCTTGCACGTTAAGATCAGTGGAGAGGTTTGCGAAATCAGCACCAACTGACGGCCCACGTAGTACATAACTCCGCTTTCTGTTACTCTTCAAAGTGCGGTATCGAGCTCATAGGAATTACTAGCGTACGATCAAATGACAGGCAAGCCAGTATGCAATAATGTATCCCCTATAAAAACTTGGCTCCACATCAGCACACAATGTAATGTCATGACAATCGGTAGAGTCTGAAGGTGCTTTAAATGTCACTACCTTTACGGTGCTTAGCAAAACTGGTTCCGCTTCATGATGGCCACAGTTAGCTTTCAATGAAGCGCTAGGATATGCCAAATTAAGAGGAGCCGCATATTCGGGTTGAGAAGCATCGGTTTTAGACGTATCAGCAGAAGTGCCTAAGGGTTCCAAGATTTCCGCGTTTGGCTGAGTACTCATGCACAATATGTATTCAGGATCGTGGGTGTCATCTTGAAGACACCCGAAACCGCTCTGAGTTGCAACGCACTCGTTGACCAATTCTATTAGAGAGGAATTATGTGAAATTGTTTTCCTTGCTGAGACCCTGCGGAAGCCTTTCACCACCCCACTCAATCATTCACACTACGCATTGAGAACTTGCGTAATTGCAACGAGTGGTTCCTTAAAGTCCACAGGCAACTTAGACGACTTCAGTTCAACTGCCGCCTGCTTCTTAAGTTTTGCCAACTTAAAGGCTACACTTGTTTTGCATGAACCAACAAAACGCCTACTCTCTAGGCTGGCAATCGACTCAGAGCAAGAAGTTAAATTACCGCCAGGAAGAAAACCATTGTCTTGCCGACGTTCTTTCTCCTCTCTGACTACGTTCACGGTTGAATAGTTTCCTGTTTACATGATTCAAGTAAGTTAGCGACTGCCTACGATTCGTACAACGATTCCAGTCAAAGAGTCTATTCTGAAGACAGAACCAAACATACCGAGACAAGGAGGTTGAGTACTTGTAGTCCAATACGACCGGAACTAAAAGCGGTTGTTGCATGCTGTAAGCGACAAATCAAATTTGAACTCGTAGTTCACTCTCAGCTTTGTCTTGATTTTGGACTATGCAGTTTTAGGATTTTTTGGAGCCCCTAGTGATTTGTCGCTTACACGTCAGGATGACGATGGCGATGCAGAGACCATAGTCTCCAAAATGCAATGATTATGCAATCCGTGAAAACCAGTGCTAGCGCTTTAGAATGTAGACGATTGTTGCTTAATTAGGTGTTGACTAGGTACAGATTACAAGATCAGGTAACGTGTTGTATCAAATGCAAACCGCTCAAGTAATAGGTCTCTGTTCGTTCAATTCCTCTACGAAAGGTTAGGCTAAGATGGAGAGTAAATAAGTAATCATTATGGGCACTAATTTCCAAGTAAACTAGCCATTCGGACACTAGGGTGTGTGGGCCACTTGACGTCAACAGCCTTCGGTCATAGAGGATGTTTCGTCCACTCAGGAAAATTTTCTTTAAACTATGTGGGAAATAAGTGTAACCTTTGGGTAGCTGGATGCTACACTAATAGTGTATGATGCAGCCGTTTCCTATTTACGTCCGAAAGGTTAAGGTATAGATTGATCGTCCTCTTGACGTATTGGCCAGGATTCCAGGGTATAACCCAACAGGTGGGTACTCTGTGGCAAGTCCCTTGATCTGGGAAAGTGAAAACTTCGTGATTCAACATCACACGGATAGATTTATTCATCAGTTTTATCACTGTCCGGTTTCCTATTTTCAAGACTCTACGTTTGCTCCAGTGTCTGGCGGCCGACTGCATTAGAACATCACCCGTCGCACCATGAAACATTAACCTTATTCTATTGATGTGCAGGCGTTATAACCTCGGTATCCTCTTCCTGTATCTCAGTGCACAGAGTCGCGTCACTTCCGGTCAATAATCTGAAACCAACGGCATTTAGATAACGTCCGCCTGTGCGCCAAACGACTGCATAAGTGAGTCACTTTGTCCTCACATCAGAATGACCGTACTCATCGTTGGGCCGAGAACGTGATTCAAAGCAGGAGTGGCTGTTCTCCAAAACGTTGATACTGCTTACCTCATTGAACACACTTGCAGTATCCTAGTATCACGCCAAGACTGAATTTACCGCCTGTGAGAATTAACGTTACATTCAGAACGTGCTGATCCGAAAATGTAGCAGCGTTTATCGATGAGCATATTGCCGACAGGGTTATGTTGAGCAGACGGAAAGTTATGGTATTACTCAATTCGGCCTCATTTAATATCTGGCCACGTGTCGGTTCATAGGAATGCAATAAGCAATATTCAGCAACAAGGTGATTGCGGTCCTAGTGCATTTGAATTACTTTCGAATGCCTTACTTCATGAATCAGAATGGGCTAACATTATTGCTGTGATTTGGCTACTTTGCAGAATACTAAAAATAGGTTGTATCCGCAGGAGATGCAAATATCACAAGTCTGAGTTACATTTTCCTGTTTGACGTTTGGTGTATTTCTGCAGGATTATCGCGACTCCTACTCTTGGGAATAAATGTTAAAGTAGGTTTTAAAATGTGCATAGCTTTGGATGTGCCTCAAAGCTGCACAGAACTCTCGGGAGCTTTCTAAATATCGCAGAGATTCTAGCATGGTCCGTTCCCTATAGCACTGCGTGCTTCATGTTGAAACGCTGTGCCTACAGTGATGTGGCATCAGAAGTGCCGGTACTTCATGGTTTCGAGTATTGGTCAGCCTTCCAAACTATGTTCGGATGTTATCTTCTGGCCATCACTACACTGGGATCCTAGTCGGTAGGTCATAGTTAATTAGTGTTGGAAACGAAATTGTTTGTTTACAGTTTCAATTCAGATCCAACATGGTGACAGTTTAACTCATGCTTACCAAGTATAGGCTTCCATGACGTGATCCCCTGCTTTGGTTGTATACAAGGGGAGAGACCTCTCCTTTCACCTAGTGCGCAATGACGCCGACGACAATGATGGTCAAAGCATGACGACATACTGGAGCTTTAGAATGTTGACTCCTAAACGTTCTGGTATACGGCGCTCACGAAATCGCAGATGAACTGATGTGATACTTTGAAAGACAAGATAATTTCTAATGCCCAACCTTCTTTCAGATGCAGACGATCTTGTCTCACCAATTTGCTTCTTACTCGGGACTCATGGACCAAGAAGACTGATGAAGCAGTCCCCACAGATGTGATTTACTTGGATTTTTCTAAGGCGTTCGACAGGGTCAAGCACTTCTTTTTCCTCCAAAAGCTTGCTTTCTACGGTATCAACGGTTCCTGCTCACTTTGTTAGAAAACTGATTATACGACGAAGCAACCAGTGTAAGAGTAGCCGGTACTCACTCTGCAATCCTGTGCGTCTCAACTGGTGTACCACAAGGATGCGTCCTAGGCCCGTTACTCTTTGTAGTCTACATTAATAACCTTTCAGCAGACATTCTATCCCCAACGCAAATATTTGCGGACAATGCTAAAATATGGAGAGCAATTCGCTCAGCATCCGACCGTGTTTATCTCCAGGAAGATCTGACTCGGATAAGCGAAGAGGCAGAAAAGAACCAGCTCCCACTGAACCCTGCAAAGTGCCACTTGCTGACGGTGTGCAGCAGCTTCATCAACACATACCTTTCGGGGCAACACGTTCTGAAACAAGTGGCTAGTGACCGTGACAGGCAAAATAGTGCAAGAGAGTCTTGGCAATTCGCTACAATGTTAAAATGTATCAAGTGTAGAGAACTTGAAGTTGAGACTTTTGGGGCGAGCTCTTGGCATGTTTGAGCGACGGTTAATACCAATATTGATTAAATCCTACATTCGCACTCATGTTGGATATGTAATCCAGGCCTGGTGTACATGATTAAAAGGAGAAGCTCGTCCATCGGAACAACCTCAAAGAAGAGACACAAAGATAACGTTTAGGCTATCCAGTCTAAGTTAAGAACTGCGTCTTCATGTACTCCGTGTGTTCGCAACAGAATACCGACGGCTTCGCGGAGATCTTACTTTCACATACAGGATACTAACTAAAAGCGAGCATCCATGTACATCACTGTTGACTCTAGCCCCTTACAAACAAGGCCGAGGCAAGCATCTAAAACTAATGACGCAACACCAAACTGAATTGTAGAAAGTATTTTTACTCACTTGGAATCTGTTCTCACTGGAATGCATTGCCAAGATATATGGTGAACGCACCAGACATGACGACATTCGAAAGGCTCTTAGACTTTCATCTTAGTGATAAGCGCTATACAACAGTTTGCTAAATTGAAATGGTTTAACCACTGATACTTCACGTTCCACCTCGGGACATACTGATTTTAATTTCCTTCTGCGTATCCATCCTGTGGGTCTTGTAAAGTTATGCTTTTTAATCCAGCATACACTATTGAACTATTGAACTATAGATTAGTAGGTGTAACATCCGCACGCACGCACGCACGCGCAGACGGGACTTGCAAGCGTAGCCGATACAAGGTCACTTGACCTTATCGACTCATGTGAGACTTGAAAAGACACAGCATAAGCATCACGTGCACCACGGCCAATGAATGTCAACGGGGCTGACTGTATGCTATACGATTGAAAAGCGCCTTGTGCCCTACCGTGATACATTGCTAAATTGTGTCAATCTATTGTCACTTTTGACAATCTATTTTCCTACCTAATCTCGCAGTTTTCACTATTATTTGTTGGGTCATTAATTAGGTAATTATACGCAACCTATTTTCCTATAAAATCCCAACATAGGCTCAAACTGACCCAGCCCTTAAACTAGGTCATGAATCATTGCCCGTGGTGAGTGTGTTGTAGGTCACTACTTGATAGTACTCTGTTCACTTGTTTAGCGTTGATTTGCCGTGTCATATTTTCTATTATACCCATATATGCGCACATATACAGGATGTGTGTAAAGTCTGGACACATGAGTAAAACTGAACTTTTTATTCAACTAACATATTCAACACGATTTCCATCGTTTGAAATGCAAATGACGATGAGTTTCGCAAATTTTTCATGAACTTGATGCAAAAAATCCAAATTGCCCTTATTCGTTGAATCCAGCGTATACGATCGGCTGTTTTTGATTGGTACACTTTCCGTATTGGCATACAACAAAAAAATGAAGTGAACTAGAGTCTGTTGAAAGAGGAGATTACTGCGCATGACCTCGTCTTGCAATCCAGGTAGAGAAATTACTTTCGACCTATCTATTACATTTGTGACAAAATGGTCAGGTGCGCCATTCTGTTGGAACCACTGAAGAAGCCTTCACCAAAACTTTTGAGTGGAGACAATAATTCATCTTGCAGCACAATGTTTTGCGTTTTCACTGTTAAACTTAATCACACTGAACGCGGTTTTTCCATGAAGCTGCCTGTTCCCTTAAATTTTTTTATCATCTGCCACCGCCGAAAACCTAATTGAGTTCTCCATGAATAACGTATATCAAATTCATCTGCTATCTTCCGGGAAGATCAACCTTCATGTTTACTAACAGTATCAGCTCAACTCGTTCTTCTTTTGACAACTCCATGTTTTATCTGTGAAGACGAAAGGTATGTTAATGATTTTTGGATTTTAATTTTATTTGTATTTAGTGAAAACGTCAGACCATCATTTGTCCAAAATCTCAAAATAGGCTTGTAACCGATCTGGGTTTCATGATTTCTGAACGCATGGAAAAAAATCGGTTTTGGTAGGTTTCCATTGTGACCGCAACAAAAATCTACAAAAAGTGATTTGTATTCCAAAGCTTCCGAAATCCCATGCTGTGTTCAGACTTTACGGACACCATATATATATATATATATATATATATGCATGCCCAGTTGTAAATCTCATGGATAGGTAGCCGCTGGCGGGAAATTCTTCTTTCTGGACAACTAACTGGCATTCACAATCCCGGCAGTTAGATAAACAGGACTGGTCGCTTTCGTTGATTGGCTCGTTACACGCGCAGTTCGGCGTGTTTTTGTGTATATGCTATGATCAGACGTGTGGCAATATTTGAATGACATGAGTAAGTAAGTTGAAGCCGCTTCAGTTTTCCTGTTGACAGACCACTCTCTACCCGCATTTTACACGAAATGTCATTCGACAAAGCGATTTCTCACATGTCCTTGACGGAAGGTAGGCTGATCTATTCGTCTCTGTTCTTATATGCCCCGCAGAAAGACGTTATCGCTGTGTTATGGAAATCCATGGTACCCCTTATCCTATGAAATTAATTCACTGGAACAAAACCTCTAGAGTTACTTTCGGACATATATATATATGTATATCTATATGCATCGTTTATAAATCCTGGAGGACACGGCCGAGAGTTCCTAGCGGCTAACGTTTCCTCACGCACTGTGTGAAAACTGGTATTTAATTTCGAAGGAAAAGCCCTGCTACTGGCACTTTGTTCTTTTTGCCTTGTATTCCGTTTTCTATCGCGTAATGCAACCGATATGATAACATCGATTAGTGCAATGATCTGATTCAAAATATAGAAAGTGTTGTTTCAACAGTGCGAATAAGACTTTTCTAACCTCGGTAAAGGAACATCGCCATGGAAAATTTTTTTACATGAGCCTAACCCACAGGCCACTGAACCGCGAAGTGGATTCGTAGTGGGTCATTCGATAAGCAATAAACGGGTTTTCAGGTTATCACATACGTATTGATGATGACCCCTGAGGCTACCATTCATTTTCCGTTTCCAGAGCTGCCCAGTTTGATGGTTGTGCCATGAGACCTCGAACGACACCTAGTAGGTAACGATGCATCCTGGCGGTCAGCTATCCCATTACAATTCTGTGAGAACTCCAATTAGCACTTCTAAAACAAGGGTCAATCCAGTGCCTCACAGTTCGGTATGTTATTCGCTCTCTGCACCAATTAATACGGAAAAGCTGGATAACCCTCTAATTGCCAGCTCAATCTCGCATGACCCTTCTGGGTATCAGGCTCAACCACGGCAAAACTTTCCTTACCCTGTGGGAATACCTCATCCGCAATCGAACAAACCACTTCGGCTACACGGACGAACGTTGGCGTTTAGCCTCTATATCTGGATTGTATTCACATTTACACTCTTAGTTACAATCACTGGATTAATTATCGCCTTATATGTTCGGAACAAAGCCCTGGAACTTCGGGTGTCCAAGGTGGAGGAATTTATCGGTTTCCACGATCCCAGGCTGAATTTAGTCAAGACTGTTGAAGGTGGATTACATGAGGCCAGCGAGCACTCAAATAGATCACCTGCAATGAAGGTAAGTTAACGTCTATCGTACATGCATTCGTGACTCGTGAAGTAAAATCCAAATACCTAATCATCTTTTCTCATGTTCGCTAATCATAGTGGCCGGCAGCCTCACACACAACCCACAGTATCCATCTGATTTATCAGCCACGATTCCGATGATGGAATTCACTTAATTTCACTACACTGCGAATCGTGATGTACATTAAGATTGCGCGTCGCAGCCCAAACATGCAACTATGGCGTTAAAAAGACTCCTCTAATTAATATTTCTCTCTTTTATTGAGTAGCTGCACAATTCCCATGGCCGCCGCTTCACACAAGCGATGTTAGCACCGTGTATGTTAAAAGTTTATAAGGCAGATTGTTATTGCATTGTTGATATTTGGTTGATGCAAACAGCCTTGTCCCAATCTGGTCGCAAACTCAGATTGCCTTAGGCAAACTGTTCGTTCAGTGATCGTTCTGCTTACCATATGGTTACCGTGCAATCAACTCAGAAACGTTGGCTATCTGCTCATCATTTCTCTCATGCAAAGCAACTTCATACAGTTAGAAACTTAGAATTTCGTTTAGGTAAAGTTTACATGACATAAAATCGGCTGGGTATTGGACACGATTTTGAAATTAATCGTGGTTTACAGGATAAGAGCCGTTTACCAAGGATTGTTTATTATTATTCACGGTGGTAATCGGCATGTTTTTCACGAATTTGTTTTGACGGACGTCGTCACTCGGGAGGGTTCTGCGTACTGCATACCCGGCTGAGAGTAACCCGGAGGAGGCAGTAGAATTTACTGAAATAACTGTTTACACTCCTTGTAATATATGGCTCGATTATGGGTAAACATTGAACAGTAGTTGATTACTTAGGAAATCAGCATGCAGAGAAATTTTTTCATTCCGAGCTGTAAGTGTCCTGTCATAATTCTCTCCGACCTTCAGGTCTTTAAATGGAACGGTAACATAGTAGATATTGGTTTTATGGTAGATAAAAAGCACGGATTTAACATATATCATATAGGATGGTTAGTACAAGAATCGTAAAGGCACTGAACACATATGCGAACAGAAGTAAGCGTACATCAGTGATACAAGGTAACAAAGGGGAGATTAGCAGCGGCTTGGGAAATTTGAGTCAGTACCATGTCAAACAGTGTAACAAGTTGTTAAGGCTAATTGGCTAAATAAGCTACCCACTCCAACTTATGCGTTTTGGCATACCTTATAATTTCACTTAGGTTAGCTTCTGGAAATACACACATTCCAGCGTGTTAGGACTATGTAACAACTCGCGTGGAAATGAGCGCCAAATCAAAACTCTTCTTAAAGACTATTAAAATGCAAACATTGATAGTTGAGCTCGGATGGTAGCTAGGTCAGTAAAGCCGGCAGAAACACTAATTTCATTGATAGTCTCGAAGATAGAATTTCCTCCCACTTTAGTATTTGGGCTGTAGAAAAACGAAAAATGCATCAGCAATACACCGGTAAGCAGCATTGCGCAAAAACCGACGTTCGCACGTTGGCTAAGGATACTGCCAATGTCACCCGGTCGCTACACATGCTGGAAACGACGCCCTCAGATTACAAGGTAGGCTTGTGACCGATAAGGCTACGGGAGGACTGAGCTTCACAAGTTTACGGTATACTTCGTAGGGATCACTAGGTATTTAGTAGGTTACCGTGCGGTCTCATCGTAGCTGCAGATAACATCCACGGAAGAAGCACAGTTTCTTTAACTAGGCTGAAAAGGAAAACGCTACGACCCACTGATATACTTCTTTACCCGATGCTATGTGACACAAAATGCACCCATATAACACTTTAGCCAAGGCTACCCAGCCAGAACGGGTGATTCCACATGGAAGAGTACCTCTTCGTTGAGCATAAACGAGAAGAATGATGAGCACAGTATTCAAATTTGCACTCTATGGTTAAAAAACGTTTATTACCTGAAATATCTGAAGCCGACTCAGTCTATAGGGAACAGCTGACGTTGTCCATCATCAGTATACCAAAGTTGCTTTCCCTGGAGTTTGCTTATAGAGCACGCGCTTTAAAATTGTAAGTGTCGAATTTGAACTACTGCGTACATGCCAACGTTTAACAGCAGCGTGCTTCGTACTCACTAACTATAGGCTTTATCAAGGTCGCCCTAGAGAAGGTTCCAGTCTTCGAACATCTTAATCTTTCGCCAAATCTTGATCAAGGAAAAGCGAAAGTTCTGAGACAACTCATGTGGTTGCTAATGAAAGGCCCTGCTAGATGAGCAAACTTGTACATCAGCTTTGTACAGATCTGGAAGCGGCATCAAAGTCCGCAGACTAGTTAGATGGCAAAGAAATAATTTTCAAGTTGCGGAGCTAAGTAAATCAAACGCCGCAATATCACTTGATTTTCTGCCTCTGTTAACATATTTAACGTGTGTGGTACGGCATCCTATATGAAGTCACATTAGTCGCTTATGTTACACCCGTTAATTTTCTGACCGTTTGGTAGAACCTTTGGTTTAGGCGACGGTGTTACAGACTATAGAACTATTTAAATGTTAAATCACAAACAAAAACGGCTCCGAATTGGTGGTTTACGCGTGTGATTTGCTACCATAAGACCACCGGTTCGAATCCGCGTAGGAGTGGGTGTCCTCGCGGTATACTCAGCCTGCGCGCGACTGGTGATGTTCGCGCGGCAACGAAGCACCATTACGGCGTATAGCTGACACATCATTATTATTTTGATATATCAATTATAATGATTGACGTATAAACGCAGGAAATACGTCAACCAAATCAAACTGTCCATAACTTGATAACAGCTATTTTATAGACCTATTTAAGGATAGCTGGCGAAAAGTATTTGACTGACAACGCACGTTTCGTATAGCTAGAACAATGTTCTGACCGAGTTTATTACAAGCGACTCTTAAGGTTGGAATTGGCCGATTACACTTCCCCATCTCCCGAGTTTAATACCACTCTAGCGTATACAAGCCGCAATGCTCTTTGCGTTTGGGGTGGAACTGGCACCATTTGCTTCTTCCAAGATTGGAAATCACAATGTATCGTCAAGGCTTGTGCAGCGCAAGTATTATCCATCGGCGCGATTACAGAGCACCAAATTTCTGCATCTTCATGCCATCGACCAAATGACATCAGTGGGTTAGAATTGAACAACTATTCTGAACTTGAAAGGTGTTTGTGAGTAGCGTAAGTTTCGTAGAAAGTAGAAGTCACGATTAAACTGCGCGCAATAATCTGCCTCGACGGGGAATCGAACCCCGGTCCCGCGAATTTCCGGTCCGCTGCTCTACCAGTGAGCTACCGAGGGCTGACGATTAGGTGCACAATTTAATATATGACTTCTGCTTGGTGCGCGACGTATTGCCAATGAGCTCACAGTAACTGTCCTGGTGTTGCAGATTGGCTCACTCACTCGTCACTTCCTAAGGGACCGAAGTAACTGTCCTTCTTTCTACGAACCTTACGCTACTCTCGAACACCTTTCAAGTAATCTACCATCGCCCTTTGGACTTCAGAAGGACAGTTACTTCGGTCCCTTGGGAAGTGACGAGTGAGTGAGTCAATCTGCAACACCAGGACAGTTACTGTGAGCTCATTGGCAATACGTCGCGCACCAAGCAGAAGTCATATATTAAATTGTGCACCTAATCGTCAGCCCTCGGTAGCTCACTGGTAGAGCAGCGGACCGGAAATTCGCGGGACCGGGATTCGATTCCCCGTCAAGGCAGATTATTCTAAAATTCTCAAGCCTTCATATGTCACTGGAATTGCTGATTTCTTGGAGTCAGTCCTGTGGATTTCTTCCTAGTACACTGATTCAGCACTACATATGGACCAAATAATGAAGTAGTATTGATCGTGAAGTATTCGGTCAAAAATGACTACACGATACCGTCATTGCTGTGAAAAATACCTGTAGTGAGTGACCTATTGTTTTTAAACAAAATACTCACAGTCTGTGTGT
>OX104070.1:86948334-87039826 GCA_944474145.2 Dicrocoelium dendriticum
CAAATGCGGCAAACATAAAGGGATCCGTCTGAACTTAGTTGCCTAAATTGCTTGCGTCGGTCGATTTCTGCAGACTGCCTGGCAGTCGTGAAAGCCAGATCTGCGAATAGCAAGCCAGCTTTCGTCGTGGTTCGCGGTGCATGGACCACACCCGTACTTTGTGTCAATTGTTGGAGCACCGCCATGTTTACTGGAGACCCACGGTTGTCGTGTTACTTGACCTAAAATGTGCTTTCTGTTCAGTCGACTGATGTGCCTTTGGGACTGTCTGCTGAGGAAAGTTTAGAGGGTTGCCTATTCCGGGAGCCCAGAGAGCGATTCCAGAAGACAGATCGAGTTGCAGAGAAACTTTTATTGGTACAGTAAAAGATTCCCTGTTATCTAGCTATAAACGAACGACACCGTGGACGCTCTAGCTAGGGGAACGGATCAAGCACAGCACACAGAGCAGTCGCGCGTTGCAACCGAAGCGAGCGCCAAGCAAAAATGGCGACGAGCAAGTAAAGCATTCGAACTCAGCAAGCAGTTCAACAAACCACACCGGTTGCCTAAGTGTACAATTATAGGATTTTGGTTAGAATTTTACACAAGCAAACCGGGGAATCTCCAGACTGCTACATAGCTTTCTCCCAGAAGGGACTGTGTAAGCAGTCCTTCGATCTGCGTGAGGACTGTCCGTCGCGGGCCAGCCTTCTGCGAGACCAGGTTGTGAAACCCGATGCAGCTGCTGGGGGAGAACCATGCAATCGGACCCTAGCGGGCTCCCACCCGTGTCCTCCCTACGGTGTCGAAACGGTAAAAAGAACTGTTTGTGGGGGGGAACAGTTAATAAAGTTCACGTAGGCAGTTGAGCAGGAAGATTGTTGAACTTTCAGTTGACGTGCGGAGATCCAGCGGAAAGTGAAACCGAGGTGCAACCAACCGACGGTGTATATGGAAAGCAAAACGAAAAAGCAGCATAAATGCATAGCAATACACAAAAGAGTGCAAAGCGAAAAACGTGCAAAGCTGTTTTTGGGTTTTCAAAAGGTTTTGCTCTTTTTTGGTAGTTTCAAAACGTTTTGGTCTTTTTTTGGATTTTCAAAAACGTTTAGTAAGAGCAGAACATTTTAAAGGCACGTTCTACGTAAAATAATAAGTGCTAACAAAATCTGAAAAACGAACTGGAAGCTTGAGTTTCCTACCGCGTCGATTGAGAGTAGGGCGGGTAGGAGTGCTGTCGGTTGTGTTTGTCGGTTCTGCTGGAGCGGACTGACTCGTCTGAGGTTGCGGTACGAGCTGTGATGGCACAGGCTGTGAAGGAGCTTGTTGCACCGAAGAGTCAGACTTGTCGAGGAATGCTGGCTTGAGTCGATCGATGTTGATCGTCTCAGTGGTGTTGCGTCGTGGCTTGCTTATGTCGCGATCAGCTTGTTGGGAAGCAGCCATAGCGGCTAGACCAATGTTGGTGCTAGGCGATAAGCTGATCTGTTGAATGCGTGAAAGCGCATCCGCGACGGGATTGAGAGCACCTGAGACATGACGTACGTCTGTCGTAAACTGAGAAACGTAGTCTAGGTGTCTAGTTTCCCGCGGCGAGTACTTGTCTGTTGCGCCATTGATTGCGTAGATCAATGGCTTGTGGTCGGTGAAGACTGTAAAATTTCGACCTTCGAGATAATGACGGAAATGTCGGATACCTAGGTAGATAGCTAACAGTTCCCTACCGAAGGTGCTGTAACGCGATTCGGCAGGTTGTAAACGTTTCGAGAAGAAACCTAGAGGTATCCATCGATGGTCGATGAGTTGTTGAAGAACTGCACCGACGGCAGTGTCTGATGCGTCAGTTGTCAGAGAGAGTGATGCAGACGTGTCTGGATGGGCGAGAAGCGCTATGTTGGAGATAGCGTCTTTGAGCTTCTCGAAAGACAATTTAGCGTCGTCTGGAAAGTGAAAAGAGCGTTGTTTACCGCGGAGCAAGTCAGTCATTGGTTGAACAATGCTCGCGCAGTTAGGTATAAAACGTCTATAATAGTTGACCAGGCCAAGGAATCGACGCAACTGTTTGAAGGAACTGGGAGCAGGATAGTCCTTCAGTGCCTGGATTTTGTCTGGCAGAGCTTCAATACCAGAGGCAGATATGCGGTGGCCAAGAAAGTCGATGGAACTTTGGCCAAGCTCGCATTTATCGGGGTTGACGGTAACCCCATGTTGCGTCAAGCGTTGGAAGAGAGCGTCGAGGTGATGAAGATGTTCTTCATCAGAAGAGCTCGCGATGAGAATGTCATCTAGATAAGGATAAACGCCTTCGAGTCCTCGCGTTACCTCATGAATGAAACGCTGAAAAGTTTGGGCAGCGTTGCTGAGGCCGAAAGGCATTCTGAGGTACTCGAATAGGCCAAATGGCGTGATGACTGCTGTTTTAGCAATGTCATCTGGCGCCACAGGTATCTGATGGTAGGCGCGAACTAGGTCGACTTTGCTGAAGATAGACTTGCCAGCTAGAGCTGAGGTCAAGTCGTGCATGTGCGGAATAGGGTATTTATCCGGACGGTAACTTTGTTAAGTGCCCTGTAGTCACCACAGGGCGCCAGTCACCGGATTTCTTCGGCACCAAGTGTAATGGTGATGCCCATGGACTTTTGGACGGGCGGATGATTCCCAGTTCGAGCATTTGCTCGAATTCCGCCTTAGCAGCTTTGAGCTTGTCTGGGGCTAGTCGGCGAGGGCGGGCCGAAACAGGTGGGCCCTTAGTGCAAATGTAATGCATGACGTTTGACGTCACAGGAGGCAAGTCGTTCAGGACGCGAACGAGTTTAGGGTGCTTGCTGAAAAGCTCTAGAAAAGGCTGTGAAGCTTCAGGTAGGACGCGAACGGGAGTGATAGCAGCCACGTGGCGCTGGTCCCGATAATTCTGAGCTGTGTCCTGGAATCGATAAGCTTCTTCATTTTAGCGTCGACGATGAGGTCGAAGCGTTTAAGAAAGTCTATGCCTATGATGGCGAAAGGCACGGCAGCGATTATGAAAGGCCAGCGAAAGGTTCGCCGGAGGCCTAAATTGAGAGTTAGCAGCTTTTCGCCGAAAGTTGCGATTGGTGTGCCATTGGCGGCACGCAGCTTGGTCGGCGATGGTGAGACGACCTCATCTGAGCTACGGGTATAACACTAACTTCGGCACCAGTGTCGACTAGAAACTCGGTGCCGGAAGTTAAATCCCTAACGCGGATGAGGCGACTTTGGTGTTGGCCAGTCGCGTCCGTCGCCGTTACAGACCGGCCGAGATTTCCCTGCTTCTCGGCGAAGTTGCAAGGTTTGACACATTTACGAGGTGCGGTACCAAAGCGCTAGTGGTACCAACAGCTAGCTTGCCTGTTGCTAGACTTAGAACGTTTGAAGGGTGATTTTGATCGGCTATGACGACGACGGTTCATAGTAAGCTGTTGCACCTGGCGACTAAGTGTCGCAACTTGTGTTTGCAGGGCTTCTATAGTTGACTGTAAGCCAGTGATAGAAGTGCCCTGGGACGCGACGGCATTGCATCTTGCTGGCGTCGGCTTGTGGCTGTGATCGTTCAATAACTCGATCCGCTAAGTCTGCTAGTTGAGTGAGCGAAACGGAGCTCACTGTAGCGAGAATCGCTTGCTGTGTTTTCCGGTAGCCGTTGTAGCCATAGTTCGCGAAGTAAAGTCTCGTCCATGGTAGAGGAACCAAGGAGTTGCTGCATCTCCCGTAGCAGGGTTGAGGGCAGTTTGTCGCCCAGCTGCAGATCCCTGAAAAGCTGCTGCAGGCGAACTTTCTCAGAGGCATAACACGCTTAATCGTGGCTTCCTTGAGAGCCTCATAGCGGTTTTCGGTCTGAGAAATGATGACGTCACGAACCTGCATTGATATCTCCTTGGGGAGATAGGACAGGAGCTTGCAATACTTCGCGTAGTCGGAAGTGATTCTGTGGTTATAAAACTCTGCCTCAAGAAGAGCGAACCACAAAACAGGATCCATGTCCCAAAAAGGTGGAACTGAGAGAGATACAACGCTAAGTAGAGACTCTACGTTATGGTCTACAGATTCCATGGCTTAAAAAATGATGCAAAAATAGGCTACCGTATGCAAAAATAAACCGGAAAATATGAAAAATAAATGGAACGAGCTCACCGGAGAAAAGTTCGAAATATCCGGCGTTGAGATTGTTCCGGATCCGGGGTCACCAATTTAGAGGGTTGCCTATTCCGGGAGCCCAGAGAGCGATTCCAGAAGACAGATCGAGTTGCAGGGAATCTTTTGCTGAACCAATAAAAGTTTCCCTGCAACTCGATCTGTCTTCTGGAATCGCTCTCTGGGCTCCCGGAATAGGCAACCCTCTAAAAAAGTTGTTTCTGATGCATGCGTAAACCTTATCAAAAGGCTGTACACGTATAGTTTTGGCAATGCTAGGGGATGTGGCCAACTGCCACCGCAATTCAGCACCACCATTTTTGTGAGACAAGATTGCCCGCGGTCAACTTTCTTCTTTTACTTTGCATTGGACGAATGCGTGGAAATATCATCCGCTGGATATTACCTAGAAAGTGTGGCGCTACTACCAGATAAGTGACTTCGTGACTTTGAGTATGCAAATCGACATTGCCTTAATTTGTGACAGCTCACAAACGTGCCAAGCAGCACTTGACCCATTAGCACTGGCTGTCGGTCTTTCGGATTGTGCCTTGCTGCATGAAATTGCAGAGCACTTTCTCAAAATTGGAAAGAGCCTACCCTTGCACTGACGCTTGGTTATGATCATCTGGAAGTCGTTCAGAAAAATAAGTACTCAGGCAGCTATGTGAGCGCTCTTGCCATCGAAGATGCCTTTAGGAGCCGTAAAGTAAAAGCTCAACTTGCTTTCACTAATCACCTCTACCTGTGGCGCAACATTACAGTCACCCCGAAGGACAGCGTTTATAACGCAGTCGTCTGTTCAACGCTCCTATATGGTTGTGAAGCCTGGCTCATAAGGTCGACAGACATAATGAGGCTCGTCACATTCGATTATCGCTACTTTTGCAGCTCAGCTCATCGCTTTGCACCGCGTGAGCAACGCTCGTGTTTGGAGTCGGTGTTGGAAGAGCGAGTGAACTGCTAAGCACCAGTATATCACGCATTAAGTTCCGATGACTGGGCAACGTGTTGCGCATGCTAGCATACGACGCCTGCGACGTGCATTGTTTGCGCGTCGTGGGTGCGCTTGGAAAAAAAGGTAGCGAGGCCAAGCTTTGACCTTCTTTAGAGTAATGAACATCCTTACTTCGAAACTGGCGTCGGTTTTTGCATCCAGACTGACTGCCTGGGGTCCTTCGTACGAGGAACGCGTTTGGCTGGACACTCGCTTATATGGCGAATAGCTGCCCCCAATGACATGTGTGTTTAAGTTTCTTTGCCTATTTCCTCCCTTAGATTCCTCCTCTAATAACGACCTCACGCTCAACGCATATTATACTATTTAACATCATAAATTGTTTAGTGCAATTTATGTAAGTTGTAGGGTACTTTTATCTCTTAACTGTTCGTATTACAGCGCATTAGTTGAGGTGCATTTGTCACCCTTAACTAACGTGTGCTGATGAGGATGATGATGATGCAAGTAATTGAGGTGCTCAATTCGCCTCAGACGCGCGGAACCAATAGTAGATGTTATCTAACGTAGCCTATTAGACCGTTGTTGTGTTCAGCTACCATATGGAGAGGAGCACATGAGGCGCCATCATTGCTTACTTACAGGTAACCTAATTTTACCCTGGATATTCTGTCCAGACGTTTGGCTTCTTCTCGGCCATGGTGACGTTCAGGCTTCAATCGCCAACATGACTATTGAAATTGGAGCAACTCAACAGGTCGTCCACCCGACGCGCATACCTCCGCACTTTGCATCTTGTTTGTACTTACCGTTTGCTTACTTCGAGCTCAGTCCTCTAACCTCTAGGAAACGGTGACCACTGTTCCATTGCGGCAAGCGCAGAATTGCGTTTACCGTGTTCCAACTAACGGTAGCAGACATTCGACTATTGTAAGTCGGAATTCAAAGGGCGTCCAAGCCGCTGTTCTGACTGACTGGACATTAACACAGGATACCTCACTTGAGAACCGTTAGTCTGCACTGAAGGGGAAGCTTAACCTGCTGTTACTTGTTTTTCTCCTGAAGTATTCAAAAGTAGGGCCTGTCAACCAGCATTGCTAAAGGATATAAACTGCTAGCGTGACAGCATGGCATTCTTTGGGATATACATGGCATCCCGGGTTGTGATAAAGGTTAAAGGTCTTCCAAGAAACAGGGTAACATTTAGAGCATTGCAAAGCTGATGAAACGCCACCAGTTCGAAGAGGAACTAGCAGCCACGGCCACAACAACCCTTAAGCAAATATTTGCCTACCTGAAACGTCAACTGAAGCCTGCGGACGACCTACCGGTCATAGCGAGCTGGAACGGACACACGTTCTATTCAAGTGCGGATCACGTGGACGCTTTAGTTTTGCTCTTGGTCACCATACTTGCCAGTAAACCGGCGGCTGCTCTGGTACCGGCAGAGATTATGCCAGTCTTGCTCGACAACCTAAAATGTTACGTAGTCTAAGTTTAGCAACTTATCCTCAAATCTCTATGGTGCAAACTCCTCGGACCAGACGGACTTTACCAAACAACACTTAAGGCGGTCATCATTGACAGTCATCCCTTGACATTCATCCCATCAGCAGTGACAAAATTATTCAATAAATGACTCTGAGGGATCTGTCCCAAACGACTGGAAATGGTCAATTGTGAGACCGCTTCAAAAGGGTGGTTATCTGATTAAAGTAGAGAAATACAGATCTGTTTGACTTCAGATTGTCCAGAGTTCCCGAGAAGGTTGTAAAAATTGTTTGCTGTCGTTCTTCGAATTGACGGCCGTATTGACGCCAGCCCAACAAGGCTTCACGAAAGGAAGACTATGCATCACCAACTTGATGTAGACAAACTACCAAGGAGTACGAGCACTAAACGAACACAAGGAAGATGACGTGGTGTACATCAAATTTATTAAAGCGCTTGACAGCTTAAACCAGGAGGTACTCTTACGGAACATGAGGACCTAAGGAATCGGTGGCACGCTATTTCATTGGTTACACGAGTTTATTGTGGGAAGGAAGTTTAGAGCACAGGTCAATGACTACCTGACAGAGTGGTTTTCAATGACTAGTGGCGTGCCTCAAGGAACTGCAATTTGGCTAGTACTGCCTTGTTTATATCAACGATCTCCAGGAGCAGCTGCGGTAAACATGTGCTCTGTTTGCAGATGCTTTGAAAATCCGGAGAATCGTTGAATTCTATAAGATTGTGCACGCTTCCAGCATGCCTTAGATCAAATGTCAACATGGTCATCTTAAATGCAAGTCCCACTTTAAGCAAACAAGTGGGAGTTCAACGGTATTCTCGAACGTGCAGCCCCTAACGTACACGTTAATCAGCCAGTTGCTTCTCCCTAACCCATCTGGCAGGGACTTAGATGTGCATTCGCGACATAATATGAGATCACTAGAATATAAACGGAGATATTTTACTCCGCGATGCTTCGTGCGCTTTGGGCATAACGACGTATTTTCTTCCCATGGTAAGAAGAAACTGTAATAATTATTAATGTTTCACATTTTGTCTTTCCTAGCATCAGTTTCAGCATGAAATAATTTGAACAGTTTGTTTGAAGTACCATTACAATATACTTTTTTGTGGCCCGCGTTTCGTCGTGCTGATTTTTGGCTGTGCTGCTTCTGAGGTGTACGGTACTGTTCAGTCTGCTTGCGAATCGGATATTGGACTCGGAATTATTATCGTACGTCCATTTTCCTCGTGCTCGACGTGTGCCACAGCCATAGCGCAACCAAATATTCGAACACAACTGTAATTAAACTGTGTTGACACCATGCGTGCTTTTGCGGTTACTAAGGGACTGAAAACTCTCTAGTATTCTTCCGACCACTACATAAAGTAGTGTCCTCGCCTTGTTTTTTGTGAACAGGTATTATTTTCCTAGCCATGTCTGATTAGACCCATGTGGTTTTACTAAAAATTCCGTCGAACTTTCGCTTCCCGGCTTTGTCATTTCTACTCCGCGTGTATGGTTTATTCAGGTAGATGCCACTATCCGATGTAGCAAGATCACTTCACAAACTTTTATGTTTTCATACGTTATCTCGCGCTTACCTGATTCCAATGCCTCTGAACTTATTGATATCCTTGATCATATGCCTGCAAACTGCCGTATGATAAACTTAAACCAACTATCTTTAAACGCACCACTGCGTCTGACGAAACTCTTCTGCAACGGTCACTTCCAGGCGTCCAGCTTTGCGATCACAGCCCATCCCAGTTTCTTAGACACATGACTTCCTTAGTTGGTTCGACAAATCTCAAAGACTCTATACTCTTCCAACTTTGGACGAAATGACTACCGGCCAACGGCACAGCGGTTTCATCAATTCTTGGCAACGGTATCACACTGGACAAGCTCACAAAAGCTGTTGACGAATAGCGGGAATGTTCCTTTAATAATACGCTTAATCATGTAGCTGATTTCAACACAGCCAGCTCATAACGTAGCACCACCCTTGGTTCGATCAACGGTAAAATCTCCCATCTAGAAATCAACGTGTCTGCTATTCGACGTGAGTGCAATACTACTCGAGGTAAATAAATAAATAAATAAATCTTTTATTCTCAACAATGTGAGGCACGCCTTTACAGGCATGATCAGTTTGACATAACGATGCATGATCAAGAATGTGCAAAAATCCGATATGTTTGCCATAGCAGTTTGTGTTTGTGTAGGGGGTGTGTATGTATGTCATTGTGTGTGTGTATGTTTGTATGTAGCTGGGTATTTTGTGCTTGTGCTGTGTATTTTGTGCTTGTAGTTCTCGTGGTCCGCGCCGAGACACATCACGCACATGTCAACGGTCATACTGCTACTTTCACCGTCGCTTCGGTAAAGCAGCACTTAACTGTCGCCGGGAACGCAAGTATCCGATAGAAACTTCGATTTCACAACCCGCAGACGCCAAAGCCAGTCAGGAATGGCGACGGCTATCGCTTACCAAATCCTCAGTCGCCTTCTGTACGCCTTCGACTCCTAGACTGAACTTCATTTTTTGGTAGATACAGGCGCAGAAAGCTTTAACAAGCTGCGCTCTGCAACAAGCCGACTTACGTTATTGGCCGCTAACCAGCCCAAGGTAGCGACATACTGCCAGAAGCTGTTGCACCTATACATTGGTCTACGACGCGAATATCCTTTCTACTATCGCAGATGTCTAAAAGCTCATAATTAGCATGGACTTCCTTAGCAACTTCGGCTTCGTCGTCGGTCTAGGGGACTACAGTACTTCGCTTACCGCCCCTTGCCGTCTCGCCCCAGTCACTTCCGTCGGATTTCGCGTACTCTTACCCGACAGTATTCGTATTCATCCTTTCTTCAGCAATTTCGGTCTTTAGTCCGTTCTAATACCTACTCTACCAAGCGTAAACACGAGGTACGCCATTGCATCGTTACAGCGGGTCCACCCGTGTCCACCAAACCGTGATGTCTTCCACCTGACAAGTTCCAAGAGGATAAACGTGAGTTGGAGCATGGAATCAGCCACGGTATCATTCGCTCTTGCCAAACTTCTTGAGCTTCCCCGCTTTATCTAGGACCCAAAATGTACTGTGACTGACGTCCGAGCGGCGATTACCTGGCACTTAACGTCGTTTCCATCTCCGACAGGTACCAGATCCCTCTAATTGCTGATTTTTATTTGGGATTGTCAGGGAAATCCGGCTTTCCCAAGATTTATCTTGTGCGGGCGTACCATCAGCTTCCACTAAAACGGCATTATCACATCTTTGTTTGTACGAGTTTATTGGTGTACCTTTATGCCTTTGCAGTGCGATACAGTCTTTTCAGCACTACATGGACCAAGTCCTTTGTGGCCTAGACTTTGTTTTTGTCTACGTCGACTTGTCCTAATAGCCAGCGCCATACTAGACTTCCGACAAGTAGTTTAAAGCTTTGAGCTTTCCGGGATAATCAATTATCCTGATAAACGTCTATTAGGTCAATCTTGCGTCGAATTTCTTGCTCACAACGATGCTAGCAAAGACATTACTCCCATCCGTCACAACGAGACTGGATCTTAACGTGGTGTGACGGTTTGCATGCCCACTTGACCCTTCGAGCTATACTGGGTGGTGCCTGCGGGAAGCTTGAGAGGTACTCCTACCCCTACCTGGTCCTCCAGGTTTGGGGTTTGAAATGGGATTGCGTCCATTTCTTTAAAACTAAATCACTGACACCTCCCGGCTACTTTGTGGACAGTCTTTGGAGCCAAAGGGTTTGGATGAGGACTCTAATCGTCCTCCTGTCTAGGTCTGGTCACCCTGGCACTATCCCAGCCCACACACAACCATGACTATTTCTTCAACCATAAACTTTATCCTGCATCGGCCATTGCGCAGATCCTCAAGGGTCGCCTTATCTGCTGCATACAGCAGGGCGGATAAGCGAAAACATACTAGTTCTGGCACCTCCCTTCTTTCTTTTCCACCTGTTTATCTTACTCCCATCCTGACTCCCATTATGAAACTTCCTTCTATAATTCCCAGCTTTATTGACAGCAACCGAAGTGCCACTGGAGTAGAACCAAATGCAGCCACCTTCTCTCGATATGCACCGGACGCCTATCGGCAACAGTCCCTTATAAGGCCACGCTGTCCCGTTTCCATGGCGACATTCAACGTTTGCACTCTAAGACAAGTAGGTCAACAGGCTGCACTCACACGCACCTTGGACACACTGGGTATTGATGTGTATTGTGTGTCCGAAACTAGGATTAATGACACTAATGGGGTTATTGAATTAGCTGCACCCGACTTATCCTCTCGTTATTGGTTACACGCATCCGGAGACACCGATGCAGCACTCACAGGTCAGGCTGGAGTAGGTATCATTCTAAGCTCCAAGGCTAAACCACCGTTGGTCAACTGGATTTCGGTGAACAGCCATTTTATGTGCACCCAACGTTGGTTCACGAAGTAGTACAAAAAGTTGTTTTATGTGATTTCTGCTTATGCCCCCACCGACAATAGTTCAAAGCTGTCAAGGACACATTCTAGCAGGAGTTGAACGCGCTAGTACGCAGTGCTACTAGTCCAGATATTATAGTATTTGCTGGGGATATTAACGCACAGGTAGGGCTTCTGAGGTCTTCAGAAGCTCAGCTGGAGACAATTATGAGCTTCACGCCAAACGGACTGACGACGGTGTGCGTCGGCTGCAACTGTGTGCGGAGCACCAGTTGTTCCTTAGTAGCACTGCTTTTAGACCCAGTGGGCGCCGAAATGCCACTTGGCGTCCTCCTGTAGCTTGCCAGACATGGACCCAAATTGACCACATAACCGTAGGTTACAGGTGGCGTGGTTCCATCCTGGATTGCAGCTCGTACAGGAATACCTGCGTCGTTTCTGATCATATCTTGGTACGCTGTCGTTTCTCCATGAACTTTACCGGGAAGCGCACCAAGCGTCCCTTCCGACTGGCAACTGAGAAATTGTCTCAGCTCTCGGTCAGGCAAGCTTATCAAGACGCACTGCACACCGAAATTTCGCTGTCTTGTTCTAATGACACCGAGCTTCAGTGGAATAGGATCTCGGCAGTCATGCACGACGCAGGGACATCTGCTTGTGGCACTATCCATCCTCACCGCACCAGTCACTGAATATTCGAGAGATTAATGAACCTGTTGGAACCTAGAAAAACCTCCCGGTTGACTCTGAGCACAAGGTGACCAGACGGACCATCAGGCGCGAACTAAAGCGGAGCTTAGTGCTGAACAGGAAGCCTGGTGCAGCACTCAGGCTGAAGAAATGGTGGAGGCAGGAGCAGTACGCAATTACCGCAAACTCTTCCAGCTAATACGCACCACTGATCCCGGAAAATCAGGTGTCAGTAAGACAATCAGAGACCGCGCGGGTGCGCTGATACACAATAAGGAGCGCCGTATGGCTCGTTGAGCGGAACATTCAAGATCAGTTAAGCTGGCCTCTTTCTCCCTGACTTCTTCCAGCTCAAGTGATGCGGGACGAGACATGGACGGTTAGTTTAGAACTCCTGTCGGAGTCCGCGGTCCGAAACGCGATCACAGCCCGCAACCGTTTCTTTGTCGCTGACCAGGCTTTCCTCCCACCTGCACTATTTGTGGATGGAGGTGAGGTGCTCTGCAAAGCACTTACTCCCCTATTCGAACGTATCTGGAAGGAAGAGAGTGTCCTGGCTGATTGGAACGGATTGACTATAGTGGCAAAATACAAGAAGGGCAGTCGTGCAGACTGTTCTAACCACAGGGGTATAAGCCTAACACCAGTTGTGACGAAATTACAGGCGTGAATGCGCGTTCGACGCCTCAATGTGGAACAGGCATCTCGGATTAGGAAAGACCAGGCAGGTTTCCACCACAACGTGGCTTTTAGACCATATATCCATCTTGCGCAGATGCTGGAGCATCGCTAAGCATACCGCAGCCCGACAATAACTGTGTACCTTGATTTCAAGCCTAAGTTCGATCCAGCCGATCGTTCGATTCTGTTCGAAATGCTTACGCGGAAAGGTGTTCCCACCAAATATGGGAAATCCTTCGTGCTCGATACCCAAACACTACATGCCTCTTCAAGATCTAAGCTGGCCTGTGGAATAGCTTTCCGACCACAAGGGGCGTTCGTCAGGGCTGTCCGCTTTCTTCATTTTTGTTCTACTTCGTCCTGGATTCTATCATGAAGTGTACCCTTGCGGAAGCACATGATGTAGGCGTTAAAGTGCTGCTCGTGAAAGCTTAGTTGATCTTAATTACGCGGAAGATATCGCCTTCCTTTTCGGCGATGTTGTGGCGGTATAATCAATCCTGATTAGTTTGTCTAGCGTGGTCCCATTATTTGGCATGCGCTTTGAAACTCTAAAGTGCAAAGTATTGCTGCAAGACCACCACCCTTGCTAAAGGGGAACGCGGGGTGTTGATCAATTCACTTATCTCGGCAGCTGCACCAGCAATGATGGGCGCATAGAAACTTACGTCAGCTCACGCACTGCAAAGGCCAGAGCTACCTTCTTAAACCTGCGGCATCTTTGGCGACTGAATGGAGTTCCACTACGTCTGAAAGGCCGGGTATACAAGGCCACAGTGAGAGCCGTTCTGCTCTATGGTAGTGAGACTTGGCCTTTTCGGTCTGAAGACCTGAGGCTCCTTCAATCTTTGATCATCGTTGTCTATTAAGTAGTGCTGGTGTCGGACGTCACCAGCGTGTCAACAAGGATGATGTGCGTAGGGGAGCATTATGTGGTGATAATCATGCTAGCTCAATAGAACAACAGATAGCACTGAATAAGTTGAGTTGGCTTGGGCACGTGCTACGTATGCCTGGTCACCAACTACCTAGGAGGGGCTTGTTCAGTCTACCAGGTGTAAGATGGCGCAAGGCTCCAGGTGGACAGAAGCTGACTTGACAGCGCGAAATGAAGTTACTGACGACCAAACTGGGTGCCGTAGGTCCGTCTCGCCTTCCGGGCTGGAGTCCGCGTAACTTGTCTTCTGCTTGGCTCAAGAATTTACAGCACTTGGCTAGCAACCGAAACCAGTGACACGTCTGCTACCGTCTCCAGATCGGATTGCCTGCTTAAAGTGTGTTTGGTGCTGAGTTATCTGCGGGATAACAGCTGGTTATGATGCATGGCTGTGTAAGATTCAGGGAAGTTGTCTAGCCGATCCCGCCTTATCTTTGCCCTATAGCCAACTGTTTGTGACGGTATGTTGTCTACACAAGGTGTTTGCGCCTTGGTCCTGAATGTTTGCTTAGGACATTAAGGTTTTCAGCTAAGTCCCCCTTCTGTCCTTCTTCTTATTCTTTACTTCATAGGTCATCGTGGTTGTATGGCAGCAATTCATCAGTTCAAAAGGGCTGATTACTGCTGCTGTTGTTGTTGTTGGTATCCCTGAGCAAACCCAGGCAATCCTGGACTATCCACTACAGCAATCCGTTCAAAACCTGCGCCGATTCCTTGGCATGGTTACTTATTACGGAAGATTCGATAACAATTGTGTCGCCTTTGACTGATTTACTTAAAGTTAATCCAAAGGAGTTCACCATTACGCCAGAAGCCGAAACAGCGTTTGTTGCCACCAACAAGAAGTTGAGCCAGGTAACATTCCTGAGCTACTTGGACACCGACGGGAAAGCTACCCTCGTTCTCAAGGCTGGTGCCTTACAATACGCTGTCGGTGCTGTACTATAGCACCTGATTGGCGAGGAAATTTACCCGCTGTCCTTCTTTTCTCGAAAGCTACAGCCAGCACAGTCAAGCTATAGTGCTTTCGGTCGCCAACTTCTCGCGGTCTACTTGGCCACCAAACACTTACGTCACCTACTTGATGCACGACGTTTTGTAATCATGAGGGTCCACAAGTCTTTGGTCCACGCTTTTCGTGTCTTTTCCGACCGCTATTCACCGAGAAAGACATGACACATGGATTACCACTTACAATTCTCTGTCGGTATTCGCTATCTTGACGGTCCAAATAATGTTTTTTGCTGACAAACTTTCACGTGCTCAAATACATCAACATTCTTCCTCTCCAATAGATACTGGGGGTTTTCTACTGCCCAGAACAACGATCTTGCACTCGCTTAGCTTCGATCAAATGTCACGGTAACATTCCTGCATCAGCCTATCTTAAACTCAGACGCAAAGATTCACTGCGATGTCTCTACCGGTTAGACGAGACCGTTCATTCCCCAGTCCTTCCGGCGAACCGTCTGTCCATTATTATGGACAATCGCATCTTACCATTCAATCCACTGTGAAGTTGATTACTAACCATTACACCTGGCCTAGTATGCGCTCCGACATCCGTCAGTGGGCTAAACATTGTTTCTGCTACCAGAGCGGCAAAGTACACAGATACGTTATCTCTGCCCCCGGATCCTTCTTATTACCCGAAGCGAGTTTTAGATGTGTCCACCTAAACATACTCGGACCGCTTCCTCCATCAAACAACTTCACTTTCATTCTGACTTGTGTTGCTCGTTTTACTCGTTGGCCGCATGCCATTCCTTTACATGACGTCTTAAGAAACTGGTGCCTTGCGTTTTTCGGCCCGTGGATTTTATTCTTCGGTGAGCCATCTACGATCAGTACAGATGGAGTACCTCAGTTTAGTTCCACTTTGTTCCGTGACTTAAATCATTTTTGGGTTGTCCCCACGTTTGGACAACTGCTTATTATTCAGCTTCGTATGGGCTTGTTGAGCATTTCACTGATGGCTTAAAGTCGCCATCACAATTAATGCACGTGACTCAACTTGGTCAGCCGTCCTTCTTGGTATTCGTAATACCTTCAAATAGGATATCGGATGCAGCCCTGACGAACTCGTTCTTGGCACCATGCTCAGACTCCTAGGTGAGAGGATTTTGGATTCCCGAGTCACTAGTGAACTGGATCTGGTGTCCTAGGCTGAAAGTCTTAAACCACACTTCTGAACAATTCGACCTACGTCTACGCTCTTCACTGCCCACGAACAACGAATTCATCCGGACTTACACACTTGTCCTTTTGGTTTCATTCCCATTGGTGCAGTTAGCATGCCGTTGACACCTCCTGATGAAGGTCCTTTCAAAATGTAGTTACGGAAGCCAAAGTATTTTGTCCTTGAAAGGAATGGATAGAAGGAGGCTGTGAGTATTGACCGTCTGAAACACGCGTATGTCGAGTTTATCGTTACCTTGGATGATCCAAACTTGTTACCCCTGTTGGTCAACTGACTGATTCCAATGCGTCAGAAAATTCATGCACTCGCTCAACGAATAATCTTAAACACACACGTTCAGGACGTTCTGATTTTTTTCATCCAAAAGATCTGTGTTTGTTTCCTAAATAACGATATCGATTGTCCGCTTATCAGTTCACGCTCCATGGGGGTGTTATGTAGTGGTTATTAATCTTTTACATTTTTTTCTTCCTCTCATAAAGTTTATCATGACATCTTTTGTACAGTTTGTTTGAATCAACGCTTACAATATACTTTTTTTGGCCCGCGATCCGTCATGTTGATTTTTGGCCGCGCTGCTTCCGCTTGTGTACGGTGCTGTTAAGTCTGTTGCAAATCGGACATTAGACTCGGAATTACTATTTATCGTCTATTTTCATCCTGCTCGAAGTGTACCACTAGTATAGTGCAACCTACCATTGGAACTCAACTGTGGTTGAATGGTGAGTTTACTTTTTCCGAATTTTGGTTTTATTAATTGACTGAAAGCTTCCTGTTATTCTTTCGACCACAACACAACTGTCCCTATCCTTTTCACTTCGCTCATCAGACCAACCTATGAATACGGTGGCCTAGCTTAACATGCAAAAATACAGTGGGAAAAGAATGCTGGAGAAAATACAGCTCCTTGCAACTAAGCTGATACCCAGCCTACGAAAGCTTCCGTACGAAAAACGTTGCGAAAGGATCGGACACTATACACTATCCCACAGCCGCATAAGAAGTAAACGTATTTTGACCCCTCGAATACATAAATTACTTTTACACGCTGCGATAAATATTTCAAGTGCTGAAGCTTTTTTGACCCGAGGACACAGTTAAAGTCTCAGGGTTCCGGTGCGTGAACAATGTGTCACATCAGCTTGTTTAAAACAACGAATCGTGAACTTACGTAAAGCACTATCGAAAGGACTAATGAAGGCCGGTTCTGTAAAGAGTTCCAAAACACCTAACGAAAATTATTTCGAAAACGTGTGCTTTTGTGAAACACTGCACATACAATGCAAAAGCGTACATCGTGAACCCGGAAATATTGACACCAATATGAATTCCTAACCAAACATGAATAAACGGTTACTGTAACAAACAGTACCACTGTCAACTCGCAAGTGAATAGTTTGGTTTTTTTCAAAATTTGATAGTTATTTAGGGACGTTCCTAATTGCTCCTAAATACAGCTTCAGCCTCACACACTTAATTATTGGGTTTGTTTAGCGAGTTGATACTAGGAGCATCTAAATGTTTAGTAATACCTACAACTTTTGCCAGATACTGGAGCAAAATCGCACTATTTAGCTTATTTTAGTTTCCAAATTGCGTCGTCAAAATCATTAACCTTCTTAACTTCACAAAAGAGCATCGTTACCAATCTGTACTATGGCATCCAGCGGAATTCGCAGTAGGATGGAACAGCAGTAAACTGAGCAGCCATGTCTTCCAACAACTGGTTTAATTGACAGTGTTCGTGAGCACGGCCACTGATTAGGTTCACTGTTTTGTGATCAAACTGAGCATCTGATCCAATTTTAACATCTGTAGTGCATTGGAAAATACGCTCTTTCAGTATTTTGCAACGTTGAATTTTACGGTCGTTTTAATCTTCAGAACGTCCATTTGTTTTACTGACTGCAAATCCGTGGACACAAACCGTTTTGGTGAGTACCTTACTGCACCGTTCTCGCACTGGCTGCTTCGCTCCCTATTTTTGTAGCCTGCACAATATACGTTGGGTTCAGTCGCCTCCGACTTCTATATTGTTTCGTATTTGACACATCTTACGTGCCATTGCTTGCCGACTAGTATCCCAGACCACGCCCAACACATCTTTGAGCACAAAATTTGCTGATGAAGAATGCGGTGTAAATATGCATATGGTGGATCTGGTGAGGTTTTCAATTACTGTAATTAACATGGCTGCAACGCCGCTATGTATATCCGTATTCGCAGAGCCCTGGGTAGATGAGCATGCAGATTTACTCAAAACCCATTCATAATCACACAGTGGTGCCGCTACATCCTGAAAGCTGTCATGATGGGATGTATCCACATAAGTCGCGGATTTTTGGATTTCCGTGCTGGATTTTACAGTTGCTTCGGGAACACTGTGTTATACGTGTTATTTCTGTGAGAGTTGTGCACCAGTTTCTTTTCCGGTGTATTTTACATCTGTGCAAATTTGGTGAATATTCTGTGCTTAAATTCGGTGATCCCTCTGATGGACCCAAATGCTGTCTGTGCCTGCCATCTTGGTTTTATTCTACAGTAATCTAATTTGTGTCAGCTTGGATCACAGCGTTTGCATTCAGCTTTGTGACCATAACGCTTATACTGAACGCTGTGCGTCGGTCATCATTGCTGAAAAAATACGGAACCTCAACCAACCCACTGGGTCAGGTAACGAGCCCATGTTGAATAACAGAGAGGCAAATCCATAAAGGTTCTAAGCAAAAGGCAATTATGGGCTAGCAGAATGTCGCACATAATTTAAAATAAGTATGGCTTGTTCGCTTGTTTGGAATGGAATAATCTGATATGTGCAAATTTGTTATAACAATAAATACGATAGCAAAACAGCCCACAAGATATCCTTTAGTTCTGTACTCGATACGCAATTATCCCACTCGTTAGACGTTTGCTTAGCCTAGTCCAACGTGCGACCGGTTAACCACAGCAGCTGAGCAGTGGATTGAAGATAAGATAACCCCCGTGGAAGCGAGTATACACTACGTAATTGTAGCAGCCTTTAAGCAACGGAATGCTGCACAGTTTGCATTCCCTGAACCGCAATCAGCCATGTCCTTATCTCCGTCGTCTTCTCCAATTTCGCTAGAACGCCTGTCAAAAATTGCAGGTATCTGCGAAAGTCAAGCAATACTCATGGCAACGAAAATCAGGCGATGCCCAAAGCGTCCGGTTAAGCAGCATCCGCTAGACCTGACGACTATCATTAACAAGGATGAAGCAGCCAAATCCAACACTCGGGACATATAGCTGAAATGTCTGTTGTCCATACAAAGCCTGCCGGGACATTGATATGTATGGATTGGTGCTAAGGTCAGGCGATAGGCCGCAGTTGCCGTTTATCCTTTTGAAAACGCAGTTAATGCGAATAGAGCGACAAACAGTAAACAAGCAACACCAGTCAGCTGGTCAGGACAAAGGCTTACCTTACCTGGTAGATCAAAGAAAACGGTATCTAACGACAGTGCTCTGAATGCTTTGAGTTCAAATGTCTCTGAACCTACAGCGGTCATATTGTGTGGCAAGGTATTGAGAGAGGAAAACCAATGGAACTCATTGTGCATGGTGACGTGTATTAAAGCCAAACCCTGAACCTATTACGGATTACTCGTCATCCGAACTCTGCAAACTATGACGCACACAGACAGACTCAGACACCGAAACCAACCGCTAATGTAGGGAAGTTGTATTTTTTGCAAGCACGCTTAGACACTAATCCTATAGGATATGCATGCATCACGTAGTCCCTTGGAGTGCGTGAAAATCAAATAAAAACACCGTTGCTGAACACAGCATACAAAATTGCCTAAACAACATCTCCATGAATGTCATGCTAGCGCCACCGTCTAAAAATGTTCAAGAGGCAGGACTGCAAGATTTACTACAGTGACAGCACATTTGTGAAACACGTTCCTTGGAGTATATTGCACCACTATCGCTTAACAAGTTACCTCTATCACCAAATTATAGAGGATGTGGCCGTGGAATCCCAAATTTTGTAGGTCGGATGTTTTGGATCCATGGCGAACCCTTTGGAAAAGCCTTCATTCTAAGCTTGAGTTAAAGGCTGCAATAACTTTGCAAAGTTCAGATATCAAAGTATTTAAAGCAGCAAACCTACCGGTGACGATGCAGCAACTTAAGTTGCCTGCTCATTCACATCACTCAAAAGTAAGTCTAAAAGAAGATAGGGTCACTTCTTCAGCGAATAAGGTTTCAGACGAGATATCATTATCCCATCAAAAAAGGAATAGCTGCCGACCTGCCACCAGTCAGCATTATCGCACACGTTACACCTTCAGCACTCTGGGGCTTCTTGAGCGCAAAAAAACTAGTCTGCTTCTATACAAAGGCTCACGATCTTTTCAACAAACCGGCCAGAGCGAAAAGTCGCCAAGCGTTTGGGTTATATGACCACGGTATTACTGAGACGTGGTTGCACAATAGAATGACAGGCTCTAAAGTTTTGCCCCCTGGTGTGTCGTTCATACGAACCAATAAACACACAAAAGGAAAGGAGTGCTTCTGTATTACGGAAGCGACTTACATTGTCAATCTGTGAAGCTAAATAAGCACGGTTCCCCGACTTTGTTTGGTGCCGCCTGCCGTTAACAGACAAAGCCACTTGTCTTATTTTCCTAGTGTACCGACACCTAACTCTGCACACGCAATTGGCCGCCAGCTTTCGGGTAATCTGAAACGAACACTAAATGGAAGATAGGCTCAGATCCTTATCATGCATGTTTTCTACGTATACTGTTTAGAAGTTCCTGCCGCGATTGGAGAACAATTCAAAGCAGCTATACAGGAGTTCGTAACCACAGTTCCGCTTTGCAACCAAAGCGCTTTGCTCACTCGGTTCGGAACAGGTAACAGTTTGTCTGTGCCAGACCTTGCGCTTTTCAACGAAGAGCATGTGAATGATGTAGTTATTGTCAGTAAACTGCCCGCTGCGTCGCGTTGAGCAGGCAGTCATCAGTTTCAACTTCGGCCATTTTGCGGAATATCGAAATGCAAACTATGAGTCTGTGCGAACCCTCACAAGAAACGATCATCCAGCACACCTGCACAGTGCTACAACCTGGTCGCTCCTTGCCGAAATACCTCTGGAAGTCGTCTGGGTCAAGCGCGTCAACAAATTCAGTCAGCTGGTTGCAGATGATTGAAAGATAAGTGTTTGCAAAAGTCTACATCATTTTCCTTCGATAGAAGTAGAACTCGAAAATGGATGGCTGTGCGCAACGCAGCAGGATAGATGTAGTGCCTAGCACCAACACGAGATAAGTACGAGAAACGCGTAGTCCAACGTAAAACCTGCACTCAACTGCTCAGCGAAGACTGAGCCGCATATCAACGGAACATCTCAAATAATTACATTTGCTAATCACAAACTGCTGTACAAGCATGTCAGTGACCTACAGAAGATGAGACAAGGATTGTCTCCACTTTGGACGGCCGATGGACCAACAAAAATAAATATGGAAACAGCATAGTTACTGCAGGTATAACTTGCCTCCACGTTCCAGAGGGGCTTGTCACCAACCGATCTTCCAGACTTCGTCGTCCCGCCTCCAGGACTAACCTACATTTCTTGTACCGCAGAGACTTTATTGCAGAATTTCACATCTCTACGCAAACACGGCTCCCGTGCGTAGACACTATTCATCCAGAGGCACGGGAAACAGAAGCAAAGCAACTGGCAAGCAATTTAGCTCAGCTTTTCCAGCGCTGCTTAAAACAAGAGAAGGTTCATGCCACATGAGGCTTGTAATAATATCCCCTAGTTTAAAACATGTTATCGGCTCTGTGTCCTGAGACTATCGCTTAGTATCCATTCTACCTATACTCTCTAAGGTCATAAAATCAAGATTTACCGATACGTTGGTGTGTTAGCTAGAAAAGCGCATCATCACTTCCGAGCAGCACCGATCTCGTCCACAGCGATGATGCAAGACGAATTTTCTAAGTGCACTCGGTAGTTGGACCGAGTCAGTTAACAATGTTGAAGACGTTAATTTGACCTACCTGGCTTGTTAGAAAACATTTTATCATCTAGACCATCGGATACTACTCTCCAAGCTCCAGTATTGCGGGCTCGACGAGTGTCTTCTTAGCTGAATTGCCAACTTTCTACTAAGGGGCAGGTGAGGGTCAGAGTATGTAGCTCGGAATCGGACTTCATACAAGTCGAGCGTGGTTTGCCGCAAGGTTCAGTTCTAAGTCCACGATTGTTTTTAGTGCTTTTTAATGACTTTGCACAGGCAATCATTACAGACGTTTATATGTTTGCAGCAGCTACAACGATTTGTCACAGGATTCAGGCGAATGTTAACCAGCCTCTGCTTCAGAGTCACCTTAACACGATGCATCAAGGGTCAACCCAAAACTTATGGCATTTCAAAGTGAGTAAATGCAAGGTTTTCCCCATACGGCATCAGTGAACCAACTCACATTGACTCGGAACGATACGCTGCAACAATCAACTGTCGAACATGCCTTAGTTGTGCACGTTTAAGCTGACTTGCTTTGCTCCAGGCAATCCAATGACTGATAACCAACACGTCAGTCCGTTGCCTTGAGCACTAAGCAAAATAGACATCCCTGTTTTCTACAGATGCTCAGTGAGTATGTCCGCCCCCAGTTCGTATACGCCATTCAGGCGTGGTATTCATGGTTAGAACACGACATTTACGCACTAAAGCAGCCACGCCGTCGACATCCAGAACGTAATTGGAAGGCGCATCTTTTATAAGAGGACAAACTAATATGATTAAGATATTCAGCGGACGGTAGCGTAATTTACGAGGCGAAATGATTATGGAATATTTGATTTGACACGACCGACATCGTGTGTGGTGTACTTTATTACACCTCAGCCGTAATACAACTCTGAGAGATCACTCATTGAAACTCAGTGAAGAGTATAAGCAATCTGCAGTGCCGCTGGAATTGCTTTACCACTCGTGTAGGTCGCCCGTAGCTTGCTTTCCAGGAATCCATTGTCTGTGCACCGACGTTAGAAGTATTTACTGACGGTTCGAAGACGCACTGATCCGCTTACAAGTTGGTACTTGGCGCAACTCATGAAGGGTACCTGGCAGTTGTTGGTTGTTAAATGGGGTACAGTGAACCTACGCGTATTGCAGCACTACCCTGAAAAAAAGTTTCTATTAATCTAAAAGTACTGTTTTATTATTATTATATCCATTATCCTTATTAATTTGATGTCCCAGGCAACTAACCAACAAGGCTTGTAATGTAACGATTGTTAACCCACATAACTTCCTTGTTAATTGTTTGCAGTTCGTTATTGTATGGTGCGTTGGAATCAGTTGAATAAATTTTTCATAAAGCATAAATTCGCTCTACCAAGCTCTAATGAAAACCGCAAGCTAAGCTATCACATTGATGTTAACTGTCTCATTAATAGCAATGAAAAAATATTCAAAGCCGGATAATGCGTCCTAAAGCTGTTTTTCAGATCAGTTGACAGTTCACCTATTACCATACAATAGTGTTCTTTTTATGAGATATAATTGAAGGTCTATGCTCTCACTGAGCGTGAAAGTTCAGCCTTTTTATTGCATTGCTTCACGAAATCACTTTTGCCGTAAGGTTTCGCAGTCAGCTCGAAAACTCGATTGCTGGTATAGATTGCAACAACAAAAGCGACATGTCCTTAGTAGTTGTAAAACATATCGGTTGCTGTCTCATGTTACCCATCAATTCTCGGAGTTTTGAAACGCGCATTACGTCATAGTATTTATCCTGTTTTATGGTACCTTGCATACAGTTTATTTTCAAATGAAAGTGTTTCGAAGCCGCAATGCATTTTTATAACTTACGAAATGCTTCATTCCATTCAACGCTGTGACAAAAATATAGTTTCCATACTTCTTGAAACAGTCGATCTATTTCGTTCACTCTATATTCCCTAAGCTAGGACCGCATTGGCCTTCAGTACAATTCCGTTGCAATCTGTACAAAGCATTTTCGTTATAGTTTAAGATCCCTACTACACTCATATTATCATACACAGCAAGTTATGCGTGAGAACGAAGGTGATAACTGTTCGTGTACAGTTACTGTGGTTCCACACATATTTGGTGCATAACAAGCAATGTGTGCACTGCAAACAACTAATAGTAGTAGTAGTATAGTAGTAAGCATGTAGTAATAGTAGTAAGTAGTAGTAGTAAGCATGTTCTGAACATGCTTATGGTCGCAACTAATCAAGTCCCAAACGAAGAGTCTTACACCATACACATCTACGGCGTGCAGACAGCTATTTTCAAGCGTTACCTTGCAAAGCTTGTGGCGACGTTCTGGTTCATGCAGTCCTTTGGAAATTGCTTAAGGAATGATAACTATTGCAAATTTTCAAGAAATCACGGGCAATGCTGCTTTTCAACACAGCAAATATTCCCATTGTAATCAAATGAATCAAGGCCGGAAAACAGTTCAGGGTTAAGATATCTTTTCGGTAAAATCTCGTCAGACCCAAACTTTTACATGACACGGATTATGTGGGGTAAGCGTCAAATCGGGCTGGGATTGATTTCTAAGGTGTTTGAAAGGTCAAGATCGATGACTAAAGGTGGCTACAGTTGGTAGGAAAAGTGCATCAAAGGAAATTAATACAAGCTTCAGGGCCTAAAGTAAATAGCTAAGGTCACAAAGGGTAGTTAAGTAACCATGTCAGTCGGCCAAGGTAGTAGTATCGGCCGTATGAATCGTTTGTGTACGCATAATTCCGGCTTCAGATGATGGATGTAAATAGCCTCGGCGATAGACAAGATTTGCTTTCGGAAGCCTTGTGATAAGCGTTCAGGTAGTGAATAGATGACTTTAAAGTCATTCTCCGATGCAGTATGGCCACTTTCGAGGAGATGCGACATGATTGAGCTGTCTGAGGCCCTCATTTCGCCTTTGTAAAACCACGCCGGGATGTGCTCGCGAATCCTCTGGAAAACATATATAGCAAGCAGTATGCTGCTGTTCTGTGGACACACATCCAGTATTTTACTTGTAAATACCATATCAAGTACCCTTTACCGACCAAATTATATTATCCTTTGTACGGGTCACAGGTGTGCATGCTAGAAAACTCATGCGGCTCGCAGGTGACGTGCTTTACACTCCTGATAGCGAACATAAAAATTGACTTCACCAAGGATGTATCCAAGCTAGTCTACAAAAGAAGAATGGGATGCAGAATTAGACATACGCAATTCAAATTTATTTCGTGTAAAAACACAGCACAAAAGTGACTTTTTGTAAGCATTTTGCATCAGGGTGTCCGGAGATAATAATATCACCCAAATACACACAAATATGCATCAGAATATACAAAAATACACAACCCCGAATTGCACACACCCTCTACAATATTGCCACTAATCGTCTGTTTTCCAGGATCAGTACTGATGCCTAAATGGAACCGGGCGTACTGGTAATATTTTAGGTGTGTGTGGCGAACTAAGTATGTTTCCTGAAAGGTTCATCAAGTTCTATTTTTAAATTACCGTAATTGATATACTTTTCACTAACTGCAAGTTCACCTAACTATTTTCAGTGTAAGTTATGGCTAGTTTTCATAAAAGACTTCAGTTTGCGTTCGACTCAATTACTCATAAGCCAACCGCTTTGGCATTCCTGTTTAAAATTTACACCGTGATTATATTTCCCTGCTTTTAAGCGTTTCATTTCTAGGTAGTCGGATTTATTCTCTTCAAAGAATCCTCACGCATACGGTAGTGATCGTCATTTATTGCAATTGTGCTGCGCGATTCCCGTCAACCTTATTTTAGGTTGTACTTATATCAGATTCCTAACTCCGCATAAAATTCTGAATGTAGTTTCCAAACATTCTTCCCTCCAACGACTTTATTAGCCGTTATAAGCTAATCCACAGTAGGTAGGAATCTTCTATTCAGTCCTACTTGAGTCCATTAGGTCAATCATTCGACATTACACGCACGGTACGTTTGTGCGTCTTGGTGCCATATTGTGCCTGGAGAAGGCTACTGTCGTGAAACGGAAGCAAATCACTTCTGAATTTCCGGAACTTGGAAGTGCATGACGACAAGTGAGGTAAGTGCTTCACAGCTTTCGCTCTAATTAGTGGCAAAGGGGCACATGTAATAGCCTCCAACTGTATCTTTTGTACTTGGATGTAGCGCTCCAGAGCAACTGGTGCTGAGTGTAAATGCGTCACATTATTCCAACATACCAGATGGAGCTCGAGTTCGTTCCCTTTAACCCAATCCATCGCTTTAGTTAATTTTGCTCCTGGTTTACCTAATCCCGGTTTCAGCTTGGCTGACTTGCAAACACGCGCCAAAAGACACATCTTCCTGTAACACCAGCACCCTATTTTCTTTGGTCGGCCTTTAAATGAGCATTCCTGATGATCACCCCATAGGTGACATAGAAACGGTTTTTCGTCTACCGACCTCCGTGTTGTTTATGAGGTAATATTCACAAAGTTTTCACTTTCGCAGAACGCCGGTTGCGTAATTACGGATGTATGTTTTTGACCTTTTTCTTTCTCGAGCAACTGCACAAGCCGTTTCATAGTAAGTACACTGTTCTCCTGTGAAAGGAAATTTTCCCGGGTTTTCTGTTCTGATATGCTAGCTCTCCGGAATAAACGTAGCATTGATACTTAAAATTTGCCACGTCAATTTTATTGCGTCTCTAATCAAGGGCATATTAGTGAATACAAAGAATAAAATCAATTACACTCTCAGCTGGATTGTGGTAACTTTTGGGGATTATCAGCTTAATGTAAATACGCTTAGTTAAACTCCCAAGCAGCGTGGACGTTTCCAAAGCACCGGCTGCTGTTAACCCAGATGTCGTCAAGCCGGAGGCGGTCAAAGGTGCGCCAATACTCAGTTTCATAAATGAATCCGTACATATCACTATAGAAATAACTGCCCGCTACGTTTGTTTTGTTATATTTACACCTCACTTCATTATAATGCCCCACCTTTGAACTTCTTCTGCATTGGATTTCGCTTCTGAGATGTCTTTCAGTCCATCTTACTCACAGATAACTTTAGTTTTCAAGAGGTTCCATCGGTAAAGTACACACTACCAACAAGTCTGTTGAGTTTCGTTACGGAATTCAAACTCCAAGGGTGGATACAAGTTGTTCATAAGACTAACTAGGTGTACAACGTCTTAGTTCTCATTATCCGAGAAACACACTCAACGTTTGTCAATGTGTTATCTCGTTTTCAATGTAGTGATCACGTGCTGGTGTACTACAGTTTCGCGGCATCCGATCCGTCCCTACACAGCATCCCTAGACTATTAGCAGAGCAACGAAGGGAGTAGACTAACTGCGCCACCAGGGGGTCGGGGCATATTTTCCGTTCGGGTGCTTTACACAAGTATCGTCTGTCTGCGTCGTCTGCCACCAGTTTATACGAAATGCTTCATGTTTTCCCTATGGTGCGCCGTCTGCTCTAGGCTTCTGTCCGCGATTCCATTCGAATGAACCTGCACTGATGGCTGAACGATTGGATAGTACTTGCTTTATTTCACCTTGCTCTGTAGGAGCAAATAAAGAAATAAGGTATAGACTTAGAGTGAAGTAGCCAAAAAAGGCTATGCGCCACCTATTTGGAGTGTTTCTAGATGTGTACTTTACTTAACATGAACAGAACTGCTTTAATGCATTCGAAATTGACCGGACAAACATCCTCGCGAAATAATAAGTATTCACCACGGTAATTAAATATCTGACAGCGTGTGCAGTAAAAAGATCCAAACCATAGATATGGAAAGCCAAACCGGATGGAGCTCAGTGTAAGCACAATATAATAAGCTATATTGAGATGCATTGACTAACGTTACGATGTGTAGGGTGATTGTGCGTGTGGGTACTATGTGGTTGCAGAATGAATTTGGGACCACCCAACTCTCACCCACGTCAAATGCCTAGTTCCAGCTTGCACAGCCACACCGCCGGGCAAGGATCAATTGTGTGTCAGTCCCCTTGTCCGCTTGCTGTTTCAGCACTACTTACCATGACTCGCTTACAGTGTGAGGTAATATCTGATTTGCAGTTCACCCACCTCTTACCTCGTTTTCACTGCTATGCTTGAATACACCAAGTTTCAATCCCATGACATGGCACGGGTTCCCTTGAGTTGCGCAATTTGTTTGCTTCACACAGCTCGTATAACTAGTGTATCAGACCATGCCTGAGCACGTGTCCACTGGCAGGCACGTACCTAGTACCATTGGCTTGTTTGAATCGTTACCACAAGCCTCGTTTGTTCCACATTGTTTTCATTGCCTAATGTTGCATGCATGAACTCAACGGTGGCTCGTGGATCTGAGCACGAACGGTTGATTTACTTTTGAGTTTGGAACTCGTTAAGGTAATATCCATTTTGATACGATGAATCTGTACAAATAGCACCGTCATCACGGGCTTTGACTTGGACGTTTTTGTTGAATATTTCCGTGGGATCTGTGTAGCTTTATCTTCCAAACGCTTCGCAGCGCTACAGCGGTTACTGATGTTTGAAATTAGAGAAAACAAACAACGTACCTTTGCTTAGGAAGCGTCTGTCCAGTCGGATTGGACAAGGTTTAGGAATACTAATCGCTTCGCTATTGTCAAATAAGACATGAAAGATCCCGGCTTGTTAAGCATTTGTTCTCCGTTGATAACCTGGGTTCTTGCTGTCGATCGCACAGTAGTTGAGACAGTAGTGCGTGTGCAGCGTTATGGCTAGTGAAAGATGCAAAATTACAAGCTGAACCTAAGCTGGAGGTAGCTAAGTTGCGGATGTAACTGGAAGAATGCCCTAATTGGCAGTCCATGCTTCCTTAATCTCACAATAAATAGCGACTTCTGCAATGTAATTAATCCTGCTCTTAACATCATCGCCCTCTGCATTCGTATGACGTCCTTTTCACACTGTAGTATTCCACCTTCGAGTGGTTCATCCAATCTACTGAAGCGCCGATGCGCCGCCCTATTTCACAATTGTTGGTTCATAATGTTGCTTATTCTATATCTCAATCTTCACTACTGCTACGTCCCGTCTCCTTCCATTTTAACGCACTTTCACTTAACTCACTGCTAAGAAGTCCATATTCACGTAATCTCTCAACAACTAGCGGCATCTCATACGCACCTAATTCGGCTTACTCTCACTATGCTTTGATTCAGCGGTTAACCTAATCTATTGGTGCGTTGACGCGCAGTCTTATTCTACAACTGTTGGTTTGATAGCATTACGAATAACTCAATCCAATCCTCGCTCCAACTACGGTCTCTCTTTCTTCAATATAACACCCATCAACTTAACTGCCTGCTTGGCAGTCCATGTTCCCTTGTTCACTTATAATAGAGCGGCTTCTGCTACGTAGTTCATCCGGCTCTCACCGTCACTGTTCCATGCGTCCATCTGGCTTACTGTTGATACCGTCGAATTCCACCTTCGAGTGGTCCACCTTATCTATTGAAACGCCAATGCGCCACCCTATTCCACAATGGTAGGTACATAGTATTACAGGTTTCACAACTTAATCTCCGCTTCAGCTACTGCCTTTCTTCCTTCACTATAATCCTCCTTCACTTAACTGACGGATGGGCAGTCCATGTGCCCTTAATCTCTCAACAATAAGCGGCTTCTGCTACGTAGTTAATCCGGCTCTTACTCTCACTGTTCCATGCGTCCATCTTGCTTGCTTTTGACACAGTAGCATTCCATCACTGAATAGATCACCTAAGCTACTAAAGCGCCGGTGCGTCATCTTGTCCTAATTTACTGGTTCAAAGGTTGACTCTGCTGTTTATTTCCCTTTCGATCAACACACTTCCATGAACCGTCTTTTTTCTTCTTATACGTTAGTCTCAATACCTTTAACTAATTCGTTGTTCACTAACTACTGGAACCATGCTCTAAACCTTCAAGCACATTACAGTAAGTTACCCATCGGGCTATGCTTTTGCTGCATCATCAAGAACCATTTACAGCGTAATATCTTTATAAATTGTACCTTATTCTGTCTCAAATCTAAATGTCTGAAGGTACGATTTTTCCACTGTTTGGTACTATGATTATCCTTTTCGGCCTTCTCTCAATCTCTTCCCTGATTTTCCAATTATTCAGTCGGAATATTTTTCAAGATTCGGGATTAGTCTGAAGAACTGCCTCCGTCTGATTTGGGAGGAAATAACCCACAAGGACTCACCTGGACTATGGCCTTATACCAAAACCAACCAATTGCACCGAATGCAACGACTGAGGTCCAGTAAGGATAGCTGGAAACGAATTCCTCACACTCCAGCAAGTATACCAAATCAGGGAATGTGAGACCCCAGATGCTCTGGAAATTTCGCTTACCTGCACAATTATTCACCCTGCTCGACTGGCCTCAACCACTATGGCGGGCCCTGACTGAGCTACCTGATCAACTAACAGTAGGATCATTCGACTGCAAATAACAGTGAACAAATGGTTGATAAGAGACTTTGCCTATATACATCACTTTTCAAATCAGTTGACCACAGTGTTCCAGGAGGTGGTGGATTTTCGCGTGGCAAGCGTTCTCCCTACAAAAAGCCACATAGCTCCGTTTATCAGCACTGCGACGTGGCGGATGTGACACGCCACTGAGTAGACTCACTGCCCATAAGTACACTCTGGCATTTTGACTAGAGAAAAGTCTCACTATTTTATTGACACGTACAAAAAATACTCTCACTCTTCACATACTGTCATCACATACTGTACTCGCCTGTTTGCACTACGCACACATGAATCCACTTCATGGTCGCTACGCTAACGAGTTTGCTCATTATGAGTACTTTATGCGTTTTTGCAACTTATACAAATTTTGGCTACAGCCAAGTAGGTGCACTGTAATGTATCTATGCGCCGCATAAATGCTTTTACATTTAGCTAGTGCCTGAGTTGACGTGCTTTGATGAATTCGAGAATAAAGTGTTTATTTATTTATTTATCAACTTACTGTATCCAGTTAAGTACCTACTGTTAAGATGTAGTGAACAACGCCGTATTTCCATGATTGTCAAGTGACTGTGCCACCGATGATTACCTCCATGTCATTTCACCGGACCTTCTAGGTGGTTGTCGTACGTCATTAGATTTGCCAAATTTGGAGTTAGAAATGTTGATTGTAATAGGGCAGCTTACCGGAGGTACATTAAGCACTTTGAATGTGACTTCGAGAGCTGCATGAATGACAGTAGGAATCAGTTGCTCTATCTGGTTTATTATTGCAAGGGTACCGCGAAAGATATAATAAGCGATTGCGTCATCTTTCCACTTGAACAGGCCTATCAAAAGGCTAGATTCTTCCCCGCAAACTGTTTGGCCAATATCAGTTTGTTGCATGATCGTTAATAGAACAACTGCTTATGGGTTTGAAAACATCCGAGTAGGTCACGAAGCTCTGTCTGTCTCTTCATAAAATAAGACAATTGTTATGTGGTTGTCTCAGCTAAACTTTACTGTCGAGTTAAACTCCGTGGGTATGATGGAGCGAATAATCCGTGTTTTCCTGTTCAATACAAACCAGCTGGGATTGAACAGCAAATTCAATTGCTCAAGAAGGACGGAAGTTTTTTTAAAAAACTTGGCGAACTTCATCGCCACTGAAGATCGCCTTGCGCGTAGTAGGTTAATGCAGATAGCAACCGCAAGTACGCTACTACAGCTGTGTGATGCTCGGCCTAGACGATTATTTGAGCACAAAGTAAGAGAAAACACCACGTTAGTAACGCCCAAGGAAGCACTGTGTTTGGCTTTTGTCGACAAGTACAGCACAGCATCTTGCCCTTAGATTGTAGTCTCGGGTTTACTTAGTGCTTGGATCTGATAAGATACAAAGGTGGCTGTTAGAATTGTCGTAGACTGGTTATCGCCCTGCCATCTGCCGAGTCAGCAAGGGTTGCAGTCTAGCCACCTGCTGGGAGCGACGTCACTCGCTGCAATATAACGAAGTAATGTAGGGGACTCCCAAGGAAGAAATGAGCAACTGCTAAAATACTTACAGCACAATATGAAAAGTCTCTCTCAGTGTGTTCCCTGTGCGCTTCATTGGCCCCTTGCAATCCATTGCTACCTATGATTTAGTAGTTAATGGTTTCAACGTAAGCTTGGTACAAGAAGATATGCTGTGGGAGGCAGCTGTAAGGATCGCGGCTTCTTTCTTGTAATTGCGAACGCTGAACGTCTTTATCTCACTCGGCCTGGGTCTTACTATACCATTTTACACGCATATTAGCGTATTGTACCGAGCTTTTAGCGTGGTTCATTTTCGAAATAGCGTGACGTACTTTCAAGTTAGCGAGGCCAGGAACGCCGATTGGGCGTCCTTGACACTCTCATTGGTTATGGGACGTAAACCAATGGGACACCAGTTAGAAGCTGCCAGCATAAGAGACAGACACTCCAAGAAAAGTGGTCGAGCACCACGTTCTGTTCTGCCTTGATGCCCCTCTGGAGTAAATCTTGATGCCACTCGAGTAAACCTCGATGATTAGTCTCCAACCTGAAACCGACCAATAGGCAAATTGTGATGCGTGTCAAAGGAGGAGATGCTAGCTACCACATTATCCAAAGCTTAAGACTTAACCAGTGTGGACAAACATACTAAGCAGCACATGAAGCGGTCTATGGCGATCACTGGCGGCTACCTAATGGTGGCTTATTCAGCGCTCTAGCCATGGTGGCGTAGACAGGCAAACATCTAACTGGTATTCCACAGTGCAGCATTGGCTGCTAGGCGGTTAAACAATTGTGTGCGAATGTCATTGCAAAGATCATGGGGACATAGTTCCCACAGAAGTTGTTAAACCAACCTGAAGCTGAACAACGACAATTCTAAGGTTGCTTAATTCGATCACAGTTGATGACTCAACAAAAAAGGATAGGATTGCAATTATGGCGTTGACACGACGTCAGTGAGTGTTCGTTTGTCTCCATACCCACGGGCGAACTGTTAATCAGTTGTCGCTTCAGTGTCTCTATGTATGGCGTTATGTAATGGTCATCGGAACTTATGAATTCTTAGGATAATTAGGTTTCACTTGCATATGGTCGCCCATGGTAAGGTAGACAGAGAATAATCTCACTGGTATTCCGCACGTCAGCAATGGCTGCTAGGTGGTTATACAATTTTGTGCGATTGTTATTGCGACGATCATGGGGGACATTGTTCCCATTGAAGTTAATAGACCAACCTGAAGCTGAACAACGGAAATTCTATGTTGGCTTACTTCTATCACAGTTGATGGCTCAAAAAAATGTGAGAGGATTCCAAGTGTGACGCTGACACGACGATAAAGAGTGTTCGTTTGTCTCCTAACCCATGGGAGAATTTATAAGTCAGTTACCACTTCAGTGCCTACATATAGCGCGTTATGTAAAGGTCATAGGAACGTATGTATTCTTAGGATAATTACGCTTCACTTCTATATGATCGCCCATACGTGTTGAGACGCTTTACCAAGTGGCTTTCCAAATGGAATCATTAGAAGCACAGTCAATGCAGATGAAACCTCCCTATTACGTCAACGGACTGGCATGAGCTCCTAAAAAAATCGGCACTACTCAAAAAAGTAACACTTAAAGGGGCCAAAATGACTGCAGTGTTTATACATGCCACATCATCTTGCTAGAAAGAACGCAAGACTTATGATTAGTGGCGACGCAGGCATGTTACCCTGGTACTTCAGGTGAGTAGTTGGAACAGATAAACACTGTCGTCTCACCCACGGGCGTTCCTACAATGTGTTTGCAATCATTTACAAAGGCATCCGTGCCCACTAAGCCTGCGATGGATCACTGTCTCAGCTAGTCTTAGAAGCAGTCATGTTTGCCCGCCGTGACACAGGTTGTTAGCGACTTGGCCACTACTGGGAAACATTTCGTCCTTGGGAAGTAGGTAATTCCCGAGACGTTATTAAAAGGAGGAACATTTCTCCAAACTCTATGCTTACTATGCGTATGCAATGCTCGTTGGCATCTCATATCAGGGCCGTAGGGTCACTTGACATTTCAAGCTTATCTATCACTTGGAAGTGAAGTATAAATATCATGTCGAAACGCAGGATTGACATGCATCTTACGACCTTAACATAACGGCAGAACCATGGGTCTTGTAGCGGTAACTGATTACCGAAGTGGCCCACAGGTGTGGCGACGAACGAACACTCACTAATGTCGTGTCACCGCCACACTAGGAACCCTCCTCTCTGGAACAATGGCTACAGATCCAATGATGATGTTACCTACACAGCGAACTTGATCTTAGTATATAATGCGCCGACTACATAAGCAATACCTATCTACGCTATTCACATGAGTGTACGGCCAACTGAAAAAACACAGCACGAGAAAATTGTAGCTGTAAAGCTTTTTAAAAATTCTATTTGCCAAGTTCTAGCTTTACCTCCTTTATACGAATTATTGCATTGTTTCCGATTACCTCACACTGCCTTAACAATCACACGCACATCCTAAGGTAAGTCGCACACCTATCGATTCTCCAGATTGCTCGCAGTGGCACGATTACACTATGCATCACGTGTGGCCAGATGGGCTAGCGAGCAAGGTAGGTAACTTGCATTCAACCGGTAAGCCTACAAAGGTCCCCTTCCAACAGGGTTGCAGCCAATCCGCTTCCTATCACTACTCAATTAGTTGTCATCACGCTAGTGTAAGCCTTCGAAGCCCCTCTTACAACAGGCTGCAAACGTTACAACCTCAAAAAGCCACCAATCCGCTTCTTATTACCACTCACAGATTTCCTCTCGCCCCAGGTGCTAGTGATAGCTCCTTACGCCAGATTGGCAGCATGATCAATCACGTACTATGTCTCCCATTGGCTGATCATCCTCGACACGACGACGAAGTCGCTGGTTAACCAGTACTATCGATCACTTGCTGTAATGTTACCTGTTCTTGGGCCTAGTAAACTCCTCGTGGGATCTGGACTACATTGGCCCGCTACGTATCAGGCCATGCACTTTGGGGTCGAGTCTGTGGCCACACCAAAGGGAAGACTAACAAGTGTGACATTGTGCGCGCGTGCAGTCGTATGGACGCTTTCAATCATGCCGATTGGACGGTCTGAATCCAGAGAGAACGCCTCGGCTTTCCTTCAGGCGCGCATTGGTGCGGCACAGAATGTGATGGTACTTTTAAACAAAAGCATATTTTGGAAAGATTGTTTTGTTTAAAACTACCTACAGGCTGGTAGTGGGCTTGCAACTTCACTGTACCATTCACTCCGGTTGTCGGTCGCCTGTCTGTTGATCGCAATCGGTGTATCAGCAACTTCAATGGTGTAGAGGATGATCAGCCAATGGGAGACATAGTACGTGATTGATCATGCTGCCAATCTGGCGTAAGGAGCTATCACTAGCACCTGGGGCGAGAGGAAATCTATGAGTGGTAATAAGAAGCGGATTGGTGGCTTTTTGAGGTTGTAACGTTTGCAGCCTGTTGTAAGAGGGGCTTCGAAGGCTTACACTAGCGTGATGACAACTAATTGAGTAGTGATAGGAAGCGGATTGGCTGCAACCCTGTTGGAAGGGGACCTTTGTAGGCTTACCGGTTGAATGCAAGTTACCTACCTTGCTCGCTAGCCTATCTGGCCACACGTGATGCATAGTGTAATCGTGCCACTGCGAGCAATCTGGAGAATCGATAGGTGTGCGACTTACATTAGGATGTGCGTGTGATTGTTAAGGCAGTGTGAGGTAATCGGAAACAACGCAATAATTCGTATAAAGGAGGTAAAGCTAGAACTTGGCAAATAGAATTGTTAAAAAGCTTTACAGCTACAATTTTCTCGTGCTGTGTTTTTTCAGTTGGCCGTACATTCCTGTGAATAGCGTAGATAGGTATTGCTTATGTAGTCGGCGCATTGTATACTAAGATCAAGTTCGCTGTGTAGGTAACATCATCATTGGATCTGTAGCCATTGTTCCAGAGAGGAGGGTTCCTAGTGTGGCGGTGACACGACATTAGTGAGTGTTCGTTCGTCGCCACACCTGTGGGCCACTTCGGTAATCAGTTACCGCTACAAGACCCATGGTTCTGCCGTTATGTTAAGGTCGTAAGATGCATGTCAATCCTGCGTTTCGACATGATATTTATACTTCACTTCCAAGTGATAGATAAGCTTGAAATGTCAAGTGACCCTACGGCCCTGATATGAGGTGCCAACGAGCATTGCATACACATAGTAAGCATAGAGTGTGGAGCAATTTTCCCCTTCAACAATACTTCCGGGATTGCCTACTTCTAACAACAAAATGTTTCCCAGTAGTGGCCAAGTCAAAAACAACCTGTGTCACGGCGGGCAAACATGACTGCTTCTAAGACTAGCTGAAACAGTGATCCCTAGCAGGCTTAGTGGGCACGGATGCCTTTGTAAATGATTGCAAACACATTGTAGGAACGCCCGTGGGTGAGACGACAGTGTTTGTCTGCTCCAACTACTCAACTGAAGTACCAGGGTAACATGCCTGCGTCGCCACTAATCATAAGTCTTGCGTTCTTTCTAGCAAGATGATGTGGCATGTATAAACACTGCAGTCATTGTAGCCCCTTTAGGTGCTTCTTTGTTGAATAATGCCGATTTCATGAGGATAGCATACTAATCTATGGACGTAATAGGGAGGTTTCATCTGCATTGACTGTGCTTCTAATGATTCCATTTGGAGAGCCACTTGTTAAAGCGTCTCAACACGTATGGGCGATCATATGGAAGTGAAGTCTAATTATCCTAAGAATGCATACGTTCCTATGACCTTTACATAAGACCATCCATGGGACAATGGAGCGATAACTGATTAAAAAATTCGCCTATTGGTGTGGAGACAAACGAACGCTGAGTAACGTCTTATCAACGCCACACTTGGAATCCTATTAGTATTTGTTGAGTCAGCATCTGTGATCGAAGTAAGCTAACTTAGCATTTTCGTTGTTCAGCTTCAGCTTGGTCTACCAACGTCAATGGGAACAATGTCCCCCATGATCGTTGCAATGACAATCGCACAAAATTTTATAACCACCTCGTAGCCATTGCTTAACTACGGAATACCAGTTAGATGATTGCCTGGCTACGCCACCATGGGGGACCATATGGAAGGGAAGCGTAATTATCCTATGAATACATAATTTCCTATGACCTTTACATAATGCCATAAATAGAGACAATGGAGCGATAGCTGATCAACAGATGCGCCTATTGGTGTGGAGACAAACGAACATTGACTAACGTCGTGTCAACGCCACACTTGGAATCCTATTGGATTTGTTGAGTCATCAAGTGTGATGAAAGTAAGCTAACTTAGAATTTTTGTTGTTCAGCTTCAGGTTGGTCTTCCAACTTCAATGGGGACAATGTCCCACATAGTCGTCGCAATGACAATGGCAGAAAATTTGATAACCACGTAGGAGCCGTTGCTGAAATACGGAATACCTGTTAGATGATTGCCTGACTACGCCCCCATGGGTGACCATATGGAAGGGAAGCATAATTATCCTATGAATACATACGTTCCTATTACCTTTACATAATGCCATACATGGAGATGCTGAAGCGATAACTGATTAAAATATCCGCCTATGGGTGTGAAGACGAAGGAATACTCACTAACGTCGTGTCAACGCCACACTTTGATTCCTATTAGTTTTTGTTGAGTCATCAACTGTGATGAAAGTAAGCAAATTTAGAATTTTCGTTGTTTAGCTTCAATGGGAACAATGCTCCCCATGGTCGTTGCACTGACAGTCGCACACAATTGTCTAACCGCCAAGCAGCCATTGCTGATCTGCGAAATACCAGCGGAATACCAGTTAGAACATTGCCTGTCTACGCCACCATGGCTAGACCGCTGAATAAGCCACCATTAGGTAGCCGCTAGTGATCACTAAGTATTGACCGCTTCATGTGCTGTTTAGTATGTCTGTCCACACTGGTTAAGTCTTAAGCTTTGGATAATGTGGTAGCTAGCATCTCCTCCTTTGACACGCATCACAATTTGCCTATTGGTCGGTTTCAGGTTGGAGACCAATCATCGAGGTTTACTCGAGGGGCATCAAGATTTACTCCAGAGGGGCATCAAGGCAGAACAGAACGTGGTGCTCGACCACTTTCCTTGGAGTGTCTGTCGCTTATGCTGGTGGCTAATAACCGAAGTCCCATTGGTTTATGTCCCATGACCAATGAGAGTGTCAAGGACGCCAAATCAGCGTTCCTGGCCTCGCTAACTTGAAAGTAAGTCACGCTATTTCGAAAATAATCCATGCTAAAAACCCGGTACAATACGCTAATATGCGTGTAAAAAGGTATAGTTTCCGATCCTCCTTCCTGACAGACCCCGGTAGTACTGTTGTAGACCGTGAGTATTTTTTACGGCACCTACCGTTGCAACTTGTGACAGTGCTTGTCAGTCAGTTAAATGGATGGTGGTCACCTTTGATGGACGTCAGCCAGGATGTTTTAAGAGATACCACGGTTAGGATACGCTTGGGATTTAGGTTCCAGAACACCACTGGCAGATTGAATGCCAAGATGCCGGAAGAAAACGCTCGTTAGCTGCAAAAGTTCTACTTGGTTGGCCAGTGTGGACCCGCTGATGAACGAACTTAGGCTTGTGCAGCGTTGAATTTTGTACAGAAAAATGATATGTCCCTCGAATGGCAGCCCAAGGTTATGTTTGTTAGCGGTGTTGAATGTATTGTTTCGCGTAGTCGGCCGCTATCTGGGGAAAATAAAACATCACTGCCTTTTGCCGAAGGTCATGTACGCCTTTTTGATGGGAGCTAAGAGATAGCCTTGCCGTGGGGCAGTCGGATTGCTGAGGTTCCCAGCAATTACGAGACAGCTCGACGTACGTTGGACTATTTGAGTCAACGGTTTCTGAGTAATCCATACTCACGAGGACTGTACACTTCCCTTTTAAGGAAGATGCTACATAAGGGCGGATTCAAGTAATGCGAAGCGGTCTGTAGTCACGAAGAGGCATACAATTCAGTTCCGCAAGCAGAGGTCGCTGAGACAAGTAGGCCGTTTGCTGAAGTACTTTTGGTGATCAGTCGGAAGTTTTGAACAGTCTGGGATCCCCGCATGGATAATTTTCTGTAGCAGTTTAACACACCAGTGTGGCAGAATACGAGAAAGTGGCACCCTGTATGCAGTGTGTTCTAGTCAGAATCCCTTGGGTCTGTTCGCCTATTTAGTTGAACCCCATAAGTTAGCAATTACATACATATTTCTATTTTTGATGAAAGAAGACGCATCAACACAGGCATGAGCAATTACTGCAAAGGCTTTGGCTAGACTGTATGTTGAAATGACCCAGTTATTGATGATGACAGTGGTACTTGGAAGTCCTGATTGCATGAAATGAAAGCATTATTTTGCCTGGAGCTTCCTCCTTCTCGTCGCAAGCTTGGAGAGACAGTAGAGTCGCTGCAACTGAAGATTTTTGTGATGCATCCGAAGCTGGCTATTGTGCGGTTGCTTGTGCTAATTTTCACGCTAATGCCACCGCACTGCTCTCTTTTATGCGCGAAGTCGGGAAACACCACATCTCTAGCAGTCTTGAAGAGCTGATTCCTTGTGCCATATTTTCTCAAGCGTGTCGATGATATGTGGCCCGGGTAGTTTGGCGTTCTGAGCCGACTGCGTTGAATCGAAGCATTCCACTGCTCAGTTTCGTGTTTCATTAAGGCTGACGCCGTTTTCTATACTTCATAGCAGTTATTCCGACTGTAGTAAGTTACTAAAAGTAGTGGTGTGGTTGTCTCCACTTAAACAGCAAAGTAAGGCCCGTAAACACGTAGCTGATGGAGCCTCGCAACGCATTTTACTACTTACCCTTATCTAGACAACAAAGCAGCGTACTATTAAATTCGGGTCGCCCAGCTTGCAGCTTATGGAACGGAGCTAGACCGGATTGTAAAGGTGAAAGCAAGCTCAATGGCTTTCAAGGCAGAGACAAGGCGAAACACTTTGGCCAGTATTCACCCAATACTACGAATTTGCTTACAATGTGATTGAGGCCGGTGCGGCACCCACCACTACCGATTTGCTGATACTTCGACCTACCGCATCGCATTGCTTGAAGGCGTCTTTAACCGAAGAATATAGCTGCTGTGAGTGACAAATCAATTATCTGATGGCGATAGTTTGAAAAGGTGGTCGCAAACTACTTGCTATTGTTGCACTCCAGGCGAAGTTGACTGCACCGGGGTCGTAACTTTCGAACTAGTGATGTTTTGGTCTCTTCAGGAACAAATTCAGGGGGCGTGTGGCAGATGCGGATTGTTGACTAATGTATGACCGTTGAAGACGAGCTTGTCAGGACAGCAGTTGTCAGAATACAGAATGAAATAATCAAAAGAAATGTGCAAATGCTGTATTTATTGAAAGGAATTGGCGCCAGTGGGATTGTAGTCCGGACATTTGGCTCATCACAGGTAGAATCGGATCTTCGGACCTGTAAGTCTAACAGCCCAAGCTGGAGATCCCAGGCGTACCTGTGTAAGGCCATTAACTATCCAGCCTGGATGGAGCCGGTGTAAGACAATCCAGAGCGGGATGCTGCAACAAGCTTGCTGGAACATACGGAGCAAATTTTGGTGGGAAGTGTAGAACAAATTTGCAACCAACCAAGTCACACGCTCGTCAAATATCTACTTCTAGGTGAGTCACCCTCATCGCCCGGCATGGATCAGTTGTGTGCCTGTCCCGTTGGCTGCTTTCTGTTTCAACGCTGTTACCATGACTCGCTTAAAGTGTGAGGTAATATCTGCTTTGCAGTTTATCCATCTCCTACTTCTTTTTCACTGCTACGCATGAGTACACCAACTTTCAATCCCATGACATGGCACTGGTTCTCTTGATTTGCGAGTCTTGTTTGCTTCACACAGTTCGTATAACTAGTGTATCAGACCATACCTCAGCACGTGTTCATTGGCAGGCACGTACCTTGTACCATTGATTTGTCTGTTTAGTTAACATAAGCCCTGTTTGTTCCACTTTGCTTTAATGTTTTTCTTTCGTATGCCTGAACCCAAGGATTGCTCATGAATCTGAGCACGTAATGCCGACATACTTCTGAGTTTGACACTCGTTAAAGTAATATCTATTTTGATACGATGAATATGTACTAATAACAACGTTATTACATGTTGTGACTTGGCTTTTCTGTTGAATTTTTTGGGGATCTGGGTGGCTTAATCTACCAAACGCTTTTTAGCGCCACAGTTTTGTGCATCTTCCAAGTGTATTACGCCTGACCTTGCATGCGAATGCGACAGATGTTCTTTGATTTCGAAAGGCTTCAAGTACATGTAAGTGTGACTTTGCTCTGGACGAATCTGGAAGGAGATATTATGTCTTTTAATATTTAACACATAAAATCCTTTTATTACTCGTGGTAGTTTAGTTCGTCGACATATACTACCTGTGTAAGCAGTGTAGAAATATGGGCTATAGCCAAACCCTTATAGTTGAATGGCGGCATTAAACCACTAAAGAGCTTATGGTTTTCTCAAAAGAATCGAAAATGTTTCGTACGGTCTTTATTATTACACGGCGCTCTAAATTTTGTATGGGAGCAGTGTGGCCAACTCACAGGTCACGAGTAAACTTTTACATTGGAAGCAATATTTGGATTAAAGTTATTTGCGCCTGTACAAGTGGCAACCGTATTTACACCTTGGGTGAGTGATAGCCAAGTAGTCATCATACGAGTGTTCAAAGATCGGTGGGTGTACACGAGAGAATATTCCAGGCTTCTCTACGCATGCACATATATGATCGTACGTTGCTCCGTTTGCGACTCGAACGCAGGATCCTGTCAGCAAGACAGCAAACAGCTAAAGTAAGTAGAAAAAGATTGCAATGGGACTTTCCTGTTTATCATGCTAATGGTATCAGATAAAAAAGCCCAAAAATATGATCTTGATAGACGAAATGCTTTGTCAGACTTTTAGTGCGTACATCATGTGTAATAAAAGCACAAAACGAAGCAACCCGTGAGTTAGCTGGGTGGCTCGTAAGGCTATCCGCTATAAATCAGCATTATTTTCCTCCATGCTCCGGTATCTTCTTAACCTATTTCTGTTTGGTACTCAGATGATTAAAAGGTGTACACTAGTTCAAGTGGGTCTTCGTCTCAAATGACCGACGGATGTGCTCTGTACGTTAGTTTGATGCAGAGGTTTGCTATTGTGACAGTTTTGATGTTATTGGATTAGATCGAAAATTTTAAATAGCTTAACTAGCAAATACATCTTTCCAGTGCTCATAAACTTGAATGGCTATATCCAAATATCAATATGATCTACGTGCTGATCACTTACTGGTGTTCACTTAAAATCATTAGCTTTGCCGATACTCAAAAAGGCATACCCATTTATGTTTATATTTGTATATTTATTTATCTACGACAGTGTGACTGGAACATAACCTGGTGTGACGTTTTGCGTACCTTTTTGGCCCATTGCCATAGACATGGATAGTGCCCCATGGACACTTGAAAGTTACTCATAGAAGTTTAATCAGTGGTTAATAGTCAGCCAAACTAATCCACTGGTCCTCCAATTTGAGGTTTGAAATCGGATGGAGTTCATTACTTTACAAGCAAATAATTGCCTACTCCCCGAAGTCCTCCTGATAGACTTTTGTGTCGAATCTAACTAAAACGGTGCTGCAATAACGCACAGTCTGTATTTTCATGCCCAACTGCTATACTGCCACTCACGCGGTCATAGGTTATTGAGTAAACTTTTCTTTCTACCACACACAACCACTCCTGACTTACGCTTGGGACAAGTTAATGCAGATTAAGGACCTAGTAGTAGCGTATTAACTACATATTTTACCTCCGTATCTCCGCTTTCATGCGTCCCATTATGCTCGATTAGGCTTCCTTTGATCGCACATCATTTGCTTGTCTATGGATGCAGCAGTCCGCTCGAGGTCAATCCCGGAGGCAACAAGAACTATACTTTGCTTTGTTTTATTGCGTTCCCAACAAATACTTCCTCTGATCTGCTTAGCTCTTACTAGCTACGTAACACCGCTCGTGACCCGTTCTCGTCTCGTTCCATTAGGCCAGCGTGGCTCCGCCTGCTCTCTCTCTCTCTCTCATTGCGCATGTTCTTCTTCCTGTTCGCTGCCGCTTTCGTGGTATTGCTGCCCTTTGGGCAATCACTGCCTCATACCTATCTACACAGTAGCTTTAACTGAGAACCATGACCGTCTCCTGTATAGGTCTAGGCGCTCTGACGGCGTCTAAACGTGTGGATTTCCAAGAGTAATTCACCAAACTTTAACCACAACCTGCATCAGCTTTCATGCCGTTTATCAAGGGTTAGCTAATCTACTGCATACAGCCGGGCGCATCAGCAAAAACATGCTACAGCTTCAGCCTCCCTTCTTGTTTTTCCATCTGTTTCTCCTTCTCCTATCCCAACCTCTATAGCAAAACTTCTTCTAATTTTCCAGATTAACTGACAGCACCGTAATGCCACATTTGATGAAGCCTTCTGAGCAAACTTCCCACAACACGCACTGGATGCTTATCAATAACAGTCTGTTATAGCGCCACCCTGTCGCTTTTACCTTGTAGTGTTCAATGTCCCCACTCTTAGACAATTAGGCAAAGAGACAACACACGCATGTACGCTGGACACGCTTGGTATTGCAGGGTGCTGCCCAACTAAAACTAGGATCAATGTACTTCACAACTTTGTCCAATTAACTTCAAAACTGGTCATCACGCTATCGGTGACACTCATCTGGAAACCCTGAGGCGGTTATCAACATTCAAACTGCAGTGCTCTCCATTATCGTCTACAATACTGGGTATTAGTTAGTTGCTTGGATGCGCGTGAGCAACCGTTTGTGTGCGGTCCGTTTGAAAGCATGAATTAAACTTACTTCTTGAAGTATTGCAAGACGCCCTTATTAGTGGTTAACCCTTGTGCTCTCACCGAATGAAGTTCTGATGTTGGCATCAACGGAACACGGTGTTTCGAGCTGTCGCCGGTTCAACTAAGATTGTTCGCACAGGGATATGAAAGCACGTATAAGTCGCTTGGAAGCAACAGTTAGTCAGCCAGTTGGTAAGTGGACTACTGCGAACAGACGAACAACAACCAGAGTTAATCTTAACTGTGCGCGGAAAGTCAGCTGTTTCTTACCAGCACCGCCTCTTAGCAGTGTGATAGCCGATGTGCCACTTGGCGATCTTCCGTAGCTGGCCTGCAATAAAACCAAATATATCATAATGGCATGTTACAAGTAGCATGTTTCCATCCGAGATTCTCAACGTTTCATTTCTAATCGCGTCGAATCTGTTAGTGAATTGGTACGCCATCGAATTTCCTTATACTTCATCTAGAAGCTTACTATTTGTCTCCCTCGTTTTGCAACGGATTAGATATCTTATTCCTCTGCCATGCAAGCCTACTGGGATGTCCTGCGTATCAAACTGTCGTTTTGTCATATATAATGACACTAAGCTTATGTGAAATAAGTTTACCGCAATACACGATAAAGCAGCCTACTCTAGTGGTTATACCTGTCGAATTGTCACCAAACACGGGATATTAGTGATGTATTTGAACTTTGTTGGACACGGAAAGGAAGCTCCCGGCTGGCTATAAACACAATGTTACCAGACGAACTCTAGGCGGGTTTGTTATTCGCAACCACTGCGACGTCTAGTCTACAGCAGCAGCGTAAGCTGATATTGAGATTACCCTTAGATCCGGAGCTTGAAGCTGCCATTCTAGAGTCGATTCTCAACAAAAGCCTTCTCTGTGTCTTAAAGCTCTAAGGCTCATTCAAAAGTAACAAGCACGAGGAGGATAAACGTATTGTTATTGTCAACTCTACTTAGGCGCACATTGATTGTAGTGCGGGCAGATTCATATAATTATTCCATCAAACTCTCATGATCCGCTTCTATGGTCCCCAAAGCGGACATCCTTTTTGCGGCGGGGTATTTAACGCGCGCATTGATTTTTTACCCCTACGCAAACACTATGTCGTAAGTGGCATTGATATGATGAGGTTCTATTGGATAATTGAGAAAGGCTGCTCAGCCAACTCTGCGCATACCAACTTTACCTATCCAATCTGAACATTCATCATGTACGAAACCGCAAAGCTAAATTGAGCGCTCCATCAAAATATGGCGCGACCAGTGAGCCACGGTGTCCTTCAGTGCGACTTAAGGACGCTTGCAAGCTGGTAAGTTCAAAAGGCCTTACCGTTTACTGTGGCAAATGGTCTTGGCTTGGCTTGGGTCACAAGTATTGGAAGCCATTTTTCAGGAACTTGACCTTGGTGTGCTTATTCAACGTAACTTAACTGTTTAAAACAGGCTGTCGCAGCTGCAGAATGTGGCAGCCAGTAAGTCAGCTTGATACGGAGTTCATTCGAGAGCTTTGACCCTCCTATCTTTTCCACGATGCATCACTTTTATGTGCGTCTACGTATTCAGCGTGTCATCAAAGATTACATAGTTTGGTTGAAGCTCGCCGGTGAGGAGCTTAAGGAACCACAACACGGGGCTAAACATGATGTCGAAGTCTACGAGATCTAATTCAAAGCTGAATTATGGGAGCACGCTGTGTGGTTGGGTTGCGATTCGCAACCTCTATTGAGACCTCAGCTCACTTTGACGTAAACCTCGGTCATTCCGATCTCGAGGACCGTATCCCGAATGGATATATTTGGGTGTTGCTCTTCCCAACACTGGCACACCAGTGTTGGGATGAGCAAGACTCAAATATTTCCGTCTACTAGATCTGTTCTGTAAAGGCTGAAGTCACTGGGATTAGTCCGTGAATGCTACTGGAGACTGATCGCGATCTACTAATAAGTTACCAACACATTTAGCTTAATCACGCGTGTCGTCTCTTTCTGGAATTCAGCCGAAACGTTACTCTCATAGGTAACTGTTCGAAACTGAGTGCACATCATATCCAGCTGAAATGTCGACGGAAAACATTTCGCTTTGGATTTTTGCAACTTGAATCTTTATCCCTGAAACAAATGCTTCCTCCACCACCATGTGTATTACAAAAACGCTTATAGTTTGCCTTCGGCAGTCAGTAGTGCCGTCTAATCCATGCATCCTTGACGTATATTAATTATAACTTCAATTCGGGTGTATGTTAATTAAACCAAGGTTAGTGTTACGTGAGTGCTTATACCTTTTTAATATTCTCACTAAGCATAACTGCCAACATCGAGTCATGTTGTTCGTATTCTGTTCAAATTTACACTATTTTTATCCTTTGATACTTTTACTCGATAAAACTTCATACAGAAAACTCACACCTTCTATGAAAATAAAGTTTAACGCCTATCATCATGCGGTACTTATCGCGCAACTGCAATTTTCCGTGATAAATCATTCCCCATTGTTCATTGAGACGTAAAGCATAACCAATAAACGTGAATAATCAACTCACCAGAGTAGTTAATTGAAAATCACCAGACATGATCGCTTGCTGCCTAACGTTTGCCCTTATTTGAAACCTTATATAAAGCAAACGCGTGTGCCACGGATTTTAATTAGCTTTCAGCATGCGTTCGCTGCATGACAATTTGCATACCCACCTTACTAAAATACGTTGTATTACTCTCGCCGACGAGTGACGAAACCTGAATTCATTAGCACAGAGCAATAACAATGCAGCTATGTAGCATTTACGGTAAAGCATGTAATTAAAAATCCTGACATAACTCTTACTCTTAAAAATGATTTGCAATTGACCTTATGGTACAGAATCCATTTCTACTTGCTCTATAATACAGTATTCAGTATACACATCGGGTTAACAACGATATGTTAAGTTTATTCGGCATGCAGTTATAAAATGAGGAGCGGCGCCACCAGAGTCATTCAAAATATAGTACCGCTATCTAACATCAGTAGCAAAACATGAGCCTATTAGCATACAGGAATAACAAAAGCGGATATGTGCCAATTTGGTTAAACTTGTGATAAGAATTCCTAATGAAGCACGTTCTCACAAAATAGGACTTGCAAATGTGTATCCTGTATTGCCTCATGTTAGCCACGTTGATTGCATATATATTCCAAATTGGATAAATGAAGGCGCTTTATACAGAATGCGTCTAACTCTGTCACTTTTACACGGTTAATTTTAACTTTGCTGGACTTTGCTAACTTGCACAAAATTTACAGCCAAATGTGTGCGTTAACTTTTATTCGGGAAACAATTTCCACCATTTATACATAAAAATAGATAATTTATTAACGAATAATTCGATTCCCACAAACGATAGCAGGAGGATGCTTTTTGTAAATGCGCTGTTCACATCATATACAATAGCTACTGAAATGTCGAAGGCACTAGTTAAGTAAAGAATCTTTAATGATGTGTCAACTATCTGGGTTCATGAATGTGTATTAGCGTAATATATAGAGTGGAGACGGATGGTAGAAACAGGGAAGCGTCTGTTTATTGCACATATCCAAAAATATTGAAATGTGAAACGTCGCTCTTTTAACTTGCCAATGTGATTTCGTCTGCAGCAACTTTATTCAGTGGCGAGTCACAAACGCCACGTCGCAGTGTTGTTAAACAGACATTTGTGTTCTTATGGAAAAAAAGCTTCCAAGACGAAATCCCACCACGTCCTACAGCATTGCATCGACCCGTTTGAAGAGTAATGTATAACTGACAATGTATATTACAGATCGATTGTACCCTTAAGTATTCGCAGTCATATGACCTCTAAATCTGTGTTGGTCAACCGTATCTTTCAGTCCAAGTCCGCCATTAGTCGTTAAAACCGGACAAGAAACGAGATGTCTATGTCGGGTGAAAATTTTACAGGGGTATAAGGAACGCGTATGAATGGATTTTGGCTTTTTCTTTATGGATACTGCTCCTGGACCAGTATCCACAATAAAAGCCAGTCACTTAAACGCCCATAACAATTAAAACAAATAGACTGATGCATAAAAAATGCCAACATCGGCCTTCAACAAAAAAGCATTTGCAATAAATTGGTTACGAACTAATCCGCGATAAGTTCACGACGTCAGAAAATATATTTTATGCAAGTGCCACAAATGCAAAAAAAGCTATCGAAATGAACTACAATTAGCTTCAACGACGTGCGCAAGTTAATAGAAAATAGTTCAGGTAGATATTAATATAAGCTACAAAACATTAGGCCAATATACAAAGCCACCACCTGAAATAAAGAGACAGAGCATGCAAGCAAGCGATTAGTAAAGCGAAGGCAGCGTACCTACCAACGCTGCGCTGGTTTTGCCAAACTTCTCTGCAGGACCCGTCGTAGCTTCTGTCGTGGCCCCGAGTGGCCTCGCTCATAGCTCACTAGGCCTGCCTGGCTCAAGCACTCGCAACCGCATGTGCTACAGCACCATGCGCTTGATGTCGACGGAGAACAACCCATCGGTGCTTGCCGCTTCTGCACTTCCCGCTTGTTCTCTGAATACATTAGGTCTTTCTTCTGCACCTCGGCAACTGTCTTCATGATCTGAATGCTCCATGAACGCCAATCAACCGCTTTCGTTTCCCATGATCTGCAATCAAGATTAGAACGTGTGAGGCTCACTTTAATCATGTCCTGGTAACGTAACTTTGATTTCCCAGCATGCCGCTTCCCTATACTCAGCTGACCGTATAATAGTTGTTTCGGTATCCGCGTCGAATCCATACGGCTCACAGGACCGAACCACCTAAGATGTCTCAGCAATAGTAAGCAGTCCACTGCATACATCCCACTTCGGCGCAAAACTTCCGTGTCCGCCAATCTGTCGCCCCATCCGATGCGCACAATCCGCCGCAAACACTTGTTGGAACCCCTCGAGATATCGCGGATCCCGCCGGTACATCGTCCAAGTTTCACTGCCGTACAGAAGAACGGATAGCACCATGAATTTGTACACCATCAGCTTCGTGCCAATGGTAAGCTGATGGCCGTTCCACACTCGGTACTCAAGCTTCCCGAATGCCGCCGCTGCCTTCGGGACGCAGATAAGCAGCTCACTGTGTAGCTACTGGTCAGTAGACAGCACACTCCCAAGGTAGCAAAAGCGGGAGGTGGTTTCCAATACTTCAGCACCAATACTGATTCGCTGCAATATTAAAGATTGCACCTCCGGTGAAGGCTGAAAGAGCCAGACAGTATTGCCTGTGTTGATGGTGAGCCCGAATTTGGCCGCTGTCGAAGTCAAAACACCAGTCATGCACTGCAACTCATCCGCGCTGTGGGCAAAAAACGCATTGTCTTCAACTAACAGCAACATACTGATAGGTGTCTCATAGACTAGGGTTCTTGCACCGAAACGACGGATGTTCAGCAACTCACCATCAATACGGTGCTCCACACGAACACCGTAAGCACAAGCAACATCAAAAGCACAAGACATCATTACACGAAAATATATATTAAACAGGGCAGGAGCTGAGACACAGCCTTGCTTCACACCAGAGACAACTACAAAGTCATCCGAGGTCTCTCCACTCAGCTGCACCCACGCTCACGTACCATTGTGCAACCTTCAATTAAACTTACAAACCTAAGCGGGCAACTGAACTTACCTAACACCAGCCACAATACCTCTCCGTTCACTGCATCAAATGACTTGGTGAAATCAACAAAAGCGCGTATAACGGCCGGTATTGTTCTCCACACTTCTCCTGCAACTGACGACCCGCAAACCCCATATCTTTAATGCTGCGAGAAGAAAGGAATCCACACTGCACTCGCGCCACGTTAGGTTCCACAACCTGACTGAAGAGGCGGATGAGCAGAATTCGGGCAATCACCTTGCCCACACAATACAGCAAGATGATGCCACAATAATTCGTGCAACATTACTTTCTCCCTTTGCTCTTGTACAGTGGTAGCACAAGGGCATCCTTCAGCTCAGGAGGCACCTCCTCCTCAATCCATACACGTTGCACCAAGTGGTGCAGCGCAGTCAACAACGCGAGACCGCCGTGTATCAATACTTCAGGCGGGATCCCGTCGGCCCCGGCACATTTGCCGTTTCGCAGCTGAGCAAGTGCTCTCTGCGTCTCATCCAGTGTCGGCTTGTCCGCCAGATTCGCCTTCACATCGTGCTGCTTGAGGCCGTTCAATGTAGGCCAGTCGATCTCTGAACGGTTGTTCAAGAGACAGTCAAAGTGTTTTCGCCAGATCTGCATTATGTCTGCCGTCAGTGTGAAGGTTGCGCCGGAGGTACCATAGATTAGCGTGTTCAGTGGCTCTAATCTCGGTCCATATACCGCCTTCAAGGAGTCAAAGAATTCCTTGTGTTGGCGGCGTTCGGCGTAGCATTCCATCTGCTTCGCCTTCTCCGTCCACAATGCAATTTTACTGCTCGCAAGTCAGTTGCCGTCGAATTTTGTGAAACTGAGTATTCTTCCCCAAGTCCCTGGGATCTGCGACATGCACAGCAAATGCTGCATTCTTCTCACACAGCAATGCGCCAATCCTCACATTGTTCTCATCAAACTAATCAGGCCGCTTACAGTTTGCGCGCTTGAAGGTCTCCTCGGCAGCAGCTGTCACCTGGTCGCGAATGTGGTGCCACAGGTCGCCCACTATGGCTATACATTCCACATCACACAGGCGTGCAGGCATCGCCTTCTCCAGGTCAATACGTTTCTCCACAATATTGAGGGAGAAAATCTTTTATTTACGCCTATTCAGGGCGGGCGCAATACAGGGATTTACGAAACTATATATACACTCTGGTCCGCACCAGTTTATGATCAGGGCCACACTCAGCTCCATGCAGCACAGCGTCATGCGCACTTCACACATATCACGCTGACATATGATGACATAGTTGAGCAGGTGTGCGTACCCACTCTGTGGGTGCCTCCAAGATGCTATATCACTCGCGCTCAATGCAAACCGAGTATTCGTGATCGTGAGGCGGTGATTGACACACGGTGAGAGCAGCATGTCACCGTTCACATTCGCTGAACCAATGCTACACGGACCGATGTCATCTGTCCACACCGATGCATCACGCCCAACGGCAGCGTTGAAATGACCTGGTAGAAATTGTCGGCCGCTCCACGGCACAGACCGTATCACAGGCCATAACTGAGTGTAGAACTGATCACGCCTGTCATCAGGGTAACACTTGGTCAAACTGTAAGTGCTTATAAAAGTGACAAACTTACCATTATCGAGTAGTAGGCAAACAGTCATCAACCGCGCGCTGATGCCTGTTGGTTCACCCACCAGCTGGCCATGGAGGCGATCGGATATTGCAAATCCGACCCCATGATCACGTGGTCCAGAGGCGGCGTTGCCCACACAGTTGAATGAGTAGCCAGCACCTGCTTCATGCAACTTACCTTGCTCAAAGACCCGAGTTCCACTGAGGGCCACAATATCGATGTGGCAGCGCACCAGTTCCTTCGCGATGAGTGCAGTGCGTCGCTCGGAGCGCTCACTCGAGTTCCGATACAGTAGTGTGCGCCCCTTCCAGCAGCCGATGCTGAATGCTTTGCGTACAGGCATACGATTGCATTGGTAGGCAATAGCACGCGATGTGGCGTTTGTGCTTTGGTTCGCTTAAGGGAATACACCCGGAACCTTTGGCTCAATAGCCTGACCCCCAAGGCAGTGGGCAGCAGATCCAGCTCGGGAATGTTATTGCAGAGACAGATTTGGATCTGCTTGACGACCGTCACACGCAGCTTTTGAGGTTCTAGAACGATTCATATGCGTTTGGCGACCGTTGTAGGATACGCACCTTCGAACACGGCCAGACACAGGTGGGGTTTGGTGGGTTTGCACCAATTTAACCAGGGGCTACCTGACTTGTAGCGGGCGGTAGCAAACCATTAAACATCCGGAAGTGCTCTCCCACAGTCAGAGACGCTCGTGCGCTCATGTGCTCGTACTCTAGGCCAACTGAGATGTGACCTTATAACCCTTAGACCTGTTGTCTCCCTTTGCTAGATTTTACGGGAAGAGGGCCATTGACCACTTCCTAACCTCCGAAGAGGATGGACTAGGATACTGACAGGGCGCCCACACCTAACGGGAGAACGACTCGGGTCCGCAGCCAGAACCTTCGATTAAATGTACAACCTAAAGGTACCTTGTCTACTACGTGGTCAGTTCTCTGACTCATGCAGATTGGTATCCTGGAACGCAGCAGGGAGAAGGGCAAAACCCAACTCCCACCCAGCGGTCGCCACGAGGTGTCCAGGACATGAGCCAATGGCACAACATTAGCAGCAGTGAGTAGACCATCTGTCAGGTTATAGCCACTACCAGCCTCAGCGCACCGTCGGCCCTCCCGCCCATTAACACATATACGTACATATATACAGACACAAAAATCCTGTTCAACATCTTTAATTTTATATATTAATCGATCATACCGGCATGTATTTTCATGCTTATGCCTTAATGGGTTTGTGCCGCACTGCGGGGAATCAAACTTTGTTTATTTAGTTATTTATTTTTATGCTATGGATAATGGATCGCATATTCACTGACGACCAACTAATGGTCGAGAAAATGATCGTTGACGTTCCCTTGGGCCGAATACCCCCTGCAACTTGCGGCCGCAGCAAAATGGGTATACGCTACAGCATATTAGTTCGACTAGGTGAGAGCCAACTGGACTTTCTGGCAGATTACGCACCAGCTAGTGCAAGAAAAGGTTTCCTCCGCCAGTATGACTCCCTGGTTGCTGAAGCGTCAGCGACTAAAGCCTTCAGCCCAAGCAACATGGTTTCAATTCTGCGAAGCTAGACTCGAAGCGTCTAGCTTTGCGACCCTCAGCCTGGTCTTTATGCAACCTCTTCTTGAGCACCGAGAACTGGATGGCCTATGCGACCCAATGTAACCACTGTACTCAAGTTGTTCGCGAGCTAGAATGGCGTACCAGCTGAAGTTGGTATTGCATATGGCCCCAAACCACAAACTTCTGTGTTAACACGTCAACAGCCAAAGTTAAGGGAAACGGGGAATTCCTCCTTTTCAACCAGCAAAGGACCCACACGGACATTGAAGGAGACGGCAATTACCCTGCATCTGCAACAGGCTGGACCATATCAATGCGATCATAGTCTACGTAACCATAGGGCAATTGTGTTTGACCCCCAAAATTCACTCATATAATTCGCAGCAGAAGCTGTACTATACAAGCTGCTAAGTATGTTCACTTGATGCTGAAATATAGGCGGGAAAGCACTAGCCGCGATGGGAGTGAGTTTAACTGACTTTGGCAGGATTCGTTTAACACTCTTTTGACGCAATGTACGTGTCTGTCATGTGGCAGCAGGTGAGGAATACTCCCATTCACATGGGTGATATTCTTCCCAATCCAGCCAACTACAGTCCCATACTCTTACTGCCGATGCTTCCATAAGTATTTGAAGCTACTATTCCTGCTGCGCTAATGACCTAAGTGGAAGTATTTAGCCTCCTCGCACCGGAACAGCCTGATTCCCGACGAAATCGATCTGGCACTGCCAATATATTATTAGCACGCTCCAGCTGGACTGAAACAGTAGACTCCGGCATAAGTATTGATGTATTCTTTCTCGACTTCACAAACGTTCGAACGGTTAGACAAAGACATTTTGCCTTTCCTACTCCTGACCTTTGGTATTAGTGATGTCTTAGGATGAATAAGAAGCTCTCTTCTATACCGGCTCATGGAAATACGAGTGCCTGGAACGTCGTCAGCTCCCATCCGAGTTGAATGCGGAGTACCACAGGGATCCGTACTTCGACCTCGACTATTTTTGACGTATATTAATGGGATGATGCCCCTCGTAAGCCTGAATTGGTTGCTTTATGCCGATGACATCTAGCTGTGGAAGGCGATCAATACACTAGATAATATCGCAGCACTTCAAGCTGACCTACTTGGGGAATACGCCTGGTCAATCCAGAATCTAGTTCGAGCCAAAGTGGACAAAGTGGAGTGCAGCAATGGCGGTACCAGTTAAAGTACTCCTAAGTACTCAGCAACCAAGAGATTCAAAGACCGTCTGGCATGCAGGACCTAGGAGTTTTGGTCCAGGTCGAGCTTCGAAGTTTAAATCACACTGAAAAGGCGTCAAGAAAGGGTTTCCAACATTTAAGTCTCCTGCAGCGTACACTCGAACAATTCGACGCTCAGCTATACGACTACATGTGCAATATGCAATATAGTTCTGGAAGCGAAGGCTAATGAGAGATCTCAGCGCCTTGAAGATATCGCAACGTCAGGCAAGCCAAAAGGTTAAGGATCTATATAACTAGCCGTTTGTGCTCGGGGTCTTCAGAGGATAGTATAGGCAATTGCTCAAGTTTCTTATATTGACTTAATAGATTTTGTGAGATCCCAAACCCACGTGCAGCTACTTGCTGCAGCTAAATCACAACGGGAATGTCAGGGGCACTATCTCAGCAATACAGTCCTCTGGAAGGCCGTCGAATTTCCTTTTCTTTACTAGTTTGCAGAACGTGGAATGACCCACCGGAATCTGGCATTCATGCTCTCACGCTGGCAGAATGCGAAGCCCGAGTTGACCGTGCACTTATTTCGCTTCACCGTCACGCAGGACTAATTACCCATGAATAAACATAAGCGCCTTTTGGAAACTTCACTGTCAGTAGAACCCCAGATTGTGTTCTAATTTAGTTTTCACCTGCTGTATGTGCACAACAGGAGGAGACACCACTTTTACCAACATGCCACTTACCGCCATTCTTTATGGATTTAACCTGGATTTACAGCTTTTACTGCGGAGACCTCAGTAAGATCACCGGTGTAAACGCAACTAGGATAACAAAATTTTATATGCTTTAGGCTTCACCACAACCATCCTACGTGACCCGTTAAGCAATACCATTTTGATCTGTGTAAAATCATTGTTCCATTGTTTTGTGTAGTTCCTAGACAGCAAGTTTTTTCGATATAAATAGGCACACCTGTCTGAAGTCTTTGCTAACCATCTGCTTGTTACTAGCAAAAAGCTTCCCGGAGAAAACTGCCGATTCAAGCCTTTGCATGCTCATTATGTATACTGACTACATAAATGCTGACATGCTACCTCAGTGAATATAAATCGATAAATGGCTTTTCAACGGTGCATATTTGCCGGCCAAATCTGACGTCTCCGTAGTTGCAAGTTGCACAAAAGCTGTCCATCTCAAAAGTCGTCCGACTACCTCATTGTCTGACGTCAGTGTTCCGCCACTCCGTTGGCAATGCAAATGTGTCCAAGGACTAGATTCATAAGTCCTGTTAACGTGAACATCTGATTTACGATATGGTACTGAAAAAGTCTGGATGACCAGGAGCGAATAACAGTAGGCGCTGATTAGTTATGTATCCCACTTAAGTAGCTATTCTCGATAGTACGTTTTTGTTGCAAGTTTCTTTGTTGAGTAGCAAACTACGCATTGCTCATCTTGATCCGATCAGTCTTCTCTGCGTACTGTCTATTCGCAATCTCAGGTTTACTGTGTGTAAAATCCAACTCTTCACAGAAGTAGGTGTGCTGCCTTTGATCCTTTTGTAATCACAGCGATACTCTAGTACGCAAAGCAAGTTCCTAAAACGCACTAGTTAATAGTCAGTCCATAGAATGTTATGTTAATACCGAAATACAAGTGAAGGTGATACCAAACCACTTATGTGGGTCTCGTTTTCCATCCACCAATAGTGATCCAGCTTGATTCGCTTTGAAGACCAGCCAATATGACGCGGAACGGTTTTCTGTGCTTTGGGCCGCTTACTGTTCGCAAGACTGCGTCTTCCACATCTTACAGATTGCAAGGTTCTCCAGTGCTTCCTGAGCTGCTAAGTCACCATGAAGTATACAACACCCAATGCGCCATTCGTAACATACGTGCGAAGTGTCAACATGTTTGGGAACCACGTAACAGTCGGAATACTCACTACGACCCAAAACAAACTCGAGCCGGGGCGGTACGGGGAGTTTAATATATCACAATTATGATAACAAATACAGACTACTACGAACTCCTATACGTAGGTAGGAATGTATGTAGAGATGGATGGGGTCCATTCCCTGAGCAACTAGAATGTTACAAGTATCTAACTGCTTACTTCTTTCAGCTCTGTTGCAATACTCTAACCACGTCGATAAAAGAAGGCTGATGCGTACGTCGCAGCTATAAAATTCCACCATCTTAAAATTAAAGAGGGTCAAAAGACACGCACTTAAATTATTAGGACACTTGCAATGGCTACAATCAAATTCGCTTGAGCCTGAGGAACATCTGCAAAAGTCGGTTCAGCATGATCTAGAACAAAAGCGTGCGTGCCTGTCTAGCCAAGCGTCCCACATTTTTGTCTACTAAGTATTGACATTCTCTTAGTCATGTTTTCGGAATGTCAACAAACCTTTTAGAACATTGTTTTGGTGACTTTCTTTGAGAAGCTGAGAATGATGCTCTTCAGCATATCTTCGTATTCGGAATTTATTGCTCAACCGTAAAGGAATATAAGCTACATCAGTGTAATTCGCATTTGCTTCACCATACTGCTACGGTTTTTGGATGAAAAATTGATACACCACAGAAGGTGCATTCCCGATGAACGTGGTGAAGCAGTTGGTTATGCAACTGTTAAGCCTTGACACTATTATCAATTCGAGTTCAAGTTCAAGTTCAAGCGGGACTGGAAAGCTAGGATTATCCCGTGAGTGTCCCTTCTTCGGCGGGTCGTTGAACCAGGGGTTGGGGGATTTTGAAATACTGATGGACCTAAAATAATCCATCACAACCTGTCCAACCAATTAATGCCCTCGTATCCTGCCCTAGCAGTCTCTGCTGGGCCGGTTACGTGAAGTAAACAAGAGAAAAAGGTAAACTCAGAAGGCAAACGAGAAAGTGGAATACCAAGCTATTTGAGTCATTAAAAAAAGGACTGAAATGTGAAGGTGAATCAGCTAGGAAAAAGGAAAAGTTTGCTGTTGCCACCCAGGAGCATTGAGCTGGCGCGCAAAACCCTTAACCGGAGGTTTCCTTACCACGTGAGCTGGAAGCCAATTCCAGGGATCTATAACTCGGCGCGACAGACGAGTTTCCTTCCTAATCCTATCAGACTGTGGTTTATGTAGTTTCAGTGGGTGATCGCGGAGATTAGGTAACGTAGTGGGACTAAATAGCCCTGACAAGTCCGGGCCAATCTTACCCGTCAAAATATGATAAGTGAGAATCAGGTCCCCTCTTATCCTTCGATAGTGCATTGAGTACATCCCCAAACTGAGCAGGCGTTCAGAGTACGTCTGTCTCCGTAGACTCTGCACTAACCGAGTGCCCACTCGTTACACCCTCTCCAAGTCCATTTGGTCTCGATTAAGACATGGTGGACAAGTCTGGATACAGTATTCCAGGTGGGGTCGGACGAATACTGAGAATAGCTTCACAAACCAATTGGCCGTTAGGATTCCGAAAGAGCTGCGGACAATCCACATCATACGAAACCCTCGACAAGCAGCCTTCTTCCCTTTGTTTCCAGAATGAAGTGCTGATGCGTGTACGATTCCTAAATCAACCTGCTGAGTGACAACAGGAAGTTTACCACCGCCGACAACATATCGGGTGGGAGGATTAACAGCTCCGATTCGGAGAACAGAGCACTTAGCCCTATTTATGGGCATCAACCATAAGGTAGACTATTCCCAGAGACTATCCAAGGTATGCTGAATTGCTTCAGGACCCCCGGGATATCCACAATATTCCAGAGCTTAAGGTCGTCAGCAAACATTAGTGATGATACCCCTAGCTTTCCCATCAAGTCATTTACATATATCGCGAACGACAATGGCCCCCAATACCGAGCCCTGAGGGAGGTAGATGATATCTTTAACGGTGGACATTTAACTGATTGAACAGCTAGGCAGGCTACAGGGACCGCCGCTGTTAGCTATAGGAGAAACACGGTCAGTTTAGCAGTTGATAAAAACCGACATCTCTCTAATGATAATAGACTAATTTGCATGACATCAACCAATGACCCTACTGTAAAGTACTGCTTTTTATCCATCTTCGGTGGTTTACAGGATACCACATGGCTGTGTTTCGTAATATACAATTGTTTTTGGCTTGGTCTATAGCAGAACTTTCAGCCGTTGAGCTTCATGAAACAGCCAAGCCTTTATCCCATTTACGGTTAGTGTAATTGCATATCCCAATAAAGTCTTCTTAACAGGAATTTTAAACGAATACTTCACTCGGAGCCATTTTTATGACCTACGGTACAACCTAATCTCCGCATCGAACATGATCCATCAAAATATTTCCATAGAACAATGTGTGTGCACAGCAAATAAGTTAAGATTCATATGTTTGATGGAGTATTAAATTCCGCATAATTATTAGACCTCTTCATTTGCGCACGAAGGCATCTTTGTTTGTCAACCATTTACTTCAACAAGGTGCCTAAAATCTGCAAAAATGGTCAATTAAGATCACTTGAGCTTCCTCAAGCACCAGAACAATCCACCGGCTATCTTTCGTGGACAACGAAACTACAACTTCCTAAAGCGTACGGAAAGTTCCCATAACACATGACGGAAGTTTATAAATCTGATGTATCTACTCATTTACTCGGGAAGATTGCAACTTTGGAACCAATTTCCATGTGGTATGGACAAATGGGTCCGAGCTTGCCAATATTTAAGACAACCTTATTAAAGACATAAACTACTTAGCCTAACTACGATTGTAAATACGTCGACCTCGTCAGTGCTCAATACTTCCAAGCAACGTCTTTCCTATTTACGTAATCCTGAGGGTTCTGGTTCATTGAAGTATTTTAATCCAAAGAAGACGAATCAAGATGGTTTTGGAGACTCATCTGTTTACTATTTGGACCTCATCTGCTATGACATCTAAATGCTTGTCATGTGTTAAAGGAGTTACTTCGCGCTCTAAAGCCTTGCAGTGAACCATCTGTGATGGGTGGACCCACATAGCTTGCCGTGGAGTCGGCCATGATCTGTACGAATTTCTCCTGCGATCCAATGTTCCGGGATTAGGTTGCTTTTGCGATCTGTGCCGTGTTACGATAAGCAACAGACGATTTCTTGATGGACTGCCTGAGCTCAGTCCGCTCACCTCTCCTGCTCAAGCCAAGATGAACATCGTTGCTGTCTCGCTATCAACTCCTTGTCGTATCTCATGTGCTTCTGGCGCAGCTACCCCAACGGGTAGGCGTAGTCGAGCACCGTCCACCACATCTACAGAAACGCTGGCGGTGTTTGACCAGAGCAAAGAGCAAAAGATCAAGACGTACGCAGAGGTGGTAAAGGAAAAGCTACAAAATATTAAATGTAAAAACAAGACAGGAGTTAGGCTAAAATCCAAGTCTTGAGCATCTCAGTCGCAGCTGAATTTGGTTCTCGATAGAGTCTGTCAACTGGAGAAACTGCTTAATGACGGCCCAGTTATTCTGAAGCCGAAGATGCAAGATAACGCCACATCGCCATCACGCGACCGCCGCCTTATCATCCTGAATGCAGCCGAGTCCACCAAGGCTACCCCAGCAGAAAGGATTGTTGATGACCGAGACTTCCTACAACGGATGGTCTCTTTACTGTTCCATGGAGAACAAAAAATCAACATAGTTCAGCTTTCCGCCTCGGCAAGAAACATAATGACTCCTCAAAGTTCGTCCACTTAAAATTGTAAGTCAAAATGATGACGAGGCCCGTCGCATTCTTCGACGAGCTCCGCGACTTAAAGGTGTATCCTTTCATGTATTGCGAGGTCTTTCCTCTGAGGATCGAGTGAAAATGAAACAAGCGGTTGACGTACTCAGATCCCGCTGAGACAACGGTGAAACAAATCTACATATTGTGGATTTTCGCGTAGTCTGAAAAGCTACCAACATTCGCTAGAAACCACTTCTTGTCATACCCAGGCGTAATTTCCGCTAATGTGCCCAGTATTCGAAACAACTCGAGGAAATTCAATATTTTGCCTCAGCCAATCATCCTGGAATAATGGCTTTCACCGAGGCCTGGTTGTCCGCGGATATCCTGGACTCCGTGGTACAGATCCCAGCGGATCACCTCTGCCGGGCTGATGGCAAAGGAGGGAGATCTGGCGGCGGTGTGATCCTTTACTGTAATGCAGACTACAAGACTCATCTAGTTGAAGCTACTTGTGATGCTAACGGTGGTTTCGAAGCTCTGTGGTGCCGGGTGCATGATGGATGCAGCTTCCTGTTGGTCGGGGTTGTCTACAGAGCTCCATTGGGTTCCGGAACTTGGCTGCCGGATTCAATTAAAATGCATGGTGGGGGAAAGAACTGTGTACTATTGGGAGACTTCAATACTTTAAGTGTCGAGTGGGATTTTCTGCATTGTGCTACTTCTTCAGACTTTTTCGCTGCGGACTTTCTGGAAACCGTTCTCCAGTGTAACCTATTTCAACATGTTACTCTGCCTACCCGTATATTTGTCGGACAAACTCCCCATATTCTCGAGATTGTTCTTTCCCCGGCGCAATCAGATGTCACAGACATTACCCCTCTTCCGCCCATTGGTCATAGTGATTATTGTGTAGTTTCATTCCTCTGGACTCGACGCCTCACTCTTCATAACCAAGATAGTTTCCACAGAAATATCCCGCGTGCCGATCCAATCCGTCTGCAAGCAGCCGCTAGCGCTGTAGACTGGAATATCCCTCTATCTTCGGACCCAGATGACGAGTGGAACCTTTTGTACTCCAAGCTGAATTCCCTTGTTGAGCAAGTTGTTCCTATTTGCAAAAGGCGAATGTTTACCAGAGGTCCTCCATGGATTAACTGATAATTGCGGTGCTTAATGTCCAAAAGACGCAAATTATGGGACTGATTCAAGCTTACTTAATGCGCGCTTGACTATTCGGAGTAAAATTGATCAGAAATGACTGTATCTTGAAAAAAACTTCAGAAACGGCATCAGTATGAACGCAGTTTGGCTGTGCAACCTAGGACGACACAAAAGGCACTCTACTCCTACTTAAAGAGAAGTACCAAAACTGGAAGTGGCATTCCTGCCTTGTTTTCTGCCAAGCAGGGCGGTTTACTTGACGACGTGGGACCAAAGCCAGTTTACTGGCCCTGCAATATTCATCTGTTTACTCGATGGAGACGCCGTTACCCGGTGACATTGCGCCAATCCACCCCTCTTCGTTGCAGCCCATAGAAATGAGTGTGGCTGACGTTGCCAAACGCCTTCGTGAGTTAGATCCGAATTCCGCACCGGGTCCTGATGGGCTGCACCCGCTGTTCCTCAAGACTGTGGCAGACTACATTGCTGCTCCCTTCTGTCAGATATTTTGTCACTCCCTGGAAGCTGGACGACTTCCGGTTGCTTTGAAATTGGGGACCGTCAAGATCTTGCACGCTACCAACCTGTCTGCCTAACGTCCGTGCTGTGCAAGTTAATGGAAAGGATTCTCAAGCGCGCCCTGTAGCTTCACTTCGAGAAATTTAACATCATCTCTTGTGCCCAGTATGGCTTTCGGGGGACACGCTTATGTACCTCGAACTTGCTTGTTGCTATGGGAAACTGGGCGAGGTTGTTAGACGCTGGGAAACGATTGGATGTGTTTTTTGTAGACTTAAACAAGGCGTTTGACAAGGTCCCGCATGAAAGGCTTCTTCTTAAACTCCGAGGTACCGGTGTCTCTGGGAATGTCTTTTCTTGGATCGTTGATTTTTTGAATAGCAGGGCCATGCGAGTCAAGGTGAATGAAGGCTACTCCACTCCTGTGCTGATGACTAGCGGTGTTCCACAAGGGTCAGTACTTGGTCCAGAACTGTTCAAGATAATCATCATTGACCTATCGGAGCTTCAGATAGATTGTCGGATTTACGCCGATGACATGAAGCTGTGGATGGATGTATCTTGTCTTGAGGTTGCTGACAGATTGCAGACATCATTGCACATTCTACACGATTGGTCAGTCAACTGGTAATGGCCCATAAATTGGAAAAAATGCTCAGTTCTCTCCATAGGCGCCGAACAACCTCCTCGTGGTGCCAGCTGGGTGGTTCGGGTTTTCTCGTTCCAGCGAATGGTTCGGTGGCAGTGTTCCAGGATGTGGTGGGTTTTCGCCTGGCAAGCGTTCTCCCTATAAAAAGCCACATATGTCCGTTTAACAACACTGCGACGTGGCGGATGTGACTCGCCACTAAATAAAGTCATTGCCCCTTGCCCCTCGCTGAGAGGCATTGTACTTTAAGCGTGAGTTGGGCCCCTAGTCCTTCACGGACCGAAAGGCGTATGGACCATCTACTTGGTCACCGGCTCCCAACGGGTTGCGACGCCCTCACATCGCCCTGCTGCCTTGTAGGTTAGATCTTTGATCAAAGGCTCGATGTAGGGCCCCCTAAGACAACCCTCTACTTCGGCCTGGGCAACCGGGTAGTATCACGCCCGCTGACGAATCATGGACTACACCGCTCACTACTACTATTGCTATGCTGCTCTTCTGTCTTAACTCAACCGCCCAACGTCCACTCACAGACCACCCCACCTCCCGTCCTTCACCTCCATGTACTCTTGTGTCTTCTACGGTCACCGTCACAAACGACCCACGTCTCGTAGCTGATGGAAGTAACAGCCAAACTCCCGGTTTTCAATGTCCTGCGATCGCAACCGCCTCTCACTCCACCGAAACTCCAGCTCTTCTTCGACCTGGTTCTCCATTCATCCTCGCAGCGTTTAATGTTCGAACTTTGATGCAGATCGGACGACAAGCATGTCTGGCCCGTACTCTTGATACGCTATCGGTAGACATCTGTTGTCTTTCAGAGACCAGATTACAAGACTCTAGCGCCGTCATCAGAATGACCTCTCCGGTAAACTCTGACGCCAAATACTATTTGCGGCTTTCCGGAGACCCAGAAGGTGCCGCCACTGGTCAAGCTGGTGTTGGGGTTGTATTAAGTGCCAGGGCTGAATCAGCTCTGCTTGACTAGATCCCAGTCAACAGCCGACTATGTGCAGTCAGACTAAGAGGTTCATGTAACGTAAGCAGGCGGCGAGATGTTAAGCGTGCCTTATTTGTCGTTTCCGCCTACGCCCCTACAGACTGCAGCCCGGATGTAGTTAAAGATAGCTTTTACCAACAACTACATGAACTTCTGCGTTCCTCCAAACGGACGGATATAGGCATTCTTGCCGGGGACTTTAACGCACGGGTTGGCCGCCTTCTACCAAGCGAGCACCACATTGGGAGTAGTTTTGGTCTCGGTGGCAGTCGATCAGACAATGGAGACAGACTACTTGCTCTTTGCTCTGATCATCGCTTGTTTCTTTCGAGCACTAGTTTTCGACACTAGAGGAGACAGACTGCTACCTGGCGCCCGCCCTCACAAACGCAAGAGTGCTCCCAGCTTGACCACATAGCAATCAGCTACAGATGGCGCAGAGGCGTAACGGACTGCCGATCGTACTGGTCAAATTTTCTAGACTCTGATCACGCATTGGTACGTGCTAAGATTTGCATGCTTTTCGGAGGATCACCTAAGCGCGCCCACTAACGACCGGACGTCGCGAATCTACAAAACGCTGCGCTTTTAACCAGGTACCAAGCCTCACTGTCAACTTTGCTTGGCTCAACTATTGACGGTGATCTCGATTCGCAGTGGACGCATATCAAAGATGCGTTAGTTTCCGCCAGTATCAACACTTGTGAAGTTGCTCGTCACCCACCGAAGCATTGGATTTTCGCCGTCTCGTTGTCGCTGATGAACAAACCCCGCTTGATCCCGTCGGATTCCAGACACCGTGAAGAACGCCAATACCTGGGTCGAGAGTTGCGCAGGAGTCCGCAAATGGACCGCGAAGCTTGGTGGTGTGAACGTGCTAGGGAGATGGAGCATGATAGTCTCTGTGGTAATACCAGGAAACTCTTCCATCTCCTTCGAGTCACCGAAGGTGTTCGATCTGATATAAGTGAAACAATATGCGAAGAGGATGGCACCTTAATCACCAATCTTCAACGACGGTTGGAGCGATGGGCCGAACATTTTGGCTCGCAGTTTTGTTGGCCCCCAGCTCCATCTGCCACCTCTGGCGCTCGCGCTGGAGCCGAGTGGTCTACCCCAACAGACCCTCCCGCTTCCCAGGAAATCGAGCAGGAGCTCCGGCACATGAAGCGTTATAAAGCTCCCGGCCCTGATGGTCTTCACCCAGCTCTATTTAAAGATGGTGGCGCATCGCTGGTCCGAGAACTCACAGCTTTCTTCTCGAAAATTTGGTCGAAAGAGAAGGTTCCATCATCTTGGGGTGAATCGATAGTCGTACCCATCTTCAAAAAGGGCCTGCGCACGATCTGCTCCAACTACAGAGGATTAAGTTTAGTCCCCGTCGTTTGCAAGCTGCTGGTGTCCATCATACTTCGCAGGCTATCCCCAACACGCGAATCGTTGCAACGAGAAGAACAAGCTGGGTTTCGCCCTGGTCGCGGCTGCATCGATCAAATCTTCACACTTCGCCAGATCCTCGAGCTCCGCCATGTGTATCAGAGGCCAACGATTGCTGTGTTCCTGGATATCCGTGCAGCCTTCGATTCTGTCGATCGTACAGTACTGTGGCAGTGCCTTCTGAGGAACGGTGTCCCCGAGAAGTTCGTCTCCATACTGCGCGCTCTATACAGTCTGACCTCGGGCAGGGTTAGGGCTTATGGCATGCTTTCGCCTACCTTTGTGGTCTCCAGTGGAGTTCGACAAGGATGCCCTATCTCTCCGTTCCTATTCAACTATGCCATTGAGGATGTCCTGAAGAACGCTCTCAGCGATTCGTTGAACGCTGGTGTTGAGCTCCTCCCAGGTAGTCGAGTTGTTGATTTGGATTATGCTGATGATATCGTCTTGCTGGGTGACGATCCACAGGTCGTCCAACTTGCATTAAACCGCTTGACGATTGAAGCATCAAAGTACGGTATGTACTTTTCGCCATCCAAATGCAAGGCTCTCCTTCAAGACTGGCAGGTGCCTCTGCCTGCACTCACGCTTGCTGGTGAGACACTGGAGGTTGTGGAGAGCTTTGTCTACTTGGGAAGTTACATCACTGCTGGCAGGGCTATTGGAGACGAGATTTCGAGGCACATTTCGAGAGCAGGCCTCGCTTTTTCTGGGCTGAGGCATTTGTGGGGTCGCCACGACATTCGTCTCTCCATCAAAGGGCGGGTCTATTGTGCAACTGTTCGTGCTGTACTGTTGTACGGATGCGAGACCTGGTCCATTCGTAAAGATGACTTGCGCAGGCTATCCGTCTTCGAGCACCGCTGTCTGCGGTCCATTGCCCGTGTGTGGTGGCAGCACCACGTAAGCAATGTGGAAGTTAGACAGCATGTCTTGGGAAGGTGGAAGCCACTCGCTCGAGGAGCTCATCTCACTGCATCAACTGCGGTGGTTGGGACACGTATTGCGCATGCCTGTCCAGCGTTACCCCCGTCGTGCGTTGTTTGCACTTGCTGGACAGGGCTGGAAGAGACGGTCTGGTGGACAGCCTACAACATGGAGAAGCCGCATGAAAAGGTTGACGAAACAATTGGCCTCGGCCGGTTGTTGTCGACTACCTGGTTGGGGTCCAAGAGATGAGGGTACTTGCTGGTTGAAGACCTTGGAAGTTATGGCTCAAGATCGATGTCAATGGCGGACGTGTGCATCAGTGTGTTGCGGTGTCCCTTCTTCCTCCCCCTAAAAAAGAACAAACTGAAAAAATTTCAAAAACTGTGAGTGGTAAACTTGACAAAAAAGCATTTCTTGTTGCTCTTTTCTTATTATTCATATTGTTTTCCTACTCAGCCATGATTCCGATGGCACAATATCTGTACCACAGATTGTGTATAATATATATATATATATATATATATATATATATATATATATATATATATATATATATAGGCGCCCTCGAACCATTCGGGATATACCATATTGGTGGGGTGTTACTCAGAACCACCATTCTTGAAAAAGATCCCGTTGTGCTTGTCACACGTGATTTACGGACCGCAGAAGACACACTACGGAGGGTTGTCGCTGCCAACTGGATGTCTTATGCCATACGGATAGCATTCTCACGACTGACTCCGGATATTTTCAGAATCCTGTTTACCTCTCACGTGCACCCGTTCCTCGCATACGGACTACCCGCCACCTGTCCCCTTACCAAATTCGAGTATGACGTCACTGAGAAGGTCCAACGGCGTGCTTCGAAATCCATACTGGAGTTAAGGGACTTCCTTTACCCTCTTCGACTACAGCGGATGCACCTGTTCTCCCTGGAATATCGTCGACATAGAGGTGATCTGCTTTTTACTAGGCGAATTCTGATGGTGAATTCGGGATGGAACTACAAGCGTTCTTTCAAGTCAACATTGATATTTCTACTCGGGGGCACAACTGGAAACCATTTAAAACCAGAAAACTCAGAGTTCGCTCCACTCTCGCTCTATCAACCCGCATTGTAAATGACTGAAACGACTTGCCGAAACATGTGGTCGACGTGCAGACCGAGGAATGTTTCGAGTGATTTTTGGATTCTCACTGGATACGTAAGCTTGGACCTTGCTTCTTTCAATGTAACTGTTACGGCCCCTCGTGGAATACCGTCTCGTAGTGACTCACGGCATTCACGCAGTGATTCGAAAGTGAAGGAACTGACAGATGACTTTCCTTATGCTCTCTAGAATCCAATGATCCAATACCATTCATTCTCTTTACACTGGACCGGAAGGCGCAGCAGAATTTAACAAGTTGTTATCATTTCCCGGTTTTAACTTGGCGTAAACCAGTGTCAATTCTTTAATGGGTCTAATCTTCAAGGACATTTCGCACTTTTAAACTTCTGGATCGCACGCACCATATCCATTTTGGACCGATTTCTAATTATCTGGCGGTATCCCAATATTGACGTCGCATACATGAAGTATATCTAGTTCATAGAGTTCATAGTTCAAAGTGGGATTTCGATTTAATCGAAAATCCGTGGCACACACTCACACACATTGCAGGTTCCGAGTGAAATCAAGCTTTATCTCTGAAAACGTCAAATGCATAAAAGAGAGTTTATTCTCGAGTTCAGCGTAACACACCAAATCAGGCATGACCAAGGCTGTGCAGACGAGTATGTTTCGCATCTAACACGTTGTGTGGCATGAAATGAGCGGATTACGCAACATAAAAAGGTTACTGAAATGGGAGCTATACTGGTCAGGAACAGAATCATTAGTTATATGGCGATATTCTGCGTTCAGTTGTGTGATGTACGGATCGGCAGTAAAAGCCTAATGTATGGAGTGGTGACGGAAAGTGCAGAGAGGGAAGAAACTTTTAGTGTGCGTATCAAGAAAACATATACATGCAGTGAAAATGTCGCTCCGCTTTACTTGCCAGTATGACTTTCTGGCCAGTGACTTTATTCTGTGGTGAGTCACATCCGTCACGTGACAGTGTTGTTAAATGGACATTCGTGGCATTTTATAGTGCGAACGCTTGCCAGGCGAAAACCCACAAAGTCCTGGAGCGCCGTCGTCGATTCGGATAAATGGTAATGTGAAATGGCAATATGTCGTTCAGCCAGATTTTGCAAGCGGCTACGCACAATCACATGACGTCCGAATTTCTGCGTTGGCTAACCGGATTGCTTAGGCCCTTCTATTTTTACCACTGCCTGGGTGTAACTTTTAGTTGGAATTTATACTATCCTATTGCAATATTGTTATTGCCTCCTTTTTCAAATGTCGGTCTATATAGCCAAAATCTTGTCACTGTTACCACCACATGTATACTTTAACTGTCAATAATTAGCCAGTATTTAAAATTGTTCTGTGATTTTATGATCCTTGATATGTACATTTTTGCACCTGCATGATTATGTTTTAAACGGAATGCATTATGCAGACGAGAAGAATAACTTTGTTTATTTATTTCCTTGTGCCAAGAAGGCAATTTATGCTCTTTACGTCTAATCCAGCACTATTGTGCAGAGGTAGTAGAATCTCACACCCTGTAGATTATTGGGATTACGGCTGTCAGATGCATAAGTCAAACATTAACGCTTAGTTAGTCTCTTTAGACCCAAATTACTAAAGGATGTTGAGTAAACTAGCAATCGCTGCTGGTGCATATTCAGTGGTCTTGTTTGGTAGCACCATGAGAAAGTGGCACATAGTTTGTATGACATTAGCTGGTTAGAGTTAATTGTGCTAAAACCATAAACGTATTTGGAAAATTATGGATGCTAATTGACAAAGTTTGTCTCCTCCTCCTCAGACGCCGACGTTTAGAAATTACCAGCAAAATTACGACTGCATGTTTAGTAAAGATGCATGAGCAATGAGCGTGTTCGGCGTCGCGTATTTGGTGCAGGAAGAGCGAGTGAACCGCTCAGCACCATTATATCACGCCCCTGTCTCCGATGGTTGGGCCACGTGTTGCGCATGCCAGCACGCCGACTCCCACGACGTGCATTTTTGCGCGTTGTGGGTTTGGTTGGAAAAGGAGGAAGCGAGGCCAAGCGGTGACTTGGTAGAGAGAGATGAAAATCCTCACTTCCAAGTTGGCGTCGGTTAGTGCATCCCGGCTGCCTGGCTGGGGTCCTAAGGACGGTGAACACGTTTGGTTGGACACACTCGCTGATATGGCTAGGAGCCGGCCCCAATGGCCTTTGTGTTGTGAGTTCCTTTGTCCATCCCCCTCCTGTTTAGCATCCCCTCCAATCACGATCTCAATCGTTAGGCATAATATAACTCTCTTCTTACGGCACGATAGCCAGCTGTTAGCTCTCCAGAACGATGTCTATCCGTTATTGGGGACTCAGCAGACGTGCCACTGTTTGTTTTCCTTTTCTTGTCTTTTGTATTGCGGCGCAATAGCTGAGGTGTTTTCCACCCGCACCTATGGTGCATAATGATGATTAGTAAAGGTTCGCTCCTGGTTTGAGTGCCTAGTTACATCTCTATTGCCCTAACTTATGCCTATAACCTACTGGAAAACATTAGGTTGTCTAGCACGCACAAGTAAGCAGTTAAGGATGTAATCCCCAGGTCTGCTCCTTTTGTAGCAAGAACGACGTCGCAAGCAAAGAACAACTATTTGCGCTCGAGCACGGTTTCCACAAGCTACGCGCACGCGCGCAGTTATCGACTATGTTTCTGTTTCACAGCACAACATACAGGGAAAATCAAAACATGTCACGTTCGGGCCACGTTAACCCGGAACTTTATGGCCCTGGCTGCCTGTCTGACTACGTAGTTTTGCTTCTGTAGCTGTCATTCAGATCAGCTCTTGAGTTGCAAGAGCTCGCTTCTTTATTCGGCTCGGGGATAGTTATTGATGCTCCCGCGAAGTTGTTTTGTCTGGTTCATTGGCCTCTCGATACATCCATGTTCTTGAGTTTCGCTTATTTGAGGTACGCTTTCAGTGGTTTATTCAACAGAAAACAGCAAAGCTTAAGAGTTGCCACGGGGTAAGCCAAAGTTAGGAGCTCGAATTCTCACCCTCAGCTTTCAGATTCTCACCGTATATAATGTGATGGTTAGTTAGCACCACAACTGCTTTCATTGGCTGTTTTTGAAGTTAAGACATTTTGAATTATGCCTTTAGTTTTTGGAAATGCGTTAACCTGATGTCTTTGGGCTGAATGGTTTGCTACAAAATGCTTTAACACGGCGTTTGTCGGCGCTTTTTGCTTATGGTCATCAGGGTTGAGAAAGCAGGGTGCAAATCAGGTTTATTAGTTGCTGCTGAATCATCTCACGTTTCTGCATGAATTCTCTATGTACATACTTGCTTGAACTTTACTATGCGTCCAAAATTTTTGACTACATTTGCCCTTGCTATTTTCCAGACGGCTTAGAGCTCCGCCGTTTTACCTCTAAAGATGATTCGCTTTTAATTCTAGCCCCAGAGCAGTGGTCATAGGGGCAAACTATGGTATGTTGGCGATCTCAAGTAATGCACACTACAGCACCCTATTATTAAGGAATAGTTAACATAATTTGACAAGAAATCTTCTGCATATGCAAGTTATTTCCACAAGTATTGCGGACCGAAAACTACCAACAAACCGCAAAATAAGTAATAGATGGCCAACAGATTTCATTTAGATGGAGTTCGCAAACAATGGCTTACGAGCTTGAGGGATTCCTAGATGACTGAGAAATGATTATGACATTCCATGTTGCATCAAGCATATGTTTACCAGTCAAGTCACAGAAGCAGCAGGATGAAAACTGCCTACCACATGCTTAAACAATGACGCACAAAGCAGCGTATAATTGCTCAAAATCGATGTAGTTGCCAAATAATTGGCATAAAAATAGCTTTAGCGCACCATACTTTCAAAGTGTCCATTGAGGAATGTGACCACAGTATTACTGACACTTATAAAGTCATCAGGATGCCAAGCAGAGATTGAATGACACCGATTAATAGTGGACAACCCACAAGCTTTAAGCTGTATAATTCCTTATAAGCATTGCCTCATCCGGTTAAGAAAACATAGGACGTTTCTCGTAGTACCTACCGAGCAACTTTTGCTCTAGGATTCAAAGGCGCCTATGCGCGCAAGCTGACAGATGCAGTGTTTAGCCGACATAAGGTAATTAGGTATCCAAATCGCAAGTCATCGGAAATGCAATTCCCGGTATTAATCGGCTGGGTGAGTTCAACGTTCCGGACATTTTCATTGCACAAGTAAGTAAACAGTGACATCACACATTCATCAAAAATATCAATAAAGAACGCCAGCAACTATATTCCCAATACCCGTTCGAAAGACGCCCAGTCATTTTTCTAAGTGCTCATAACATTTGAAGCTAAAGGTATCTCACAGTCAAAGGTACGAGTGAAGAACGCACTGCCACAACCAGAGTAAAAAAGAACTTGTAACAAACCCGCTCTGTGTGAAAAACTGCAACATTTTTGAGGAACAATGCACTAGACGAAACCCGCTGTAAGTTGTGCACACATAATCCCCATAATTAATTTTTGCATCCTCAGCACGGATCCATTATATAGGAAATGTGCTGAAACGGTAGGGTGAGGTTAAACAACCTTCAATACGCCACATAGCGAATCACTATCGGATCCATCACTTTCATATACTCCTGACCAGTTCCGCAAAAGATGGAGAAGCTCAAGGCGTCACTGACGCCAGCGCAGCTCTTCACACAGGCGTGTTGTCAGCTTTGGCCACATTAACGTGTTGCACCACACCGAACCCCGAGAAGACGAGACGAAAATCCCGTGGTCATTTTGCTTGCTAGGGAAGGGTTTTACCCATGGCATGCACTACTATCATTCTACTTTCTTGGTTCTTGCTATACCAGCGCCCAAGCAACCAGATGCGACAACCGCACATCCTATCAGTCACATAATAGGTGAGGTGATTGGAGGCACTGTTCCGAGACATCTGTTATTCCTCAACTACCTTCATGACATTCTTGACCTTCCTATGCGCAGCGCAAAGTAGTTCCGCATTTCTGCAACCCAGTATAACACGTTTATTAGATTTTGATAGTGCTAGTTTTCTTGCAGACAATTCGTCTTCAGTGTGTCATACACTACCGAATAATTTCGCTCTGTAAAACAGAACTCCACAGGGACCCCACGCATTTGGGTTTAATTCGGAAGTCCTAATACAAATACCAATGAAAGAGGTGTCTTGAAACATGCATCTGAACGTAGGGGTTTTATTCCAAGCATCTACTTTCGTCCTACTCACAAGTAACTTTTACTAAGCAATGCAATAAACGGCGAACCTTTTGTCATGCAAGCAGGGATGGTTGCAAAATTTACCTTCGCAAAATTGTTATCTTCCTATTAAAATAATACTACACTACGTACGTAAAACATATTCGAGTAACAATGAACGGTTGGCAGCATGCTTTCGCACAATCATCCAATGCACTAAGCTAACCCACTAACACTCTTTGCAATGAGATATCACTGGAACTGGTTTCGGGATGTGTTGGTTGTCGCCTGCGATACTAGTCGGTAATCATTGACACGTAAGAGACGTGTCAAATACTGGACGGTATAGAATTTGGACGCGACTGAACCCAACGGATATTGTGCAGGCAACAAAAAAAGCGAATCCACCAGAACGAGAAACGACGCAGTAAGGTACTCACCACAGTACACATGGATGCCGAGAACCATCAGTTCGATCTGGAGAACGTTGAAATAGTTGGAAGAGCAAGAAACCACAGAGCGTGTGAGTTCCTCGAGGCCTGGCATTCTGGCCGGAACTCAATCAACAAACACCTGGAGCTGGAGGGTGTCTATGAAGCTCTGCAGCTTAAGCCAGCATTAGGCACCAGATCGACAAGGAGAAGAGGTGCCCACTCGACCAACTCACGTGAACAGATCGAAGGCTGACATTCGAAGCAGGCAACAATCAATAGTCACTCGGATCTGACATTGGTTTGCGAGACCGCGAATCAGGACTGAATAGCCGCACTGAAGATGTTGCCTAGTTTGGCAACGAAACGTCTGCAACCGAAATGCCCAGCTTGGAGAACAGGACAATCCTCTCAAAAGAATTTGTGTCAACCGAAATGCCGTCAGTAAAACAAGTGGACGTTTTAGAAGTTCAAACAACCTTAACATCCAATGTCGCAAAACGCTGAAAGCGTGTTTTCCGGTACACCACAAAAGCCTCCCTCTAGAAGGCTGAAGGATGGAAGCATTCGATAGAGCTGTTTGGCGGGGAAACGGGAGATGACGGTGGGTGTGAACAGTTGTATGGCGCTTGAACAAGGGCTTTCAAGTGGGGTGTGTAGCAAAGTTCGCTGGGTCCAGGCTTTAGTTATTAATTATTAATGATGTTTTGGTGGACCAGAGTGCATACTCAATGGGTCGTCTGGGCGAGCTGGTCGGACGCCAAAATAACTGGGTAACTCAGAAAGAAAGCCGACAGGACATTCCTTCCGCTGCAGACCCGGCGGTGCGCTTGGGAGATGTCACTCCCCCACCGCAATCAAATCCACGGTCCCCGTCCTACGAAGAAATCCGGCGTCCACGTCGGTAAGCCTAGCCAGGAGTTTGGGGGCCAACCTGTTCTTGGTTGTCTGCGGCCGAGGGTGGCTGACTGTTTTGGGGTCAGGAAGGGGGCCTTGGGTCGACTGGCGAGTCACCCGGCGGTTGCGTTGAGCCGATTGCCGAGTAACTCGAGGGTTTCCTTGACAGTTCCGGCGGTTGCGTTTCTGGAAGGTAGGATTCAGAGGGGTTGGGCGTGTATCGGGGAAGTAGATTGAGGCCGGACAGGGTACATGACGTAAATGATAAAAGCAACTATGCTTTATAAGCTTTCAAAATGTTTTGAGATTTTTGTCGATGTTGTAAAACGTTTATGAACAAGACGCAAGAGTACCACTAAAGACGAATTAAGCTTGCTGATAGAAATAGCAAACCTTTACAAAATCTGAACAACTTACCGGACGTCTGACCTGTCTACCGCGTCGGTCGGGTGCTTGGGGTTGAGGCGGGGTAGGTTGAGATTTAAAGGAAACGGAGGGTTTCCAGGAAATCCAGTGCTCGTGAAGTCACCGCAGGTGCGGGTGCTTGTGTGATATCATCAGGATGGGTTTCAAGTGGTTCGTCGAAGATAGCCACTTTGAGGCGATTGATAGACACCGTGGTTCGGTGACCATTCTGGTCTGAAGTTAAATGTTCCTTAGTCCGTTGCTTGACTCTGAAACAGCTAGTATAGGCAGACTGGAGAGGGCACCGCACTGCGTCGGTACGGAGGAAGACGTGAGTGCATGTAGAGAGTCCGCTGTGCAGTTTCAAACCTCGAGTCTGCTCACGGAGCTGAGTCGGGCTTAGTGAACACATGCGTTGAGCTCGGGAGGACGCAAAGTTAGGCGGAGACATACCTGACGATGCGGAGGGGAAAAGAATTCCCCTGGCATATTTGGCGTTGTGCCGTAAACCAGCTCTGCTGGTGTACATTGCAAGTCAGCTTTGATACTGTTGCGAATGCCTAAGAAGACGAGCGAAACGTTTTCGCTATAGATAGAGTCGGATGAGGCGCAGAGCTTGTCTTTTATCTGTCCATGGAAGCGTTCAACTAAACCGTTGGCTGCTGGGTGATACTCTATGGTATGAGTGCGGTGACAGCCCAAATAGTTGCAGCATTTATCAAATTGTGAAGCTTCGAATGGTGTTCCCCGGTAGGTTTTGAGGATGTTAGGCATCCGTAGTGCGAGACCCACTGGTCCAAGCAAGTTCGGATAACAGTCTCAGCTACGCAGTCTGTTACGCGAATGTCTTCGGGCCATCTGGTGAATCGGTCGACCTTTGTAAGAATCTATACGAATCCGAGTGAAGGACTCAAGGGATTTACCAGGGCTAAGTGTACATACGAGAAACAAGAGCAGGGGACGGAAATGAAACAAGAGGACTGCAAGTGTGCCGATGTAGGTTCGAGCGCTAGCATTAAAGACAGGCGCGAGCTCAGATACGACCATCTGCTTGCGCGTAGACGAACGAAACGTTCGGTGACCGGTTAAAAGGTGCACGGATACCGGGATGCGATAATGAGTGCAGTAGGTCAAAGCCAGTGCGTCTGAAAAAGTTGGACACAAAGGGTCTAGAACAAACTATGGAAGTGTCACAGAGGATGGTTCCTTCAGTGGTTGTAGAGGAACAGGTTGCACGTGCAGCACAGTGGACTGCATGAATCTATTTATTTTGAGCCTGGGCCGATACGATGGCAGCAAGGTCGACGGTAGGCAAAGACTGGAGAATAAGTTTGACGCTTGAAAGGGCATCGGCGACGGGATTGGCGACACTTGAGACATGACGTATGTCAGCAGTGAATTGCGTGACAAAGTCTAAGTGTATTGTTTCCTGTATTGAATCTTTGTCGGAGGCAGAGTTAAAGGCGATAATGATGGGCTTGTGATCAGTGTAGACCGTGAAAGCGCGGCATTCGAGCTTGTGACAGAAGTTATGAATGGCTAGGTAGCTGGCGTGCAGTACACTGCCTAACGTGCAGTAGCGGGATTCCGCTGGCTGCAGGCGCTTGGTGAAGAACCCAAATGGTTGCCACTGTCCTCCAACGTGTTGTTGGTGGACGGCTCCTACCACGACTTCTGGGGCATCAGTCGTACTAGAAAGCAGTGCATTCGACTTGGAATGAGCGAGCGGGGATTTGTTTGAGATAGCATCCTTGAGAACGGTGAAGGCTGTCTGTGCTGTGTCAGGGAATGCGAACAAATGCATTCACTCTGCGTAGGTCACTCAGAGGCTTCATGAGCTGAGCACAATGCAGAATGAAGCGTCGATAGTAGTTGACCAACCCACAAAATCGACGGAGATGCTTGAACGTAGTCGGAACTAGGATGCCCTTGATTGCCTGGATCTTATTAGGAAGGACCTCGCTGTCAGATGATGTAACGAGGTGGCCTAGGAATTCTACCGTTGATTTGCCGGGTTTGCACTTAGTCGGGTTAACTGTGACACCGTGCTGGGTCAAGTACTGAAAGAGAGTTTGAAGGTGGTCGAGGTGGATCTGTTCCGGTGAACTGGCTACTAAGCTCTTATCGAGGTAGGAATAAGCGAAGTCTAGGCCAAGCGTGACATCGGGGACAAAGCGTTGGAATCTTTGTGCGGCTTTGCACAGTCCAAATCACATTCTGAAATATTCAAACAAGCTGAATGGTATACTAACGGCTGCTTAAGGAAAGTCGTTTTCTTCTAGTTATCTGGTGTTAGGGGGGAGCAGATCGCTTTTGCTGAAGATCGTCTTACCTGTGAAGCATGCGGTAAAGTCTTGTATATGTGGGATGGGATACCTACCTGGGATGATTAATCAATTTAGTGCGCGGTAATCACCGCAAGGGCGTCAGCCACCAGCTTTCTTGGGGACCATCTGCAGGGGGACGACCAAGGACTGTCGGAAGGGTTGATTATTCCGATTACGAGCATTGCACAAACTCCGCCCCAGCTACCTTAAGTTTCTCGAGCGATAGTCGGCGTGGATTTCATGACACGTGTGAGCCATTCGTTCGTGCGTGATGGGTGACTTGGGATCTCACGGGCAAAGTTGCGTTCATTGGCTGAACTAGCTTGGAAAACTGGAAAAAGAGCTTAGCGTAGTCTGGCGAGGTCTAGGGAAAGGTGCAGACCGGTGTTATAGATGCGATATTGGCGGTAATGCCACTTACACTGAGTTTCGTTGCAGTGTCGACTATCATCTGGCGTCTTGCAACGAGCAAGTGGTTGCAATGTTTGAGAAAGTCAAAGCCCATGATGGCAAAGGGGACTGCAACAACTTGAATAACTAGCGGAACGTGCGCTGAAGGCAAAGGTACGGAGTAAGCGACCGATGAACGTAGGTGCAATTGGCATGCCATTTGCGGCACTTCGGCTCGTCGACAAAGTAGCAACTGGCTCACCTGGAATAGTGCGATGACGCTGACTTCCGCCCCGATATCAAACAAGAATTCTGTCTCGGAATCCCAATCCCTAATGTAGCTAAGACGACTTTGGGCCTTGCGGACGTTCGTGGCGATTACAGACCGGCGCAGCGGATCATCTGTAGCGGAGTAGTTACATGGCTGTACGCACCTACCTGTTTTATTACGAACCGCGAGTGGTAAAATCAGGAACCTGGGGTAGCAGGATTTGTGCGATGGAGCGATGATCCAGAGCGGAGGCGGTGCTTACGGTTCAAGGTGAGTTCCTCGAGCTGGCGCTGAAAGGGTGCTATCTGCGATGATAATGCTTCTATTGCTGACGGCTGGCTAGTCGCTGTTGTCCGTGTGGTTGTGCCAGCACAAAGCTGCTTCGGTGCTTTGGTTGTAGTCCCTGGATGCTGCCGTTCGATGACGCGGTCTGCTAGATCTGCAATTACTGTGATTTGCAGGTCACTTGCCACAGCAAGGATAGCCTGAATGCTTTCAGGAAGGCGTTGCATCCACAACTCGCGGAGGATCCCAACGTCCATGTTGGACTTGCCAAGGAGCTGTTGCATTTCGCACAACCTGGATGAGATATCCTGTCTCCTAGTTGCAGATCACTAAATAGTTGCTGAAGGTGGACCTTGCCAGGAAGCTTGGTTCGCTGAATAATAGCCTGTTTAAGAGTCTTGTATTTCATTAGAAGAGGGAGTAAAATATGACGTCTCTCACCTGCGAGGATATACTCAGAGGAAAAAAAGATTAGCTGTTTACACATGGAGAAACTTGAAGAAATCCTACGAATGTAAAAACGGATTCTTAGTGCAAAAACCACAACCAAGGATCATTCTCCCAATAAGGTGGATGGGCTAACGCAACGGTATTGACCAGGACAAGCTCCGCAGCGCTAACTGCGTATGGAGATGACTTGTCCTTTATATCATTCATTGCAAAAGTGCATAAAAAACGTGGAAGTTGAGAAAACAATATGTTCACAAGTAAAGAATCACAAAATCACCGGGACAAGCTCACCAGAAAAAATTCTATACAGCTGGCGGCTTGCTCTTGACCGGGGTCACCAATTGGTGTGTGGAGTCTGGGATATAAGTGGGTAATCAATGACACGTAAGAGACCTGTCAACTACTGGAGAGTATAGAAGGTGGACGCGACAGAACCCAACGTACATTGTGTAGGCTACATAACTAGAAGGCGAATCAACCAGAGTGAGAAACAATGCAGCAAGGTACTCAACAAAACGAATTGTCTCAACGGAAGTGCCGTCAGTAAAACAAGTCGGCGTTTCGAAGGTTAAAACAACCGCAAAACCCAATGTTGCAAAATGCTGAAAGAGCGTGTTTTCCGGTACACTGCAGATGTTATAAAATAAACATGTTTTACGCTAAATTATGTCACTCTTCCAGTTAAACATTATTTAGCCAATTTTATTCAAACTATCTTGGGTGTACTTCAAACTGTAACCCGGTTAATGAGAACCTTTCTCCGTTATTACCGAAAAATTACACGTGCGGCAAATCAGTGACAACATAGATTGTAGACTTTAAAGCTACTCCATCGTACCATGCAAGAGTAAGTTCAGACAGTGTGCGGAGTTCGGGTAATTTCACTTGGTTTGGACATGTATAGTATGCAAATAGCATCTCATAAACCGCGCACTGCTGACATTGCCAATCTGTGGTATTTTAACCTGTCTGAATATCCTTAATGCACTGAGACGGTAGCGTGGAATACTTCCACCCGCAAATTCAGCAATGCGCACAGTAGTTCAGAGGTCAACGGGCATCCATAGGTAAAGCTGTTCTACCATGGATTTCCGCTTAATGGCAAAGGATATGAGCCTTTTTTATACCGTAAGTGGCTACTAAACGTCCCTTGAAACCACATAAACCCGAAGATGCGGGGCATTACATACTTATTCTGTGTGAGTCTCTATAGTTAATGAATGCCACGTATCCTATAAGCACATTCGGGCACCCAACTGAGCGCCAACAGCTTCATTTCGGTCACTGAGGACATAATGTATATAAATGGAAGTTTATGTTTGTCCCAGCCAGCTATTAAATTAAAACATAGTAATTGTGCTTTGTTTAATTTCTATGGTTAAATACATGTCGCAAGTTGGTGTTTAAATGAAAAAGTATGACTGACATCTTGTTGTGTTTGTATACCACCTCGGCGTCCATTGTGCTTGCTAGCTGGCGTCTTGGTTCCCTGCGAGTGGTAAGCGCGTGAAGTCTGTCACCGAATGCTTCAGAATATATGTGTGTACTGCCTCATTTGCATTACCGAAGATGAAGTTCCGCGAGACATTCAGAATTCGCTGGTTGTAGGACCGTCGGAATCCATGATATCTGTCCTGTTGCATGGAACGTTTAGGAGATCAGGTTTTGATGGCAGATTGTGGAAATTCAACGACTTTCTACAGCTTCGATCGGAAAGCGGTAACCGTCCCAGACAGCCACGCCATGCGTAGCGAACCACGTAGGTCACCTTATAATTTCTTTTCATCAGGATCTTTCTTAACCGCAATACCTTGTACTTTGAAAAATGATGCTATTGAGGAAGAGCTTCGTAATGGAATGCTGCGAGTGAACCTCTCTGTCGCGCGAATCAGCGCAGTGCTGCGTAGCGTTGGTCGTGTAAATCCAGAATGGCCTGCAGATGCGCGAACCATCAAGCACACGCAGCGTGTGTACGCTCAACAGTTCAGCAAGGGTGGACATTACGGATTTCTGGGTATAGAAACCTATATTAAACTTGCCCTGATACAAAGTGACCGGGCAACACCGTGGAAACGAAGTTACGGTTGCTTATAGATGACATGACTATTTCTCGTAATTCCCGGTTGCAGCTTTGGTCAATTTTTGGCAAATTGACGCAAACTGTGTCACCGGGGTTATTTTAATTGGTCAATACCTTGGAGCTTGTAAACCACCAGTTGTGAGAGAGGTTTTGCAGCCAAACATAGATGATTTGCTTGCAGCTAGCAAGGGAGGCTTCGCATGGAATTCCAGCGCTGTAAAAGTGATGTTGCTTTTAGAGTGACTTATGGCTCACGCCCTATCCAGAGTTTAGTGGCTTCAGGTGGAACAACTTTCAAGCTAATTATATACTAGAAAACTGGTATCAGGTTGTTCCGATGACGGTTGACCTGTTCGCTGAGCTTGGTAATGTTGCTGCAACAGTTTCGTCACTAATCGAGGTGACATTATCAGTGCGTAGTTCAGTGGCGTGCACTAACGTAAAGTAGCGTACAGGAGCTTCGAGAAGAGTGCGCTGAGCATGGTGTGCGTGCGATTTTATACCGCCGCGTTCGCCCGTGGAGACGATCAATCCTATTGCTTGGGATTCCGATCCGCGTTCAGCTTGGTTGATGGGCAATTTACATTGGACCTTGACTCCTGGTGTTTCGTTGCCTCCGTCTGCTTGTCCTTGTGAGCTAGTCTGTCGTCAGTTCTGATTGTCTACTCACACGTTCCACCGGATTCAATCGATCGAGTTGTCAGTCGTTCGCCAGTAGTGTTGCGTATACTGCGTCCAGTTCGATGTGTCGATTGATTGAATTCGTTGTAGCGTAGCAGGCTTCCAAAAGCTCCCTCGCGTGTTTTGTACTTCTATGTGCTGGGATCTTTATATTCTGCAGATCGAAATAGTGATCTAGGTGAGCTTCATGCGCAGAAACGAATGAGTGCGAATCATGTCTTCTGACGACTGCCTTGTCTTCAGTGATTCGTATACAAAGCCTCCTTCCAGCGTGTCCGACGTAGTTTGTATAGCAGTCACTGCATTTTATCTGGCAGATGACATTGCATTGGTCAGCTTGATTGGCCTTTTCTTTGGGTTTTGGGATCAATATCCTTAGGAGGCACTTGGTTTGTAAGCCACAGAGATTTTATGTGACTGCAGCAAGCATCCTGTTAGTTCCGAGACGTTCTTCATGTAGGGATCACTATCGGTTTGTTTGTCTGCTGAGGAGACTGCTGCTGGTGCCGTTGCTGAGACATTCGTATCTTTAAGCTTCTTACGATGAAATTTCTCGGATAGGCGTTGTGCCTAACCACTCGATTCATGCGAATTTTTACTGTTTTCACTATTCGGCTGCGCTACATTGCGTTTTAGCCCTTTTGAACAGGGTTTGAATGCAGCTTTTATTGTGATTCATCAGTTGCCGCCACCTGGCGAGTCACAAGACGGATGTATTCACCGAGTTTGTGCGTTCGACGCACGGACGCAGCTTTAAGTGATCCGCAGGTATTGCAAAAAAGTGGGTTGCGCATTCAAGGATAAACTGCAAATGCGTCCGACCACCGTGAAACGATTTCACCGTCTTCTATCCTCTTGTCCACACTTGGCGCCAATACATGTGCGTTGCGCTGTGCACCAGGTTAGCTACGGCGTCATCAGTAATAATAGTTTCTTTAATGAAATCGGTAGCTTATTGCACCCACAGTTACACAGGCAGATATTTGCTGATTGGCAATATAGGTAAAAATTCGTCACATCTAGACTCACTCAGACAGCCGTCACACGCCCGGAAAAGCACTGTACGCGCGTTTCATCCTTTCAGGAATCACATTACATCGGACCCTTGATAGGTCTCGAACCCGCAACTCGACTGTTGCCAGTCCGTGCTTAAGACCACTGAGCTACGGGGGGGGGTGACAAAGACCATCGTGAATAAGTTACCAGATGTGACATAGCGCCGCTGACTATCCACTGACTTACACGTTACTGTCGTGCAGAGGAGCCTAGAGTGTGACGAATTTATACCTATACCATTCAACTCCCCCTACTACTACTATGATAAGTAACAGTTGCTTGGACGCTGATCAATATGTAGATACGGAGTCCGATTCTCTGGTAGCACATATCCATCTCCGGTCCAGGTTAGCCTCATAAACGTTCATATGAGAGCATTAGGCTAAACTGGACAGCATCGGGTAACGTAAGACGGCTAAAACGGAGTTTGTCCCGTTTAGGGCAGACCAATAAGAATAATCGTAGCGTTGACCAATTGAAATACACAGCCATGCGTAGTAATGCGGCAGCTCCGAAAACTTCGCTTGCCTACCACTGATATCCGAATACGGACATCACATTACTACGCACTTAGTATCTAACAAATGAGGTTTCCGACCTAAGGTTCACACAGTACGTGTTGTCATAGTTGCTGGACGTAGAAACCCACCTAGGCGGCGCTTCATGCTGCCGGTCAGGAAGCCAAATGGCGCTTACTATGCGCCCCAGAACATCACAAGGCGAAAGAAATTGACGCCAGGTGTATAAGAATGGTTTATGTACATTAAGGTGTAAAGTACAAAAATCGGGTTGGTAGGCAAACGCCGCATTGTCAAGGTGTTTAATCCGTTTCGGCGATTGTCAACTTAGGTGTTAATAATGAAGCAGTGGGCTTATCTCGGTGGTACTTCAGTCTTTACTTTGCTCAACAGACGGTCTCTTGTGCCCTGCAGAATGCGACGACGTTTGGATGTGGCGTGTTATGTCAGCGTCCAAGGCTGATTCACCCAGATGTTGCCGAATGATAACTTCGTACTTTTATGGATTACTGCATGTCAACATACCATGTACAATACCGTTCTTAGTTGTTCGTCTGAATGCAACCGAACCTCTTGAGTCTGAGTAATTGATATCCGGAGCAACTGATCTTATGATTAGCCGCTCCATGGTACCCCGGACGAAGAGTTGCACGTTGTCCCCGATAAACAGTAGACAAATGGTTGAGCTGAAACTCTTTCTATGATAAGACGAACTTACGAAGCTGTTTGAAACCTGGGTCATTCAGCCATTCAGCGTATCTCTTAAGCTCACTGAGAGAGATAAATGGTAGAAAAACTCCCGGTGCCAGACATTAGGACTACGCTTTAGCATCTGCAACATGGCCTAGGACATACGGCGATGGCCGACCTGTTCTGAATGAATCAGGCCTAATTCGCTAAAAAATAAAGTTGAGTGCAACGCAATGTGCCTGTGACGTCTGACTTTTAATCGCCTTAAGTTCCTGCAGTACTTTGACATTGGGCGGTCCAGCGGACGCAGTAACAGACGGCGAGATTACTGTTTCCTAAGGGGCAATATGAACACAATACTTACGATTGCTTGTTGATAACCCTGGACGTCACGGACTAATGCAACTGAAGAGAGAAGTAGGAGCATGTTCGTAGGTTGATGCAGCAGGCTACGGGTTCGATGGGAGGCACGGCTTCTTCATCATCGGAGCTGGAACAGACCAGTCGGCGTCTATAGGAAAATGAGAAAAACCCATACTTACATAGGAAGCTTAGCTGGACGTCCGATCGGAATTGTATCGTTTTTGGAGGTCAGCATCCAGCGCTTTGTTTGATGTTCCATTTCCCGGGCATTCTGGAAGCTGAGTAAACAGGAAGGTTCAGATAAATAAAATTTACTTCTGCTAAGGATGATGGACACAGCAATGCTCGCTTCATCCGCATCGGGTGCACTGTGACTTTTTACAGCTGCATAGTATTGCTTACCGCGCACGGAAGGTATTTGGGCGTACGCACCTCTCGCTCTAAGCCAGCTGTTACTCACAATGGTTGTTAAATCGCTGAGTCAAGTGGTTTGACAACGCTGTATTCTTGAAAAGCCATCCGCGACGAAAAAGAAAGACGTCAATATTTAGAGTGTATAACTGTGTGGCATAGGATAAAGTACAAGAAAATGGTTCACCGGAAATGCGATGCACCTGAAGAGAATGTGACAGGCGGAAAAGCTGCATAAATTTTGGACAATTGCGATGCACAGAAGTGGTATGCCGTTGATGATTGCGTGCTATGCTTGAACAAAATACGAAGGTTCATAAATTCCCGACATTGCACGACGATGTGCCCCAACACATTCAGAGACACATCTCTAAGCGCTATGGGTTTTTCATTAATAAAGACGACGTTATCGTGCTTCCGTGTTTAGAAGCAACAACATGCTGGGAAGGTGTAGGCATCTGTTACTGCCTCTGACTGCTTCCTCTGCCCATTGGCAGTTCGTCAAAGACACAAAAAGTATTTGGGTTCCATACCACAACTGCTGATAATTCACAAGTAAATTTTGATTTTTCGTAATTCGATAGAGTTGTACAGAAACCTTTTTACTTGCTCTTAAATACAGTATCAGTATCAGTATCATTCCCGAAACATCTGATGTAATGCTTTACTAATTGATGCGAAGTTTATGACATAACAAATCTCGCGAAGAGCTCAAATACCTTATATAAATGCGTCAACGATGGTTCACAACTATGCTATTCTGCTGTAGCCCTAATGTAAAGTGTGAAATGCATCACCACAGAGATAACGTGCTGGAAATCTTAGCGTACTGAATCTTTCACCACGCAAATTATTTTTAGTGAGATACGGAGAACCATAACCAGTAACGTTTATGGCTTCATTATGTCAGGTTTTGCGTCATTGCAACTGGATTCTGAAATTAATCGCTTAATGGGCATTCGTCACAAAAGGAAAAATATCGAAAGCTTTCACATTCCAGACAATAACAGCGGGATTTCTGTTGTGTCGCCGCTGACGCCTTCACCCCAACACTGCATGAAGAAGTCCAAAGACGAGCCAAATTACACTTGAGTCAACTAACAGAAGGGAAAACCTTGAATGCAAAGGCGAATATGCAACCGTGTACTTGTAGCGCCCAAAAAGATAACACTTATCTTTCATCTACAGTTTACCTGTTGACCGATTGTACATTATTTCTTCTTGTTTTAATCGCCCTTACAACCGGCTCCACACTCGAACGACTTGTAAGTTCCCGCGCTCACGTGTTCGCTCTCTTCTCGCTTCATTCGTCCACTTCTTATTGTAGCCCCTCGAATACAGTCTGCTGTGTCCGACTCCGATTGCCTTCTGATATCCGCGCTTAATTTCGCGCACCGTCTCGGATAGTATTAACTAGTCCTACATACTCAAGAGCAAATCGCATTTGTCCTTAGAAATAGCGTCATGGGACCCCAAGCTTAAAGCGAACATCCATTTACAGTGACAGGCACTGGCCAATCAGAATAACGAAATGAAACGTTTAAACAAATGTCACAAAACAAACTATAATAAGAAATACCGACCCAGAAACTACATGCTGGGACAACTAAATATTCGTTTAACCTAACCAAGTGGAACAATATAAGAAAAAACCAATGGAATGTGTTCTTGCAAATGGCACTGCTGAAAAGGACGTAAAGATGAGCGTCCTTTTAACAATGACATGGTTGTACCAATCCGGCTAACCCAGTAGAGCGTTTAAACTACAGTCAAGCAGTAGAAAATAGAAAGAGTAAAGAATAGCTATTAAGCTCGTTCACAAACAATGTATGTCTAACCGCTGTTCTCCCAATAATTTCCATAGAATCATTGGTGAAGTATGACAACTTTCGTTTCCTTTCGTATCACCGAATAGGGGTCATAGATCATTACAAGAATATTTTGATGCTGAATATCGACACGTTCCAGGACTTAGGAATTCTACACATACATGTTTGCTACTTTGGTCGACCAGGACAATTCGGAGCAGGTGGATGATACAACCAGGCCACTGCAGGAAGCAGAAAATTTGCATTGAACAGCTTAATAGGTAAGGTAACTCCATCTGGATGCTGCTGTAAGTTTGCAGGTAAAGGAAACGTGAATTTTGGGCTGGTAGTAGATCGAGTTGTTGGGTGAATTACTGGCCACAGCAACAGTTGCTCACACATAGTCACTGACAAACTACGACCAACACAGCACTAAACTATCTGTGTTATTTAACTGCAAATATTTTCATGTCCATGCTGCATCGTGGAATCAAATTGGCTATTTCTCTCCTACTGTACCACAAAACTATGAGGGTAGTTGCAATAGGAATATCCTCTCACGGTCAACAGCACAGATGTGTGTGGAGAGAGTGGCCGGCTCACGCTAACAGACCATGGAAGAGTACCGTTCCTAGTGACCAAAGTGTAGGGACGAAAGTGTATTGTGGTACACGCTGTACTCGTGGTTTGGCAAATAACGCGACAGCGGACGATGCGAGCTAGCTAGGGACGGATATGAGGGACCGCGCGCTGGAGTGACGTTGAATTTAACCACGGCGCCATGTGTTTATCGTGCCTGTGTTGTGTCAGAAACATAAATGCAACCTCCATATCAGCATCCGGCAAATAACCTCTAGATATACAATAAGGTAACTTTATTTAGTATTTTACACAACATACTCAAGCAATCTGGGGGAATCTCCACACACAGCCCTCCCTCAGAAGGAACTGTGTTAACAATCCTACGATCTGCCTTAGGCCTATCCGTCGCAGGCCAGCATTCTGCAAGACCATTTGGTAAAGCCTGCTGCAGCTACTGGGGGAGAAGTAGTCGATGGGATCTTAACGGTCCCTCGCTCTTGTACCCCAAACGGTGTCGAAAGGAATAAAAAGCTTTTTGCAACAACGGTTCGTATGGGGTGACATTTCGACGAGAAACGTTCAATGCACAAGTTGAGGCATCCGACTCCAACCTGAACGTGCGACCGAGTTGACAGACTGCATGGAAAGCAAACGGAAAACAGCAATGACCATAGTAAATGACAATAATAAGTGCTCAACTACAAGATAGCAAAACACAATGGCACCCTTAACTTTTGCCTTTGATGCCTTTAATCCTATACGTGCCAATGTGATTCGACGTGAATGAGACTTACTCTGCTCCCGTGCTCATGACTAGCGGTGCCCCACAGGGATCAGTCCTAAGCCCAGAAATTTTCAAGACCTTCATCAATGACCTCCAGTCGGAACTTCAGTTGGCTTGCTTGATTTAGGATGACGACTTAAAGTTGTGGATGGAGGTATCCTGTCTTGACGACGCGGACCGATTACATGCTACACTTGATACGTTACATGAGTGGTCAGTCAAATGGCGATTGCCCATAAACCGCGATAAGTGCTCAGTCCTCCCCATTGGTGTTGCTGAGCCTTTCGGGACGAACCACATTGGCGCGGCCTTGCTCAGAACCACAATCCTTGAAAAAGTCCTGGATTTTTGTGTCATCTGATCTACGGACTACACTGGACACGTTACGAAGGGTCGCTTCTGTCAACAGGATGTCCCATGCCATACGAAGAGCCTTCTCGCGTTTGACTGCGCATATCTTCCGACTCTTGTTTACTTCCCATGTGCGCCCCATTCTCGAATACGGATTGCCTGCCGCCTTCCCTCTCACCAAGTTTGAATGTGATCTCCTTGAGAAGGTCCAACGGTTGGGATCGAAATAGATCTTGGAGGCACAGGACTTGCCTTATCCCCTGATACTTCAGCGGAAGAAGTTGTTCTTCATGGATTATCGCCGACTTCGCGGTGACCTGCTTTTTACCATGCGATCCTGAGAGGAGAGATGGGGACGATGATGCAGGCATGCTTTCAATTCAATGCAAACAGTTCAACTCGAGGCCACAACTGGAAACTGTTTAAACCCAGAACACTCCGGGTTCATCCTGCTCTCGCTCTATGAACTCGCGTAGTCAACAACTGGAACGACTTACCGAAGCATGTGGTCGATGCCCATACTGAGGAATGTTTCAAGCGAATGTTAGATTGTTATCTTTCGAGTACTATGGGCCCTTGCAGCTTTCACTGTGGCTGTCACGGTCCCATGTGGATTACCGCTTAACATGGGATCGCGGCCTCCACACAATTATCAGGAAGCCATGGGGCTGATATAGGATTTCTCCTTCTGCTCTCTATCATCCTATGATCCTATGGGCCAAGAGAGGCCGGTCAAAATGGCATGAGGTTAATACAAGGGTCTTGCAATTTTGTTGGCAACCGCTAGTTCCGAGAAATTTATTCCCTCTTAAAATCGACAAGAAGTGCTGTGCTGTCGAACAATTTCTACCATCAAAATAGGTGACGAAACATTCATCTAGCATGGGTAGGTTATCACACAGCATTAAAATGTTAAGACAGTAATGCATACACCTTTGTCGCATCATGGTTCCGGATTCATTACGGATCTAAGTCCCATGCCCAAAGACATGTTCTGATGCGACTATAACGGAAATACTGAATCTTCTATTGGTTGACAATGATGCTAGTGAACAATTTGGGTTGGCTGAAATATTATACCAAGATTTTGTCCATAAGCAATGTATCACTCTGGCGCAGTGCGATTAGCCTGTTCAGGCGCTAGGTTGTCTTTGAGAAGGTTGAAGATTTATAAGGTCGTAAAACGCACGACCATCACGCGCATTATCTTCCGATCATTCATGAAAACAGTATTGTTCTATAGGTCTGAGATTACCCAGAAAATGCATACCTATTGCTGACGTTTATAAAGGTGGGTCGGCTAATCTCCGGAAAGCCACATTCCTTTCGATCAAATAATCGGTTATAGGAAATCTAACGTGTTTACCTGTACGGACAAGGATGTCTGTTTATTAAACCCAAGATTGATTGAATAGCTCAACGGAAATTAGGGTTGGACGATCTTCAAGATTGAGTAGTAAAAATTTAGCCAATTAGTAACCCTAAATTAGGCAGACCTCGATTATTTGAAGTCACGTAGAATGCCAGAATATCTCCTTGTTTTGGGCTAGAAGTAGGCGAGCTCTAGATCTATAACTGACGAGTGCATCCTTGAAGCTTTCAAAATTATGCATTGTTATATTGTAGGTCAGGTCAGGTCAGATAGAACGGACGATAGAGTTTATCGTTTAACAAGCATCCGCTTTCTTGTGCCGGTAAGGGAAGCGGCCCCCAGCACTTCAACGTTGGATTGAATCTTCTTGTATCTGTAAAAAAATGAAGCAATAACAAAAGCAATCTTTACACTTTCAGATGCCAAATATATTAAATTTTCCAGTACAATTACACCATCTCTGGGTAAAGGACAGACCAACGCTCATCTAAGCCCATTTTGAAGGCTTCTACAGACTCACATTCCACTAACTCAAAAGGAAGTTTATTCCAGGTGTTTACTATTCGGTTCGTAAACATTTTGCCCTGATGTCCAAACGAACTTTATGATGTTTGAGCTTCAGGCGATTCCCGCGCATGTGGGCCGACATAGGTAACTCAAACGGATGGGTGGGACTAATACCACTAACTCCCTTAATGATCTTAAACCTCTCCATCAAATCCCCTCTAAACCTACGCCGTTCCAAGGAAAGTAATCCCGACCTACATAGATGAGCTTTGTACGACTTCCCTCGTTAACTTTCTATCATTCTCGTCGCAAATTTCTGAATCTTTACTATACACATGGCGTCACTACGGAGGTATATTGCACAGGCATGAACACAATACTCTAGACGTGATCTAACCACTGCTTTATATAGCGGCAAGATTACTTTTGCTTTAACATAACTCAGCGTCCTCCTAAGACGAAGCAGCCCTTGTCGCGCTTTATTGGCAGCATGGCGACACTGTGCCGAAGGCTTAAACTTGTTCACTATGATGACATAGATTGCAACTTCTAACAAACATAGCTTTACAAGTTATTGTATAGGTCACAGCCTAAACGTTGTCTACTTCGAAATCATCAGCATACGACGAAAATAACTGATACATCCTTAGTGTTTGGCATGATCAAAACGACTTTCAACAATAATCGAGACTGGTTTCTAGCAAAAATCCGGTTGGTAACAGTTTGCTATCACGTAACACATCGCGCTAGCATAAGAACACGCCACGAAGAAAAGTGCAACGCTATGGGCATCTTCTCTGCCGTGTATAGTAGTGCATGAACGCAACCCTACTCTGAAACACACGTTTGACGCGCGTGCTGCTGGGTCATTTGGAATAGTCCTCTAGATCTTCTCTCTATCTTCTTGCAGCATAATCAACGTACGTTCATTCGAACCAGATTTACCAGCTCTGCACAGTGATCCAGCATATATGGAATTAAATTTTACTACTAAAGTCCTAACCATGGCTAACCGAGTTGACTATCATCCTAGGTTGAACAAAAGCGGATAACTCATTTACCTTTTGTCCATAGCCCTTCTGTGTAATACCATCCGGTGCAAGATTTTCCAGGCATTCCGAAAAGTCTAAGCTTATTCCAATCCGGTGTTTCTCAGGGCATCTGTAAAGGAATATGTGATCTCTCGATCTGTGTTCAGCGTTGTGTTTGCATACATTTACTAGGTCTCAAACCAACACCGCTGACAGCTGGCGCGCCACGCTGACTCACGCTTAACATTGACGCGGAGAGCTACACTACCTGATAATCCGACAAACGCGCGACCTTAAAACTTCACGCTCTTGGCGAACATATCTCACGTTAAGAGTGTGAGTTGTGTGTTAAATTGGTGAAGAATTGGCTAGTTTGCAGCAGTTGCTTGTAAACCTATCACACAAAATGCCTTGGGACGGAGTCGCTAAAAGAAAGACGGTACGGTAACACGACAGAGGCGTTTGGGTTCTACCCAGTATGCAGGGCTATCCTAGTTGTTAGGTGTCTAACTGTGCCACTGAAGAAGTGTGCAAGGCTAACAGAAGCAGTTGAACAACTGGTGTGCGCCAGGGTTACACCTATGAGAGGAAACTGATCTACACTTGTATGTGAAACTAACACCCCGAATTCCCCATTCAGGCCGAAGAAGGGAGCCAAGCCTCCCATCATTATCCCAACGACTCAGTCTCAATCAGTACCAACTCCCTACTCTCTCTCTCCTAAAAGTAAAAATATTGTCTGCAGCGTGCCTACTTCAAGTTCTATACAGTGTGTTACACTTACTATTTTGTGCGTTATACGCGAGACCATAAGCTGCAGGCAACGATCCATAGTGAAGAACCAGATAACATACGCATCGGTTGCCGCCAAGCAAACACCGAAAATAGCAACGTTAATCTTAGTGGCCGGACTAGAAAAAAACTAACATGTCACAGCAGTAGAGTTTACAAATTTATCAATAGCACCGGAAACTAAGGATCCAAAACCAGCATCCACCAGGTGCAACCATGGTGCCTTAAACCTTGTGTGCACTAATGTACCCGAATCCAGATACATTACAATTAGGCGTAGGCTGACAAACGATCACAATCGATGGAGTTCCATCTGTACAGCAGTCGGTGTCTATGCTGATTCCAAGACATTAAAACGCATCTCACGTTACCCAAACGCATTGCACTACGGTGAGTCCCAGTAAATTCGGGTAACACTGAACTCGGTGGATGGGACAGAGGCCTTTCCGCTGTCTGCGGATCGAGTACGCAACGCCGCAATTGGTGTGCATACTACCTAAAATCCCGTGGGAAGAACGTGCAGCGGATCCAATTAACTGAGAGAGGAACCGAAAAAATGAAGATATAAACACTATGATGGCTCACGGTGTTCGTGAGCTAACTGATTCCCCTTCCGACGATGCGCAAGTACACGACAGGGAGCAATGGCTCTACATCCGTAAGGCGCTTCCTCGCGAAAATGTCGTGGTCACCTCGTGACCTCATGACCGAACTATAAGGGTGCGGTCCCAGGCTGTTGAAACTTGTGTTGCAATCAGAACTAACGGCACAAACGCTTCTGGAGAATTGGACTAAATTCCGTAGCAGGTTGCCAACAGAAATTCGTCTGAAAGCAGTTGGAGCATCACAACCTTCTAATGACAACTCAGTGGAGGCGCAACTCACAATGAAAACGCCAACTGTCGGACCCGACTCGGTGACGGTTTCACCAGTAGTTATAACATCCGGAGGGACACAGCAGAGCACGAGGGAACACCCGGATCCGGGGATCTGATACTTGAATATTTATCAAATTCGTATCGAGAGTCTGCAAACTTCACCCAGTCCACCGAACACACTTGGTCTCGGAGAAGCTCCCATGTATGTACACAAATTCACAAGGTGTATGCGGTAAATTAGCTGAATTAAGACTTTGAAACGCGTCAGCAACTAGGGACCTCATCGCTATCACGAAAATGAGGTTGCGCTGTGAGATAGCGGATGCCGAAATCGCGCTAAAAGGTACGTCTGTCGTCCGCAATAATCTAGCCAGGGAAGATGGTGGGGTAGCCCTCTACTTTCGTAACAACCCTCAGTGCGAACCCATACACCATTCGGAAACCGATGTACCTGACTCCATTTGGTGAGCTTCCGGCTGAGAAAGAGCGATCTTGGCCTAGTGGTTTTTCTTTACCTACCACCATCATCTACACCTGAGTTGGAGTGCAACTTGATTACTGCATTGAGACAGGTGATAAACAGGATGTACAGCCATGTTCTAGTCATCGGCCATTTCAACTTACATGCTATGGAATCCCAGGCCACACCAGGAGTGCAATTTCAAGCAGACCTGCAATATCTTGCCGCAGATTTTCCACTTTATGGCCACGTCACTTCGCCCATCACATTCAGGGGAAATAACAGGCCATCCATATTGGACCGAATATTTACTGATGAAGAACTGATGATCGAAAGAGTGATA
>OX104070.1:87039926-87227710 GCA_944474145.2 Dicrocoelium dendriticum
ACTCACAATGAAAACACCATCTGTCGGACCCGACTCGGTGACGGTTTCAGCAGTCGTTATAACATCCGGAGGGACACAGCAGAGCACGAGGGAACACCCGGATCCGGGGATCTGCTACTTGAATATTTATCAAATTCGTATCGAGAGTCTGCAAACTTCACCCAGTCCACCGAACACACTTGGTCTCCGAGAAGCTCCCATGCATGTACACAAATTCACAAGGTGTATTCGGTAAATTAGCTGAATTAAGACTTTGAAACGCGTCAGCAACTAGGGACCTCATCGCTATCACGAAAATGAGGTTGCGCTGTGAGATAGCGGATGCCGAAATCGCGCTAAAAGGTACGTCTGTCGTCCGCAATAATCTAGCCAGGGAAGATGGTGGGGTAGCCCTCTACTTTCGTAACAACCCTCAGTGCGAACCCATACACCATTCGGAAACCGATGTACCTGACTCCATTTGGTGAGCTTCCGGCTGAGAAAGAGCGATCTTGGCCTAGTGGTTTTTCTTTACCTACCACCATCATCTACACCTGAGTTGGAGTGCAACTTGATTACTGCATTGAGACAGGTGATAAACAGGATGTACAGTCATGTTCTAGTCATCGGCCATTTCAACTTACATGCTATGGAATCCCAGGCCACACCAGGAGTGCAATTTCAAGCAGACCTGCAATATCTTGCCGCAGATTTTCCACTTTATGGCCACGTCACTTCGCCCATCACATTCAGGGGAAATAACAGGCCATCCATATTGGACCGAATATTTACTGATGAAGAACTGATGATCGAAAGAGTGATAATCGATACTCCTCTAGGACGCAGTGATCATGCGACTTTGCATTTTACGTACACTAGCTTTGCTGAATGTCCCGAGGACCGACCTCAAACAACGCGAACCTAAACCAGTTTCGACACCTTAACCCGACTCGTTGAAGCGACCTACTGGAGTTTCCTAACCGTGGATGCACCCGATTTGGCCTGGGAACTTTTCGTCAGTAAGTTTAACACTGTGTTTAATGGAGTATCGGAAACCAAGACCATAACTTCGAGAAACATGACGTTGTTTATATGGAGTAGGACACGCAAGCGCATGGTAATGCGCAACGTGGCATGGTATACCCACAACACCAATCTGAGTCCGAGTACCTGGAAGACATATGTTGTCCACCGTAATCACTGTACCCAATTAGTGCGTGAAGACAAAGTAGCTTATCAACCTGCTTTAGCCGAGAGATTAACTGCAAATCCTATGCTTCCGTACAAGCAAGTGAACAGTCTCCGCAAGGGGAAAAGTGGATTTCCCCGTCTTCAAACAGCGGATGGTCTAACACAGACGGCTAAAGTAGCGTCGAGTGTTCTGCAACAACAAGGCGCACCATCGTTTAATTGCATTCTGTGGTCTCCTGAATCTTTGGTATCTATAATGTACACACTAAGACTCACAAATGTAAATTTTACGGCAGACATCCTGATGAGAAAGCTGTCCATGCGCCTGTACGCCTGTCCATGAATTGTCGACATCCGCCCAAAGACGCTTGCGTGGTGGCTACTATTTTGGCAGAACATTTGGCGCGGCTGTTTTAGCACTACCTTGACGAGCGGCACGTCCCTGCAATTTGGAAACACGAAATAATAATTCCCATTTACAAAAGGGGTAGCCGTTCCGACCTAGTTACTAATTGACCAGTGGCTCTACTATCAGTTCTTTCAAAAGTTATGGACGTTATCATGGCCGACGCACGCATGTCTTATCTGGACGGCCTTGGTTATCTTGTTCAACAGCAACACGGCTTCAGCTAGAATCGGTCATGTACAACTAATCTGTTGTTAGCACGTGACAGCTGGACCGAAAGTTTGGACGTTGATGCAGGAGTTGAGTTGGCTTACCTTGATTTCTCTAAGGCATTCGAACGTTTGGACCATCCTATCCTGCTCGCCTAACTTCAAGGATGTGGCAATGGGGATCCTCTCCTCGGGTGGATTTGCAATTTTCTCTCGCACATGCGTCTGGAGGTGAGAGTACCTGAATCCAGGTCAGACCCAATTCACGTCGAATGCGGAGTGCCACAGGGTTCGGTACTGAGGCCCCGTCTATTCTTGGTATTCATAAACGATCTAGTGAGTCAAATTGCGTCAAACTGTTTACTCTAGGTCACTGACATCAAAGTTTGGCGAGTGATCAGATCTCCAGAAGACTGTATCAAGCGTTAAATCGACCTTGACAAGGTTTATGGATGGTGGGTCCAAAGTCGCCTTTGCTTCAATGTGGCTAAATGTTGAGTGCTCCATTTAAGAAACCGAATGGTTCACACATATAAGGTGGGGGACCAGGATTTGCACTACTGTTCACACAAAAAGGATCTCGGTGTGTTGATCCAAGAAGATTTCGGCGGCTCGGAGCAGTCCAAAAATGCATCGAAGAAGGGGATCCAAATCGTGTGGCTTTTCAATGGTTCAATGGTGTATGATGGGATAAAAAGCCTAACTTTACAAGACCCACAGGATGGATATGCAAAAGAAAATTAAAATCAAAATGTTCCAACGTGGAACGTAAAGTATCAGTGGTTAAATCCCTGCACCTTAGCAAAGTGTTGTGTATCGTTTATCACTAAGATGAAAATCTATGAGTCTTTCGAATGTCGTCATGTCTGGTGCGTTCACCACATAGTTTGGTAATGCATTCCAATGAGAACAGATTCTAAGTGAGAAAAAATACTTTCTACTATTCGAACGAGAGTGTTGCGTCATTAGTTTCAGGTGATTGTCTCGGTTTTGTTTGTATGGGGCTAGAGTCAACAGTGATGTACATGGATGCTCGCTTTCGCTTAATATCCGGTAAGTAAGAGTAAGATCTCCGGGAAGCCGTCGGTATTCTAATGAGAACACACCGAGTACACGAAGACGCATTTCGTAACTTATACCGGATAGTCCACGCGTTGCTTTTGTGGCTCTTCTTTGGGGCTGTTCCAAGAGGCGGATGTCTCGTTTTAACTATGGACACCAGGCCTGAATTGCATATTCAACATGAGGACGAATGTAGGAGTTAATCAAAAATGGTACTAGCTGTCGCTCAAAAGTGCTGAGAGCTCGCCTCAAAAGTCTCAAGTTCAAGTTCGCTACACTTGCTGATTTCGAACATTGGAGCGAATTTCCAAGACTCTTGCACGATTACACCTAGGTCGCGTTCACTAGTCACGTGCTGCATGACATTTTGCCCCAAAAGGTATGTGTTAACGAAGCTGTTGTGCACCGTCAGCAGGTGGCACTTTGCAGGGTTCAGTGGGAGCTGGTTCCTTTCTGCCCATTCGTTAACCCGGGTCAGATCTTCCTGGAGGTAGACACGGTCGGATGCTGAGCGAATAGCTCTCCATGTTTTAGCGTCGTCTGCAAATATTTGCATTGGAGATAGAATGTCTGCTGGAAGGTCATTAATGTAGACTAAAAATAGGAGCGGGCCGAGGACGGATCCTTGTGGTACACCACTGGAGACGTAAACGCTTTCGGAATAGGTGTCAGATACTCTTACCTTGATTGCTCTGTCGTGTAAGTAGTCTTCCAACCAGGTGAGCAGGGAACCGTTGATACCGTAGGCAGCAAGCTTTTGGAGGAGAAAGAAATGTTTGACCCTGTCGAATGCTTTAGAAAAATCCAGGTATATCACATCTATGGGCACTCCTTCATCAGCCGCCCTGGTCCATAAGTCCCGAGTAATCAGCAAATTGGTGAGACAAGATCGTCTGCGTCGGAACCCATGTTGGGAATTAGAAATTATCTGTTTACTTTCAAAGTATCGCGTCAGTTCATCTGCGATAACCGATTCCATAACTTTTGACAAAACAGGAAGGAGAGTAATAGGTTGGTAGTTAGCAGGATCCGAACGCTTACCTCCTTTACATATCGGAGTGATAGTTCCATTTTTCCACTCAGATGGGTGTGTATGGGAGTTAAACAGACACTGGAAAAAGGTTGCAAGTGGTGTTGCTATGGTGGGAGCAAGGGCTTTTAGTACTTTTGGGCAGATCATGTCGATTCCAGGGGCACTGTACTCCCGGAGAGACTGTAGTTTGCTTGCAACAGCTGCTGGAGTAAAGGTGACGCTGGATAAGCCAACGACATTTGTTGGGAGTTGATAGGGCGAAGGTCCCATGACATTTGTAGCTACCGAGCCAAACTGCAAGAGTAGAACATTCGCGGCATCCACAGCAGTAGTTGTTAGGCCACTGGCCGTCCTGAGTGGTGGTATTCCGGGCTTAACCTTTCTTTTGCCATTCACAAATCTGTAGAGCAGTTTGGTGTTACTCGTAAATTTCAGCACCATATTCTCCTGCCATTCGTACTTATCCACTCTAATGAGTGACGTGCAGTAGTTTCTGATGACTTTGTAATCCTGCCATGTGATATCACATGGGCTTAGCAAATGTTGCCTCCAGATTTCATCTCTTCTGTTGATCCATTTACGTGTTCTGCTCCGGATCCACGTATTGGTCCGGCGCGATGCTCGTAGTGGTACAACCTTCGATGCTGATTGTATGACCCAGTTAATTTCGTCTTTCAATTCATTCCACGCGTCATTCGCTGAGCTGTGCGTCTGTACGTCCCAGTCAACGGTTGCTGCTAAGCTGCGCAGCTTATAATAGTCCGTAATAGTGCGTCGAGTCTCTCTTTCTTTAGCAACAATACTGGCATAACATACATAACCGAATGTTAGGACTGAATGGTCGCTACGGCCCAGTGGAGGATCGTATGCTACTGACTCAACCATCAACTCTTCATTAGTCAGGATTAAGTCCAGGAGTGATGGCTTGTTTGAACCGCGATGTCTGGTTGGTTGATGCACATTGTTATACAAAACTGTCATATCCATGAATTCGAGGAGTTTTGATTTAAATGATGGCCTATTAGGGGACACTAATGCTATTGAAGGAACATTAAAGTCACCCATTATAAGATAGTTAGAGTACTTTTGTGAAACAGCATAGCGGAGGGCGTTTAACAGAATGTTATCGCTGTCTGCTGATGAGTTCGGAGGTCCTTAAATAACTGCTAAGAGGCAAGTATCACTCTTCTTCTGTGAAACAACATCTCGACCTGCTAGGTGCAGTCGGCAAAATAGTGCATCGGGAATAACAACGGACTTTTCGGTAAGTGCCTCACATTTCAGATAATCTCGATAGTAGAGAGCAACACCGCCCCCGCGAGATGGACGATCATTTCCAATGACTGACATCTCACTGAGTTCACTCTCCGGATCAGGTATGTTGTTTGAGAGCCAAGTTTCAGTGACCGCTATGAGGTCCCAAGTTGTGGATTCATGTCGGTGTTGCAGCTCCGAGAGCTTAGAGTACAACCCCTGAGTGTTGGTGTAGCAGCATTTTATTTGTTGACGCATCAGGAGCTCGGTTCGCTGTGAGTGACCGGCACAAATAGTGCCGGTCTGCTGAAGTTTTTTGAAACGGTTGTTTGCACAGTTGGCTGGTTTGAGATGGGTACAATTTAGGCTGGCTCATCTGTATCTGAGGTCTGTACTAATTGAAGGAATGGTCTTAACCGTACTTCTGGTGGCCCAAGTTTCCTGTTGTCATGCCATGCTTGGATTGCCACTGATACCATTTCGGGCGCAGCCAAGGTAACTTTCAAAATTCGTGGCCAGGTACCTGGGTAGTTTGTGGAAACAGTTGGACGGGTGACGTCAAAAGCCACGACATTCTGCATGTCGTATAGTTCTGCGATGTACCGCCATTCTTCGATGTCGTGCTTCTGTCGTTCACTGCTATCGTCATGCTTCAATTCTGGCACACCATGAACCAGTACCACTTTCTTCATCTCATTTTGACTTGACTAACTAGGGTTGGATTTATGCTTCTGTCTTTCTGCCCATGGCCTGTCAGGAAAAATGCGGGCACTGACAGAAGCGTTCACTAGCATGTGGCTTGCTAAGAGAACATCTTCCAGGTCACGCGTGTTGCCAAACGTTACTCGCAGTAACCGAGGTTCCCCTAAGTGTGGATATGATGGATTTCGTGAAAGGCGTGTAAGACTAGTTGGGAGAACTTTCAGTCCGAGTGCGCTGGTTATTTCAGCCCACCGGTTTTGTTCCTCGGCTTGTCTACCTTTTAGCGATTCGCTAGTGGGTTCTGGGACGTTTGAACATATTACTGTCATCGCCTTTTGGTTGCGTAATAATTGTTTGTTCTGCAGTTCCTTGTGAGCTTAGATTTGTCGAGTAGGGGTGTCTGGCTTGTCTTCCGTGGACAATACGCCAAGGCTACAGCAAGAATTTTTACGTACAACGCCGTTAGTTGCGCTATCTGTGGGGGTCAATTGTTGTTGACCAGCTACTGACGGAGGTGAGCATGCAATTTGTGCGTAACTCTGCACGCTTTGGCGCATTACGTGAGACTTGGGGTACCGTACAAGCGGCCTGTTTTCACTGCTGTTTTTCACTAACGGTGTTTGCCTTTCGCTGGACTGGGTAGCACTTTTGCTAGAGAGCTTTTGCCTTTTAACAGGTCGGGGATTCGGGCTACGTAATGCACTAATCTGCAACTCGAGTTCTGAAATTTTCCCTCCCAATGCTGCGATCAGTTCCTTTTGGTCTGCAGACGTAACAGTCAATGCTTCACACCTTATCGTAAGTTTTTGAACAATCTTAATTATCGGACTATTTGAACATATGTCACAAAACCACAAGCTATCTGTCGATACGCTGTTAGCTTCGTTAAGTGTAATGTTCACATTTGTAGCGGCATATGAATTGGCACAGAACGAACACGTGATTTTGGAGCGGATTGCAGTTCCCCGCTTGTCTGAGCCCCGGTTGACCTTAGCTTTGTTGCTTACTGGATTCCCGGTTGACAAACTTCTCCGGCCCATGGAGAGCTTTCGTGCAATTCGACCCCTTCGGTTTTCTGCTAAATACTTCCCGCTTATATAAGCCCACAGGTTGAATATGCGGTTCAAGCACGGCATCCATGGCTAAAGCGGGATCTCACGGTCTTGGAACTTCCAAAACATCGGACGATCAAAAAATGTCAGGGGGCTACGCCAGTAGTCATACGAACATCGCCTCAGAGTGCTTGGAAGTTTCAGTGAACGTTAGAACCGTTTGCGTGGTGAACTTATCATCATCCTAGCCATCACTTATTGAAGCTGAGTCACAACAGCCAACGGAGATGTCATCATCTCAAATTGGCGGAACAATACGATCGGTCGGAATGTCGAAGAAACTTCTTCTCGCTGCGTGTTTGCCACAAATGGAATACTCTCTCAGAAGCTGTTATTGCAGGCACCATGTTATCCTTGTTCAAAGCCCGTGTCGGCAGTGCACTGGCTATACTACACCATATGATGTACTCCAAACGACCCATACAAACAGCAGGAAAACCATAAGAAGCCATCCCACTCCATTTTTTCCGCAAACCACAGATGATGAACTTGGATATTACGTAAAACGGACGCGAACGCTGTAATCGTCAAGTTCGCGATTTGTAGTTGTTTACTACTTCCTATTGCCATTTTTGCTTATATTTTGCTCACCCCTAACCGATCATCCGGCGGGACATGTCAAGCTTCGGTCTTTTTATCCGCAATATATCCTTAACCATTGACCATCCCGCACTAAATACGTGCAGTTAAGCCTTGATAACAACGATGGAGGAATATGTAGAAATGCCGGCTGCGAGCCACAATTTTCTGTGTAGGCTTGCGTGCAGCAATCAGCTGAATTGCGTTGTGCTGCCTTTGACCAAGATTATTTCTTAGTCAGCGAATGACGGTGTATAACATCAAATGTGACGCATGAGAAGCAAATTACATCAAACAAACTATACGACATAACATCAGGCCTACATGAAGTAATACATCTATTTTTCCTTTATTGGTTAAGTTTTAGGTATGGTAGGTTAGTTATTCGTAGCAAGTGGTACATATCGTTTGGATATTTAAATCTGTCCCTAATGTCGAGTACAAACTTAAGCATTCGCACAGCAAGGAATTTGTTTAGACACAACAGTTTAGATAACCCACCAGTACTCAGGCACAAATGACCAACCGATGCCGCATTCAATCTTTCGCTATTTAACCGCACCGATGAGTTGCAGAGCTACCTGCTGACCACACATTGATTTACTTTGCGCTGTCCGGCTTAATATGACTCTTGGTTTATCTAGTAAGACGGTAATATGCACAATTCTTGCACTTCCTCCGGCATATGACTTATATTGCCTTTTGTGTAAATTTTCCTCCGGATGCCTTGCTATAGCAGACCGAATAGGTCAGTTAGTGGCTTGTAAGCCAAGGACCATATTGGTACAACCATCAGACGTGTTGTCTACACTTCGCACACTCTACTTATAAACAACGATGTACATGCTTTTCGTAACCAGCTTCGATAGTAACACTAGTGCCATGAACTGGTTCAAAACATTGTTTCTGTCCATGTTAATCCAATTGCAAAACTGGATTTGGAAATACTGATAGCCAACTTTTACATAGCGTTTTATCCAACTGCAAATCTAGTTTCTCAAATCAAAGCAACTACAGAGCCACGTATGCGAGCACGCGGGCCTAAGGCTCATCTGTCATACCTTATCTAGCCAGATTTCTGCTTGATACGAATAATATCATACAATAACTAAACAATAAATTATGTTAGTGATCCTGTACCACCCATGTCACATTGTTTTAGATGTCTCTTTTTACTGTTTTGCATGTATTTTATTGATTTTCGTTAACCTTTCGATTGCGTGTGTTACATCTGAAAATTCATCCTTCATGGGTGCATAAAAGCGAATTGCTGAAAAAATTGTGTTAGCGTACTTCGAATACAATCTGCGCGACTGTTTCTAGCTCTTGTAAATAAAGATATTTGGTCTTCACTTCGATCCTCACATTTCACATGCACAGCCAATAACGTTTAACAGTGAAGTGTTCATCTCTCGCCTGAATGGACGCTTGATTCCCAATCGAACCCGAATTCGCTGGCCCTCCACAGGACAGAAAGAAGAGCGGATCGGACGAGCAGAGCAACAGGAATGAATTAGCAAATCACGCCGTTCAATATAAAGGTAAAATGGAAAGTTCGTGAATAGTATATAAAGCGACCGCGGAAAATTCTGGAAAGGTTAACTTACAGCCAATAAAAGAACTATGACCTGGCTTTCATTGGCCCCTTCTCCTGGTTGGCTTTCTGTTCGCCCCAATCAGGGCGGATGAACTTGGATCGCCGGCCGCGGCGAGGGGGTCCTGGCTCGTTCAAATCGCGTATTCCTTCCCAACAAACAGCCAATCCTCAATATATTGTTTTCACTCACTTGCTTAAATTACGAGCTAGTTTTGGGATTTCGTCTCTTGGAGCATGTAACCTGTATATGTATCCAGCTAAGCATAAATCTTGTAAAGTATATCTCTGTGTCGTATGCCTTCCTGGAAGATTACTTTTTTAGTATGGGTAAGATCACGCATGTACAGCTTTCTGCAGTTTAATATTTTTCGCGTAGAATAAAAAAATGCGCTGAACATACTAAAGACCCCTTTAGATGGGGCTTTTTCTCCTTTATTGACTTACTGATTGCCCTAACTGGCGAGTTTGTTGTCTTACTTGGCCTTTCACACAATTCGTCTTGTTTAATATACTCAGGTTCATTGAGATCGCGATGCTTTGTCGACCTTTTGCTGACGATGTGCGCAACTCTGGTTGCCTTGGAAACATCCGTAATGTCAGGAAAAGTAGTCAACAATAGTTTATGGAACAAATATCTTCTTACTGATTTTAACTCACATTCGTACGTTTACTTGTTGTGGACTAAGTAGCTTACCCATATCGTTCTGTAATTTTCCGCCACTTCTTGGTGTGGTTGTCTAACTTCACGTTCTACTGCTCTAATAATCAATAGTATAGATGCACCAGGAAAACCGAAATAGCGAGTCAACAGCGAAGTACACCAACGTTCAAGTAAAAGTACATTTTTGGCCAGTATATTTATATGTAGTAATAGTTAGGACAGACGCAACGTGTGTCATATAGTTGCCAGAGGAAAGTGCACATATTGCCTGATTCCCCTATTGGGTTATTTACCTCGAAAAATCCCTCCTTCTGATACTTGGGTATTCAACCTGATGCTGTGACCTGCACAGGTAGATCATGAAGGCACATAGACGGATCCGTTGGATGACCTGGATGTTAGGAACTTTTTGGTGTAATTCTTAGATGTGATGGAAGCGATCGGAATGCAGACGGACAAGATGAAATCGGTGTCGCTACGGATTTTCCTCAAGGGTAAAGCGGAGGCAGTTATGCATCGGCGCGAAAAGACTTCGTCAAGCTATGGAGGGCTACCTCGTATGTGTTGCTGCTCTCCGGATTGAATAGCCTTGTCGACCATTAGGAGGCAATGCAGCGGCGCAAGAAGTACTGGCTATGAACAGGAGCGAATCCCCAAAAATTTGAAGCATGCATCCGGGATTGTTGATCGTGCCTTGCATGGAGGGGACGAAGAGTTATGATAGCAAGTATTGGTATCTCAGTTCTTGAACGATCTCCTTTGCTCCATTCTGGGGAAGCATTGTATTCCACCAACTTTGTTCTGTAATTCTGGGTAGCATTGGGCCTCTGTTTAACCAAAGAACAAACGAAAGGCGTATGAACTGAGCAATCAGTCCCCGGCTCCCAATGGGCACGATTCCCTGAATTTGCTCCGCTGTCTTGCTGGCAGGCTATTCAGCCAAAGGCTCGGGGTGGTGTCCCCTAAGTCAACACCATACATCGGCTTGGGCTACCAGGTAGTCTCTCGCCCTCTGACGAAACCATGGACTGTAATGTGTTGTGTTGTGTTTGCTTTTACAATTTCTGTACCTTCTTTTGTGTTCCATGGTTTTCGATGTCTTCATGTCTATTCATAAACGGTTGCATATATATATATATATATATATATATATATATATATGCAAAATCTATTGTGGAACGTTTCCGGGTTGCGAACGCTACCCAAAGTTTCCCCTTGGATGGTTTACACAGCTAACTCGTGATTTTGGCGACGCATTACGCTCTGGGTTAGAGAAAAAGCGGAGTGAAAGCGTAGGGCTTTTGGATTAATTAGAATGGATGATTGAGCAGCTCGTGTATGACGTCAGTCGGCTTCGCATTCAGCTCATGGTGCTCCAGTGTCATGAGAGTAGTTGGCGGTTACTCAGTGTGCGTTGATGGCATGGCAAAACATATTATGGGACGAAAATTAACAAGAGTCTTCATCATGTCACCAGCTGCGAAGCAAATGGCATTTGTCATGTTGGCGGAAGGCTGGGACTCAGGGAATCGCCCACCTCAGTGCGGTCAATCAGGCGATCGATCGCGTAAACGGATGAGTTTTTAAAAACACAGTTGTGCAGAACCTCAGGATGGTAAATAGAAGGCTCGTGTGCTGAGTGGGTGTTTGCTTTCTCTTGACGCGACTGGCAGACCCCGACTCACAACATGGTGACTGAAGAAAGAAACCGTTGTCCAAGACGCAGTTTGCAGTTGGCGGGCAGCCGGTGATTCCGTTTCCCACTCACTTGTAGATGCCAGAGTTCACTAACAGACAAATGGAAGATTTGGAAGACCAAGTGGGTGGATTTCGCAACACCGACCCAATTGGAGGCCCAGCCGATGACCTACCAGCTCGCAATGTTTAGAGAGCCTGTTGGTGACGATGCCAGAAGGGTCCTGCAAACAATAGAGCTTGGCGATGTCGGTCAGGAGGCCGCTCTGTTCGTGCTAAGAAGACTTCGTGAATACTGCGAAGGTTGCGAGGATGAGAAATACCAGAGGTATCAGTTTTTGGCCGAAACCGTTTACCGGGTGGATATTTCGAGAGATACATCACAGAACTGAAAATTTTGACACGCTCCTGTAATTTCTGTGATTGCATGAATAAGTCCCTGATACTTGACCGTATCGTTATGGGGATAGAGAATGATGAATTCACGCGCCGCTTTCTGAGACGGAGGTACTTATCTTTGGAACAATGCGTGGACATCTGCATCAGTGAAGCCACGACGGACCAACAATTCGAACGATTGCAGGCCGAGCCAAACGGATTTGTACGCCGTAACCCGAGCCAGTAAACGTTTGCATCAAGCTTCTAATAAGTAGGAACCAAATTATCAGCTTTGCGGACGCAGGCACTCAAAGTGTAAAGAGAATTGCCCAGCGTGGGGTCGAACTTGAATGAAGGGCTCTAGGAGAAATCATTTTGCTCGTTGCTGCAGATCATACAAGGTGATTCCAGTGGCTATTGACACCAAGCAACAGGAGCAGAAATTCTCAATAAACAACATTGATAGCTGCACATGGAAATAAGCTGTCTTTGCAAGCTTTTTGATTCGAGAACGACCTGTAGGTTTTCACTTGGTCTCAGGGTTCACAGCCAATATACTTATAGAAAAGTACTGCAGGCTGGCTTGCCGAACAACTTCCTCGTGGTGCCAGCTAGGTGGTTCGGGTTTTTCCCGTTCCAGCGAATGGTTCGGCGGTAGTGTTCCAGGACGTGCTGGGTTTTCGCCTGGCAAGCGTTCTCCCTATAAAAAGCCACATATGTCCGTTTAACAACACTGCGACGTAGCGGATGTGACTCGCCACTAAATAAAGTCACTGCCCTTTGCCCCTCCCTGAGAGGCATTGTACTTTAAGGGTGAGTTGGGCCCCTGGTCCTTCACGGACCGAAAGGCGTATGGACCATCTACTTGGTCACCGGCTCCCAACGGGTTGCGACGCCCTCACATCGCCCTGCTGCCTTGTAGGTTAGATCTTTGATCAAAGGCTCGGTGTAGGGCCCCCTAAGACAACCCTCTATTTCGGCCTGGGCAACCGGGTAGTATCACGCCCGCTGACGAATCATGGACCACACCGCTCACTACTACTACTACTGAAATGCCGCTCTTCTGTCTTAACCGCTCAACGTCCACTCACTGACCACCCCACCTCCCGTCCTTCACCTCCATGTACTCTTGTGTCTTCTACGGTCACCTTGACAAACGACCAACGTCTCGCAGCTGATGGAAGTAACAGCCAAACTCCCGGTTTTCAATGTCCTGCGATCGCAACCACCTATCACTCCACCGAAACTCCAGCTCTTCTTCGACCTGGTTCTCCATTCATCCTCGCAGCGTTTAATGTTCGAACTTTGATGCAGATCGGACGACAAGCATGTCTGGCCCGTACTCTTGATACGCTATCGGTAGACATCTGTTGTCTTTCAGAGACCAGATTACAAGACTCTAGCGCCGTCATCAGAATGACCTCTCCGGTAAACTCTGACGCCAAATACTACTTGCGGCTTTCCGGAGAACCAGAATCTGCCGCCACTGGTCAAGCTGGTGTTGGGGTTGTATTAAGTGCCAGGGCTGAATCAGCTCTGCTTGACTAGATCCCAGTCAACAGCCGACTATGTGCAGTCAGACTAAGAGGTTCATGTAACGTAAGCAGGTGTCGAGATGTTAAGCGTGCCTTATTTGTCGTTTCCGCCTACGCCCCTACAGACTGCAGCCCTGATGCAGTTAAAGATAGCTTTTACCAACAACTACATGAACTTCTGCGTTCCTCCAAACGGACGGATATAGGCATTCTTGCCGGGGACTTTAACGCACGGGTTGGCCGCCTTCTACCAAGCGAGCACCACATTGGGGGTAGTTTTGGTCTCGGTGGCAGTCGATCAGACAATGGAGACAGACTACTTGCTCTTTGCTCTGATCATCGCTTGTTTCTTTCGAGCACTAGTTTTCGACACTCGAGGAGACAGACTGCTACCTGGCGCCCGCCCTCACAAACGCAAGAGTGCTCCCAGCTTGACCACATAGCAATCAGCTACAGATGGCGCGGAAGCGTAACGGACTGCCGATCGTACTGGTCAAATTTTCTAGACTCTGATCATGCATTGGTTCGTGCTAAGATTTGCATGCGTTTCGGAGGATCACCTAAGCGCGCCCACTAACGACCGGACGTCGCGAATCTACAAAAGGCTGCGGTTTTAACCAGGTACCATGCCTCACTGTCAACTTTGCTTGCCTCAACTATTGACAGTGATCTCGATTCGCAATGGGCGCATATCAAAGATGCGTTAGTTTCCGCCAGTATCGACACTTGTGGAGTTACCCGTCACCCACCGAAACATTGGATTTCCGCCGACTCCTTGTCGCTGATGGACAAACGCCGCTTGATCCCATCGGATTCCAGACACCGTGAAGAACGCCAATACCTTGGTCGAGAGTTGCGCAGGAGTCTGCAAATGGACCGCGAAGCTTGGTGGTGTGAACGTGCTAAGGAGATGGAGCTTTCTAGTCTCTGTGGTAATACCAGGAAACTTTTCCATCTCATTCGAGTCACCGAAGGTGTTCGATCTGGTATAAGTGAAACAAAATGCGAAGAGGATGGCACCTTAATCACCAATCTTCAACGACGGTTGGAGCGATGGGCCGAACATTTTGGCTCGCAGTTTTGTTGGCCCCCAGCTCCATCTGCTACCTCTGGCGCTCGCGCTGGGGCCGAGTGGTCTACCCCAACAGACCCTCCCTCTTCTCAGGGAATCGAGCAGGAGCTCCGGCACCTGAAGCGTTATAAAGCTCCCGGCCCTGATGGTCTTCACCCAGCTCTATTTAAAGATGGTGGCGCATCGCAGGTCCGAGAACTCACAGCTTTCTTCTCGAAAATTTGGTCGAAAGAGAAGGTTCCATCATCTTGGGGTGAATCTATAATCGTACCCATCTTCAAAAAGGGCCTGCGCACAATCTGCTCCAACTACAGAGGAATAAGTTTAGTCCCCGTCGTTTGCAAGCTGCTGGTGTCCATCATACTTCGCAGGCTATCCCCAACACGCGAATCGTTGCAACGAGAAGAACAAGCTGGGTTTCGCCCTGGTCGCGGCTGCATCGATCAAATCTTCACACTTCGCCAGATCCTCGAGCTCCGCCATGTGTATCAGAGGCCAACGATTGCTGTGTTCCTGGATATCCGTGCAGCCTTCGATTCTGTCGATCGTACAGTACTGTGGCAGTGCCTTCTGAGGAACGGTGTCCCCAAGAAGTTCGTCTCCATACTTCGCGCTCTATACAGTCTGACCTCGGGCAGGGTTAGGGCTTATGGCATGCTTTCGCCTACCTTTGTGGTCTCCAGTGGAGTTCGACAAGGATGCCCTATCTCTCCGTTCCTATTCAACTATGCCATTGAGGATGTCCTGAAGAACGCTCTGAGCGATTCGTTGAACGCTGGTGTTGAGCTCCTCCCAGGTAGTCGAGTTGTTGATTTGGATTATGCTGATGATATCGTCTTGCTGGGTGACGATCCACAGGTCGTCCAACTTGCATTAAACCGCTTGACGATTGAAGCATCAAAGTATGGTATGTGCTTTTCGCCATCCAAATGCAAGGCTCTCCTTCAAGACTGGCAGGTGCCTCTGCCTGCACTCACGCTTGCTGGTGAGACACTGGAGGTTGTGGAGAGCTTTGTCTACTTGGGAAGTTGCGTCACTGCTGGCGGGGCTGTTGGAGACGAGATTTCGATGCGCATCTCGAGAGCAGGCCTCGCGTTTTCTAGGCTGAGGCATTTGTGGCGTCGCCACGACATTCGTCTCTCCATCAAAGGGCGGGTCTATTGTGCAACTGTCCGTGCTGTACTGTTGTACGGATGCGAGACCTGGCCCATTCGTAAAGATGACTTGCGCAGGCTATCCGTCTTCGAGCACCGCTGTCTGAGGTCCATTGCCCGTGTGTGGCGGCAGCACCACGTAAGCAATGTGGAAGTTAGACAGCGTGTCTTGGGAGGTGGAATCCACTCGCTCGAGGAACTCATCTCACTGCATCAACTGCGGTGGTTGGGACACGTATTGCGCATGCCTGTCCAGCGTTACCCCCGTCGTGCGTTGTTTGCACTTGCTGGACAGGGCTGGAAGAAGCGGTCTGGTGGACAGCCTACAACATGGAGAAGCCGCATGAAAAGGTTGACGAAACAATTGGCCTCGGCCGCTTGTTGTCGACTACCTGGTTGGGGTCCAAGAGATGAGGATACTTGCTGGTTGAAAACCTTGGAAGTTATGGCTCAAGCTCAATGTCAATGGCGGACGTGTGCATCAGTGTGTTACGGTGTCCCTTCTTCCTCCCCCTAAAAAAGAACAAACTGAAAAAAAATTTCAAAAACTGTGAGTGGTAAACTTGACAAAATAACATTTCTTGTTGCTCTTTTCTTATTATTCATATTGTTTTTCTATTCAGCCATGATTCTGATGGCACAATATCTGTACCACAGATTGTGTATGATATATATATATATATATATATATATATATATATTTACTGCAGGGGAATGCTGTGAGACGAAATTCATTCTCTAGCGATGTGCAGTAGTACGAGGCTACAAAGAAAATGGTTTGACATGTTGAAGACGATCAATCCGAAGAATGGAAGAGAATACCAGCTAGAGTTCCTGGCAGCGTCAGAAGACTTTATGCCTGAAAGCTAATGTTAGTAGCTCAGGTTGTTCAGTTGGTGGGCTGAGTGTTCGCTGAGCTCGGTAGTTTGGATGCACACGTTTCGTCACCACCCGAAGTGACATCGTCAGTGTGCGTTTATGTATCAGAGCGGCGCGGTGCGAAGCGTCAATGATTGTGTGTGGTTGATCTTCTAGCCGTCAGTCTGGGTTTGGCTCGTTCGACGGGCACATGACCATCGATCTCTGGTCCTTGCCTGGTAGCGTACGCGCGTGCCTCTTCAGTTGTTGTCTTCGTTTGACACATTTGTCCGGCGTTCTGTTCCGTTATCTTTAGTCCACTAATTCGGTGATCTTTCATCTGTACCGCTGAATTTATAGCGTCTATTTCAGTGCGTCGGTTTAATGAATTTTCTGTAGAATATCATGCTTCCAAGTACTCTCTAGCTTACCTGGAATTTGCACGGGCTAGGAACTTTACGTTCTCTAGGTCGACGTGGTGGTCTTCTTGATCTTCATGCATGGTAACGATTGAATGAGGGTCGTGTCACGGTAGGGCCATTATGTGTTCGTTGATCCGTGTTAATAGTTTCCTTCCAATTTGCCCGATGTAGTGATTGTCACACATTTTGCAGTTAATTTTGCAGATGACATGATTCTGACGGCCTTGTTCGACTTTGTTCTTCGGTCTTGAAAGCAATCTTTGTAATGTTCCAGTTGGTTCGTGGGCTACCAAGGTTCCATGCGGTCGTAGCAATCTCGACATTAGTTCATACACGTTGTTGATGCAAGTAAGCGCTACGCGTTTATCTAGCTTTTCCCGCTGTTGTTGATGCACTCTTTTCTTTCGGTTTCTTCGGATGATGTTTTTTTGTAAATACCACCCGCATCACTGGTTACCATGCAAGAAGACCAAGAAGGCCACCGCTTCGACCTAGAGAACGTAAAGATCCTAGCCCGTGCAAATTCCAGGCAAGCTAGAGAGTTCTTTGAAGCGTGGTATTCTAGAGACAATTCAATTAACCGACGCATTGAAATAGATGCTAGATACGCAGCGTTACAGGGGAAAGATCACCGAATTAGTGGACTAAACATAACGGAACAGAACGCCGGACAAATGTGTCAAACGAAGACAACAACTGAAGAGGCTCGTGCACCTACGTTAGAGGCAAGAACCAGAGATCGATTTCGATGGTCCTGTGCCCGTCGAACGAGCCAAACCCAGACTGACGGCTAGAAGATCGAGCGCGCACTGTCACTGACGCTTCGCACCGCGCCGCTCTGATACATAAACGCACACTGACGATGTCACTTCGGGTGGTGACGAAACGTGTGCAGCCAAACTACCGAGCTCAGCGAACACTCAACCCACCAACTGAACAACCTGAGCTACCAACATTTGCTTCTATAGCGCAGTTATTCGGGCGTACAACCATTCAGGAAACGCACTTTTTGAAAAACTTTGCCTGTCGTCGAGCTTCCACACACGAGCAGTTATACTTCTTCCACGAATGTCTGAGACGGAATGTTCCACTACCAAGTTTGCAACATAGACCCGAGTTTGCTCTTCCGGAGGCTTGGCATTTCGCAAGACTGTATGGGCCGCGTATGGTCGAATTAATGATAACAGAGGCCCATATTCACCTTCGAAAGTATGACGACGACGACAACTAAAGAGGCACGCGCGTACGCTGAGGCAAGAATCAGCGATCTATTTCGCTGGTCATGCGCCCATCCAACGATCCAAACTCTGGCTGACGGTCAGCAGATCGATCGCGCACACTCACTGACGCTTCGTACCGTGTCGCTCTGCTACATAAACGCGCATTGAGGATATCACCTCGGGTGGTGCGCTGAAACGTTTGCAGCCAAACTTTCGAGCTCAGCGAACACTCAGGCCTTTACTTTATGCTTATTCGACGCATTGATTCCATCCAGAAAAATTGGTCTTTTTCTTTTAACCACGTGTGTCTTTTTCATTTGTGTGCGTTTGACGCAGATATTTTTAACAGGTAGCTGAATGTGTTTGGAGGAGTGGTTGGGGTACTTTTTGGACTCGCTCACTTGTCATTAAAAGTGTTTACCAAACCCGGAGCATTAGTGGCTAGGAATCTACCTATTGCTTTGCGCGAAAAATCCTTGAACGAGCTACAACGTCTTTGCAGCTTGGAGGTAATGGCTAAAGTTGATGAGTCGACTCACTGGGTCAGCCAGGTAGCGATTGTCACTAAGACGTCTGGCGAGTTACGCGTGTGTATTGATCCAAAACTGCTTAACGCCGCACTCAGAAGAAAATACTATACGCTGTCGACGCTAGACGACATGCTGCCGGTATTGTGCAAAGCTAGGATGTTTACAAAGGCTGACCACGACTCAGCTTTTTGGCACCTATCCCTAAACAAGAAATCAAGCTACCTGAAAACGCTAAAACACCGTTCGGGAGTTTCCGCTGGCCGCGGTTACCGTTTGGGTTGAAAGTCTCCCCTGAGATATTCCAGAAGCGGCTAAGGCAAGCTTTGGACGTTTAACAGGGAGCATTCTGTGAAACAACCGATGTGTTGGTGTTAGGCGCTAAGAGAAAGGAGCACGATCGGAAGGACCATCGCATTTTACAAGCGTGCGATGAAAGGAATACCAAACTGAAACGAAAGATGATCGAACTGTGTTGGATGGAATGGTATTTCATGGGCACGTGCCAAATGCTGAAACTGGACCCAGAGAAAATCATAGCTATAAACGAGATACCTCCTCCACATCCGTTAAAGCAGTTAGGCAGCTAGATGGAATGATCAAGGATTTGAGTCGATTCCTGCTCAGGTTAGCTGGTGTGATGATACCGATCCGGAGGTTGACTCACAAGGGAGAAAAGTGGCATCGGAGTGCAGAGCAAGAAGGGCCTGCCCAGACACTTAAGGTAATTACTAACGCACCTGTTCTCGCCTATTATAACCCTGCACTCCCACTCGAGATCCAATGCAACGGTAGTCAGTACGGTATCGGGGCCGTACTCATGCAGAACAGCAAGCCCATTGACTTTCCCAGTAGAATGTTGTCGGAGGCCGAGCGTCGTTATACTCAAGTAGAAAAGGAGATGCACGCGTTTGTTAACGCCGTAGAGCGTTTCAGTGACTATGTTTTCGGTCCCAAGACTACTGCCTTTACCGACCACAAAACGTTGGTTTCCATCGCCAACACTGAGGAAGTCACCTCGCATGGTAATGAAACGTCTGCATACCAATTACGAAACTCTGCGAACAATTGAACTCAAGAGCCAACAAACCAATTCATGTTGTTCCCCGCCCCTTGCAGCGGATGATAATTGTGGCAGCGCGTACGCGCGGGCCTTACCACGACCGCACTTCGTAGCTTGTGATTGGATGGCCGTCCGTTCGCGATCAATACCAGGGTTGTTTTGAATGTACTGAGTGTATGTACCGTTGGCGTGAATAGAAGTTTGTGTTGCGTACCAGTAGAGTTCTGCTTCCTCGTTCGGGGCTTTGGTCGTGCTTGTTCACGACCCTGCGTGCAGGGGACTAGTGTACGTGTAGATACAACAATAATACGTCTTCAATAGCAGGACCTAGAGATTGACTATCGATCCTGCCACGAAATGCATATCACAGACAGGCTATCGAGGGCATTTCTATCAGACAAGCCAGAAGAAGAGGAAGATTCGGATTTCCTTCACTCAACACAACTGATAGCTGTCACTGAGGATCGATTGAAGCAGCTGCTACAGTGCAGGGAGGAAGACGAACTGTGCAAACTACTGAAACAGACGCTAATGCACGGCTGATCAGAGGATAAGAACATGCTAATCAGAGAGCTGACCTCCGCTTTTTCATTTTCGCGAAGAACTCATCGCCCAGAAAGGATTGCGATTCAAGGGCAACGGGATATTAATCCCCAAATGCTGGAGCTCGTCCATTATGCTCATTCAGAATCAGAAATTGCGTGGCCAGAGCGCGTGAGCTAATGTTCTGGCCAGGAATGTGTAACTAAATACGCGATTACCTTACGAATTGTGTGGGGTGCCGCACACATGGTCTGTGTCAGTCAAAAGAGCCTACGATGCTCCGCGACGTTCTGGACAGGCCCTGGCAGGTGGTTGCACCAGACATTTTCGTTCACGATAGGAAAAGTTCCTTGGTGCTGGTCGATTATTCATTGTCTACTGCGAAATCCATGCTCTTGTTACTACGAATGCACAAGTGGCTGTGAATGCTACGGTGCCAGTTGGCTCGACATGGAATACCTGAAGTGTTGGTTTTGGTCAACGGACCTCAGTTCACTAGCGCAGAGTTCCGCGCCTTCAGCAAAAAGTGGGGTTTCCATCACTGGCTCACCATCCCTTACTAAGGCCAGGCAAACAGTGACCCCGAGTCGGCGGTGAAAGAAACAAAGAAGGTGCTTACCAAAGCAAAAGAGTCTCACGAGGACCATTATATGCTGCTGGAGCGCATCAACACACCATCGACAAGAATTGGGGCAAGTCCGGTGCAACGAATATTCAGCGCAGGACACGAACGCTGATACCAACCGCGCTGAATCTACTCCAGCTTGAGGTAGCGTCAGCCGCTTCGTTACACGAGTGACTACGGGATAGGATGCTAAGACAAAACAACTACTGGGATCGCTGATCGAGAAGCCTCTAACCCCTAGCAGTGGGAGAAGAAATATGAGTGCAACCACCACCAGAAACAGAAGGAGAGTTGAGGGAAGGAGTGATTGAGAGCCGCAAGAGTGAGAGGAGTTACGAAATCAAGATGGTGGATAGCATTATTCGACGGAACCGGGTACAACTCCGGAGAGCACCTAACGGGCGGCTTTCACAAAACGAGGATCGGTAGCAGCAACCGGAAACGATACCGATCACCCCGATACAAGGAAGCTGACTCACACGCGGCAGAAACAGTGTGGAACTTATTGTAACACAATCCTAACAAAACAAAAGGAAAAGGATATGATGGTGGATGAAAGCTGGGACGAAGGGAATCGCTTGCCTCATTGCGGTCGATCAGGCAATCAATCTCGTAATCGGGTGGCATTTAAAAACATGCACATATGGCTTTGTATTTCTGTCTGGCTGAAGAGGTTTACACACATTCGGACAAGACACAATGGAAGGGGTGTCTTTTGACAGCACTGCATTTCGACACGTTAAGAGGCAGCTCACGGAGCTTTGACCCAAAAGTCAGATCGTTATTAATATCTTGCAATCTGACTGAATACGCAGTGGTCGATTGATTTATGCCCAGGATAATGTCAGCTATGTACTTCATTAGGGTTGCCTCTCCTAGGATTGGCAAATAGAATGGTGACAGAATAGCTCGCTGAAGAACCCCATTGTTTGTTGAGCAGCATCGAAGAGCTTCTGCTTCCAATTCGGGTAACCTGCGAACGAGCGGTAAAATAATTCCTCAAAAGATGAACGATAGAAGGATGTATTCCAACATCGTGTAAGTCTTTCAACCGCAATTTGAGGCTTACGCAGCGGAATGCCTTGATGCAGTCCAGGAAACAAACGTGGATGAACTTGTTTCTATTGTCCATTGCTGACAGTACCGAGTGCACCAGGCAAGCTACTGCGTCTTGGGGGGAGGGGGGAACTTCGAACTGCGTAGGCATATTGAAGAGAACCTTTTGACTGCTGCCGTGACAACATTTACTCAATAATGATTTTTCGTATACCTTAAGGACTACTGAAGTACAATCGATTGGTCTTTGTTTCCTCAGCACATTTTGGTGTGATGTTGATGCCTCACCAGCAGTCCACATATATATGCTTTTGGATTTGTATTATGGATATAGTGGCCAGAGGTTTAACCAGGAAACAAGCACATACCTTGAGGACAAAGGGCAAAGTCTGTCTGGACCACTTGTTTTCTATGAATGTACAGTGCTGCTGTCAACAGCGGGCAGTGAGTCTGCAGACAATTTTGCTTGAGAAAATGATATGTCATAGATGAGATCGTTGTAGCCGTTACAGAAGTCATGATTCCGTTTCTCCCCATCTACGCCGGAGGTTGACGTTTGTCGAGTAAACCATACGCAATTGTTTTACCACACGCAATACCTCACGGCAACCTCTATTCACAAGCATAGAATAATCAAACACGTTGCTGAGACGGCACAACCTCCTTTACTAGGATAGCGTGTGAAATTACTGACATGTCTTTTCTTTTGTGGGCCTCTTTCTGTCTACACAGCGGCTCCAGGTGCAGGGAAATAATCTGCTCGCATGGATGGAGTTTCGCAGGGACATAAAATGTCATAACAGAAATAACGGTACTTGGTCAACCGATAGCAATCCGTGGATTCAACAGTATCAAAAAGTAAACTGAAGCCAGTGTATGATAGCATTAATCGCAATCGGTAAATAATCTGTGCGGGCTACTGCTACTGTCCATAGTTGCAGTCTTTGCAACGAGCAGCCACCATATGGCTTGTCTTAGAGTAGATCACAGGACACGGCTTAATTGTTGAGTGATCAGAGTTGTCTAACGACGCCGTACTACACACGGATGCAGCTTCACATTATGAAAAATAATACACCAAGTATCGAATTGGATCTTGTGGGGTAATTGACTGTGTTTTGTGCCTCAAGCCATAAATAAATAACCTCAGTAAGTAAAGCATTGTCGAGTCGGTTAATTTCACCAGTAAAAATGATAGTGCACAATCTATGTGTTCCATGAGAGCTGCGATAAACTCATCATAAAACGCCTCTGCTTCAAGTTTAGAACAAGCATAATTTATATAGATTTTAGTCAGTAAGAATGAGCGGTACTCACCAATACCTCTTGGTTTGGACTTCAGTATTAAGCAACCAATATCTTGCGAATAGAAGGCGAAGCTCCCGCAGATACGCACTAGAAAGTGTTGGTGTACATGATGGTTCCACCGCGCAAGGGCGGACGACCCGATGACATTTGAACCCTTCTACCTATCCAAGTGCGTCACTCACCTCCACGTAAAGCCAGGTTTGTTGTAGCCAAATGACACTCAGCGGCGAATATTCTCCGGAGTTGACAATACTTCTTGGTTCATCCAGTATCCCTAAAAGCAGACGGACGATAGAGGTAAGTAAGATGATTATGCTCAAGCTCCCCAGTTTGTTTCGATTTCAACCCTTCATGCAGCGCGGTGTTTTCTTACGCAGTTATTGCGCTACATGTAAACTGGTTCCAATCTATTCCTTAAGACCTAGCCACTAAAAGGTGCGGACTGCGAGCGAGGAAACACATATCGCATATTACTCGTAAGTAGCAGGATGTTAATTATAATTTTTGTAGGGTATTCATCCTGATAGTTTACAAGGTACATAGCATAGCATAGTCCGGAGAAGCATCAGACGCGTTTTACCCTGTTTGTGCTCGTCAGTGGTGCTCATTCCTTCGGTATGCGAAATAAGTAGCTCAGCCGCCATCTCCCATGGCTCAGTGGCTTAAGCTGCAGGCTAGTTGGTATCTACCTCTAGCGGTCATGGATAGGTGGATAGTATAAATTTGTAATATCAAATCTGTCCAAAATGCCAGATCTCCATATTTGCCAAGCCAGAAAAAAGCAGCAAAAGAGAAACGAACTTGTTTGTTCACCATGTTATCGTCATAACTACTTGCTCTCACTTGAGTGTGTTCAGGTGAAACCTGCTCTAGTATTTGTCACTTATGGGGACCGCAATTCATAAGCGCTTTGATTAGGTACCCAAAGAAAACGCCAACGCGACGTCACATAATCCAGCTAGGTGGGAATGTGCTTTCTTTTCGTGCGATCTTCCAAAGCGGTCGATAAGAAAAGATGTCTCAAGAGAAGCGATGCACACATACTGCTGGCTTTAAATTGCCGATTGTCACGATTATTGAGCAGTCCAATAATTTTATGGTGCACCTCATTGCACCGTGCACCAAAAGTAAGTGAGAGAATGGAGAAAGCAAATGTTAGAATTGTCACTAATACCTATAGGTAAGAAAGCAACGTGCAGTAGAAAAGTTATGTTTCCTGCATTGTAGGAAATGTTCGCGCAGTGGGTTTTGGGGTCAAGGGTGTCACGGAAGATGGTAGCATTGGTATGCAGTGAATTCCTGAATGGATTTTGCATGCGGTTTTCAAATTGCGTATAACCCTTTTATAAGTCCAACACCCTTTACAGAAATGAGAAATTGTTTAACTATTGTCGGATTATATTCGGTAATATACATTAGTTATTTCAAACTATCATGCGTATAGGTTAAAATAATGACGATTGTAGCATGATATAACGAAGAGAAAATAGGGTACGTGGTATGAGGCCAAGTGTATTACAAATTCCTTAGAAAGAATGGTAGAGCAGTGTAAAATTTAAGGCCCACCAGTGTAACTAAGGAAGCTTGTCACCCATCTGTGAGGGCTTTAAAATATGATCATCTCTGACCCAGGATGCCTGCGCGGAACTACTCAAAAGTGGATGGGGAAGTAAAGGACCAACAAGAAAAGTTGTTATTTGGCGTTTGGTGACGGACCAAGTAGTTCCACTTTGGACCCTGTGCTGAGTTTGAACAGCGGTTCGTTCACTGAACGGATTGTAAATATGCTTCTTGCTTCAAGCATTAAAATTCGACTTGACGCATTGGTAAATTCCTTAGCCTTCATCAGAAGAATAATCGTTAGACACCCCAGCGTGATAGAAACTAAACGAACTACTATACTGTAGATACTGAGACTGTGACTGTACTTAGGAACAAGTAGAAATCTTTTTGTACAACTATATCGAAGTTTAAAAAATCAAAGCATTTGACTGTGGATCGTCTGCGGTAGTGTGTGGTCAGTTAGTCGTTTGTCCTTGTTCGGTTGGGAATTCGTATTCATGTCATTATTTTCGGATATGGGGTGCTTTATCCATTTTATGTACACAGTTTCACAAAAGCAGGTTTCCGAAATAATCGTCGATACTCGTTGTGAAACATTTCACGGAATCGGCCCCTAGTAGCCCTTCTGGTGATGTATTCTATAAATTTACGATCCTTCGTTCTGGACGAAGCTGATGAGATAAGTTGTTCATGCAAGGGACGCTGAGTTTGCAACGGTGTACTCTAGCGATGCAGGGTTCCTGCAGGTGAAATATTGGCCGCAGTATGGGAAAGTGATTCAAGTGTAGTAGTCGATGCGTCATAATAAGGTCAATTCTTACTCGGCAGTAGGATAGTACGTATAGTCCGAGCCTTTCACAACGCTTTTCATACGGAAGCTTTCGTAGACTCGGTATCATTCTAGTTGCGATATGCTGTATTTTCGCTAGCTTTTCAGCTTCCCACTGGGTCATCGGATGGTAAGCTGAGGCACCGTTTTCAAGGATTGGTCTAATGAGCGAGGTGAATAGGCGAGGGACGGTATCTTCGGACTATGTGGAGAAACTGAGTCTTAATGCCCAGAGCATAAGAACTTCCGCGCGGCACAGTTTCTCTGTATTTGTTAGTGATCTCATATCATGTCGTGACAGGTGTGTTGGGATGGAGCTACTGGCCGTCCAAAGTGTATGATCGAGTGGCTGGACGTCTGGTGATACTGATGAACTCCGACTTGCTTGCCTTAAGAGGGAATTGCATTTCAGTGGACCACGTTGACAGCCGCTCTAAGTCATTCTGGGGGCGAGCGCAGTCGTCGTGGTTCTCAGTGATCTGCAGATTTTCAGATAATTTGCAAACATGGCACATGGTGACTGGAGCTGCTGCGGAAGATCGTTGATATGAATAAGAAATAATACTAGCCCAAGTACAGTTCCTTAAGGCACGCCACTTGTCGATGGGAACCAGTCTGTCAGGTAGTCATTGACCTGTACTCTAAACGTTTGTCACACAATAAACTCATGTAACCACTGAAGTAGCTTGCCACTGATTCCGTATCTCCTCCGTTTACAAAGAAGTACCTCGTGCTTCACTCTGTCAAACGCCTAACTAAAGTCGATGTACACCACGTCAACATCATTCCGTTTGTTGAGAGCTCGTACCCACTGATGGCTTGCCCATATCAAGTTCGTGAAGCACGATCGTCTTTTCGTAAAGCCATGTTGCGCTGGTGTCAGTACGTTCATCGATTCGAAGAACGACTGCAGACCCTTTTTCACAACATTCTGGAGAACTTTGGATAAGATCGAAGTCAAACAAATCGGTCTATAGTTCTCTTATCACTACCCTCTGGAAGCGGTCTCGATATCGAGCATTTCCAGTCGTTGGAGAAAGATGCCTCAGAGAGTGATTTATTGAATAGGTTGTCACGGATGGTGAGATGATACTCGATAAGGACTTGTATTTGTGAGGGAATTCCTTCTCGTCCGGAGGTCTTTGCACCATCGAGTTTGACGAGTAGCTGATGCAATTCGACGGCATCACATTGTAGGCTGTTGAGCAAGACTGGCGCAACCTGTACTGGCACTGAAACAGCCGCCGGTTTACTGGAAAATACGGTGAGAAGTGGGTAGCCAAGGTGTCCACGCACGGCGCTCAAAATGAGCACTTATCCGTTAATCTCTCTAAGACCGCTAGGTCGACCCCAGGTTTCAGCTGAGGTTTCAAGTAGGCACATATTCTTGTGGGTGCAGTTGTGGTCGATGGTCCCAGTTGCTCTTCGAACTGCTGGCGTTTCTTGATCTTTGTGGCGTTACATAAGCTAGCTGTTTCTTGTACACTGTGTACACTTCATCACAACCCGAGCTCATGTACCTATCCCAAAGTTTGCGACGCCGTCGCGCTTACTGTCTATATTCCATATCAAACCAATGCGGTTTGACAGGTTTGACTTTTGAGTATTTCAGGAGAATGAACCAAGTACACAGCGAGTTAAACTTCCCTTTCATTAATGACCAACAGGCCTCAAGGGATACATCCTGTGGTAGTGTTCAATCAGTCTGATTTGCGGCTTGGAGAGCCCGCCGAAGTTCATCTTCCAATAGTTGTATGTTGGCTTCCGTTGGTTGTAATACGGTAACGGCAATTCCATACTTACCAGAGCAGTGGTCACTGTTCGCCATAGGTTCGATGACTCTGATCTCTTTCAGCTTCTGCTCGCAGCTCGTAAACATTTAGTCCAAACAAGATGCCGAGTGCGGTTACGCGCGTCAGTTGAAGGACAGGTTAGGTTGCCCCGATTTCCATAATCCTTTTAGCCAATTGAGCCACAACGTCGCAATGGTCGGGAAGAAGCCGAAAGTCTGGCCAGAATATCTTAGGTAAATTTAGATCCTACATCAGTAAGAAAGGAGGATGGCTCATGTGCTTTTATATATGTGGTCGCCATTCACAACAAAGAATTAGTGGGCTACGGTAGATAACACCCAATATTAGCTCTGGGTGTCTTAGGCAGATGCTGCACCACACTTGCTCGCATAAATTATCCTCGCTCCGATAGGTGCTGGTAAGTTTGCCAGATAGTGACGATTTTATGTACGACAGAACCCCACCACGAGCCTTTGATTTTCGGTCGCATCGGAAACAAGAGTATCCTGACAACGCGACTTCTTGGGGTATGACGTCGGAGTTCAACCAAGTCTCTGCTAGTCCTAAAACCTCCGGCAGTTCCGAGATCGCGAATCGGCACAGTTCGTCACGTTCGTTCATTAGGCTGCACATGTTGGCGAATGCCACACGTAGGTCTCCGAAGATATCGCCAGACGTACCTGGAGTTTGAGCAACAGGTTCATACGGGTTCGTACACAATTCTTGATCACGCAAAAATTTACAATTTGTAGGTCAGTCTCACCTACTTCTGCACGGCGTTTGACCTCAATGACTGCAGCCTTCAAACGACCTCTGCCTTCGGGTTCCAAGTCTCAGCGGATGTGAAAATTTCAGCCTTGACAGACAAGACAGTGTGAGCGCTGCCGCATATTGTAATTTGCAAAGGTGATTCTCAGAGGTCGACATAACTGGTTAGTTTTCTGGCCAAGATGGATTACTTGTTTACTCTTCACACTGTCTTCACCCACATCCATGAGTCTATCGACGAGACCCTGGAGAAACTCAACCTCGTGATCATAGCATATCTGAGGATTTTCATCTTTTGACTCTGGTACGTGGAAGACCGTGAGATAACGATGCCTCAGCGAAATCGGTGATGAACCTTTGGGAGAAGGACTAGAGGCGCTTATCGGTTTGGGTAGTTGTTTATCAGCAGGAGACGCGTGAACTCGATTACGTGGCCCTTTACTTTTGGGTGGTCCATGGATACGTGGTGTTCAGATGTTTACAGACAAGCTCTGAAAAGTTCTCGGACTGATCAGTGAAGCGGCATTTCGTAGGTTCCGAGTCTGAGACTTCATTCGGTGGGGAACATTGAACCTGAGGCTCGGCCGGGGTTGCATTCGCTGGTGGTGGTGTAGATCGCGGAGTGACAAAGGAAGGCTAGGTGACAGAGGTACTTTCACGAGAGCATTTGACCCCACGTGGTAAACGGTTTCTGTTTGCCTGGAAGAAGGGCCTTCCCGTAGTTATTTGCGGTCGCTGTGAATTCTGATGTCTTGCACAGCGCTATTTATCACTTATAACTTGGAAAAACAGATGTCAAATGTCGAAAGATTTTCGAAATACGTCTACTGATAAGTTAATGCACGAAATAGGGAACAAAATATCGCGACCGAAGCATCGAAGTGCATGAGCCTTAAGTTCAACGAATTTCGAACACGAACCACAGGTAGCTTGAGGCGACATCATAGGCTAGAGCGAATCCAAGATGGAGGACAGAGATGGCAGTGGGGCAAATCAATGAGATCTCCGGAATTAACCGATGAATCTCCACCAAATTTGCACCGATTGGATGATACCCTAATAAAAGTATATTGGTGCGCAATTCACACAGAAAGAACACCTATTACACAGTAATCCGAAGCAACATTAACATCCAGCACACAGTGGTTCGAAAATCCGCGGCGTCCGTATGTACAATCATCAAACTCCTGCCTTGAAACAAATGTAGTAATAAAAACACAAGGGAAAATGTACACAAGTTGTACAAATACTGTGTGTAAACTTCCTCTGGTTATTCGGATCATGCACAACTAATCACGGCAGAGAAGCTAAGGGTAGCACAAAAACCGCCCTGACAGATTAGACCGTTATTTTTTAGAAATCCGGAAGTCTACTGTACCCGATTCATCTCACTGCCAGAGAACAGACAGTGCATTTATGGAAGTAACATGTACTATGAAGAAGAATTCCATAAAAGAATGAATTCAGAAGGAAGCATTCATCTATATGTGGAACACAGCCGTAGCTGACAACCAACCCTATGGCACAGACGCCCACAAGACTCTCCGACAGATTTCTATTCTCAACGAAGTGAACAAACCATGGAGTGTGCCACAGTAACCAAGAGGGCCAGTGGTTTTAGCGCTGACGGTGCTCGCATTACAGTCAGATTCTTAACGTAAAAGGGATTAGTAATGGTAGGAGGGTCATCTAAATACGACAGAAATTTCTGTGATACAATGGAAGAAGTAATCTGTAAAGAGTGCTGCTATGTTTAACAATGGAAATGGTCACTCATCAACATACCCATCAGATCTGTTAATGAGTAGCAACATAGAGTCGTCATGGAATATAGAGTCTAACCGAATTCACATGTTCCACAAGACTATCTCTTGTCCCAAATACGGTAGTTTCCATTCCGAAGGACCATGTAAAGTGCTGGGACTAATTTCAACAGCAACCTTGATGACGTCCATAAACTGCATTCGTGGTTAAGGCTGAAGTGTATACGCCTCTGTGAGAGCAAAGCGCATCCAGGAGGATGGTTTGCGGCTTCTGGGCAAAGCAGCATAGTGGAGAACCGCATGCACTCACGTGCAAGCAACGTGGGAATTATGTCATGAACTCCTCCCCCGGTCACTCGCGATGTATGCAGAAGTACAACTTGATTAGTTCCAACGGTAAACAATCCAGGTGAAGATTGATAGAAATACAGTGCCCCACCCAGCTAGTATATTGGACCCCTCGCACGTGGTTGCTTGGTACAATCTCGGCAAATGTGGGGGCTGCTCAACTAAAGTGCAACCGTTGTTGATTAGAGAACAGGTTAAAGCGGACTGAATAGGCCACATAATCACCTGATACTGTGTTCATGTTTTCATGGATGAACAGTGCGATCCTACTAGTTTAGGCAGAGGCCACATCTCTGTAGTAGCATCTGATGGTGGGAACGATATGCGCACTATTGTTTCGGAAGTGCAATGATATGCTATCAGGCAGGAAAGTACGAGCTGTGTCTTACCTGGATGCGTGGCAATGCGTTTTATTGCGGATTTACCATGAAAGAATAGGGTGTTGGTTGAGCGAACACTTGAGGATGATGATCCTGTTCGTTGGAAGATTTTCAACACCAGATCGATATGCGATGTTTCCTGGTTTCATGACGGTGCTCTGCTGACCAGCTGCCTATCCCGAGTCCAATAAACCTATCAAGATCAAGCTGACTCGTCGCAATTCATTTATACAGATCACCAACTAAACGCGTAAAGCTCCGGATATGTGGTAAAAGGGTTACTCCTATTAGACATACGGAAGTGATAATGGTTGTCCGCGGAAACTTCGAAAGGTTGTTGCGGCTCAACTAGCGTTGGTAATGGAGTGTACGAGTGTACTTCTTAGCACATACAGAAAGAGAAAGCGGATTTAGAGTTGGCCTGAAATGCTCGAGAGAAGGTAATTTCCGTACCTACTTTGCATGGTGTGGTGTCTGTATACATGAAAATCATATCGAGTGAGAAATTCGATCAACTGGGTTGATTTGTTTGGTAACAAACCGCGTACTCGCTGCATGGAACCCTTACAGGAGACGAGTGATCAGAGGTTGTTCATGACATGAGTGAAAAATTAGGCGAGATACGGTTTTTGGAACATCAAAACCAGTGTAGAGAACGAAGATTAAGTCGGATCTGTCACAAGTATTGGCACCTACCGGGATAGATTTCAAACCCGATGCATAACGAGGTAGCTCAACCTATACGCGCCACAACCTTGAGCAACAAGAGTCAAATCTTTACTGTCAAACTGCAGACCCACATGAACGAAAGATAGAGTGAACAACCGCCTTTGACCAAAGCAGTAAGCTATTCATCAACAGGAGTGACTGAGTTATAACGATGAAACGTCGACGCATACGCGGGACGTACTGACAAGATCCTAGTGGTAGAACGACATTGCTCGCGCCCCGGAATTATATTTGGAATAACAATATATGATAACAAGAAGAAACTAATGATCTATTCCAAGTTTACAGGAGCACAACGATGGAAGTCTGATCATACACTTCTTTGACAAACGGTGGTAGTGTACCCCACCAAGTGGCAGTGCTCCAGTCTTCCGCAATCGCAGTGCCTCACATTTGGCATTCATTGGAGAGTTGCGACAGAAAGAACTCAAGAAGCTGCAATGTTAGCGACCAAAGCAGTTTACCATCGTAGAATTCTGGGACGTTTGATGTAAAGATGTGGTTTGCCTCACAGTAAAATGCTCAAAGAACAGTATGCGGGGAAATCCCAATGGAAAAACCTGCTATGAGTGAAGGGTTTCCAACATTTTTCCATTGTTTAAAACCCAACAGACAAGACAGTAAGAATGGGAGAAATAGGTCGAGGACGCGCACCATGAATGTGAAAAGTGAAACAACCATACAAGTTTGAAAGGCGCGACATACCGGTTACGAATTTTGAATTATTGGAGACTCTAAGCAGTTAGTTACATCTTATTGATTCACATAGAATAGCGGGTATGTAGCAATCACAACGTTTTTATGCGGTTTCCTTCAGTTAACTTAACTGTTGCCCAAATCTTAGCCCCAAGGCCAGTATGCCGAAATAGGCACACACAAAGCAATGTAATGTTACACTGTATTGAGTCGACGGGATATCAAACCAAGCGAGGCTGATGAACAGGTCAGACTCATTTTGCTTCTAAATGAAGTGTAATACGGTCTCACTAGTTAAGGCCCTAATTGCACAGTCTCAGGAGTATGATAGGCTGGCACATGTGGTTAAGCAAATTTTGTGCACCAAACCTGATTCCGAATAAAACGGGCATAGTAGAATACATGACATAGTCCTCTACACCGAACTCCGCTACAAGTCAATTCCAAAGCCAGATATTACACTGACAAAGTGACTCCTTCAAACACCGCCACCACTCCAAGTCGCCTAAGTGTTCCATACCCCCTCACCCCAAGCACATCGGCAACAATTTCTCCCACAAGTTTCCACCGAAACCCAGACAACATGGAAATATCAGTGGCAGATGGGTTGTGGTTGCATACAATAGCACTCCAACAGTAGAAGCTTCAGTTTCCACTACCACACCCAAGACTAACGTAAGAGGCAATGCTGCACTGATGCGCAACCAATCGCTCGGCCTCCCAATCACGACCCATACTGTCATAAAAGACAAAGAAACAGTTGGATACCTTACCTATAATATGTGCTAGGGTTGCGGAGTCACGCTCGAATTCTTCGACAGGTAAACAGGTGGATGACTTGAGCCTATGGAAAACCATAAGCCACCTACTCGATATTGCTACTAAGCTATCCAAGTTGACCAGAAGCATCCGCCAGCCTAATTCAAAGCTATGTGGTGAAGCCGGATTTCTTGGCGGGGTGCTAAACTTTGTCTATGAGGTGGAAACAGTGTCGTTTTCAATAGCTCGTCTCAAAAGTCTATCATGTTTGATCCGCATCATTCAAGACGTTCACTGAGGCGAGCGTAAGTGTGCAAGGCAGAGCTTAGAGTAGTTCCGCCTAAACACCACATGCGGAAACGTTTTATCCTATGGTATCCCCCCAGTCTCATGAGCACGATGCATGGGTGGCGGTGGCTTAGCACCAAGAGCAGTGGCGCTATATTCATGAGACCTTGCTCCTCGAGGACGATGTGGCCACTTCTCTCTCAAGCTATAAATCGTGTGGCCCAAGGATACTTAAGGTTGTTCTACAAACAAAGCAACTGGTACTTAGGCTACTATAGCAATGGCAGTCAATTTGGAAGTGACAGCCAACCGGGCTCTGATTCAAAGCGCCAAACGAAACTACCGTTCAACTTAAGGCACTACCTCAGCCGGCAAGCGTAGTGTTGATCCCAGACAAATTTCACACTGGTAGCCGGCCTGAACGAAGTGCTGGTCTTCTTATATCCTGCATCCACTCTACATGCCTGGCGCGAACTTAGTTGCCAGAGGGGCTAACTACGATGTCAATGAACCAAAGTCCAAGCGACTGGCTGATAATACCCTAAAAAAGGTTGGCGGACGGTCATCAAACAGTTGGGACAAACTCTCATTCTAGCCACATGTCTTTCGGATCACTGCTGAAAAACAAAAACTGTTTCGCCTGTACACCAATCCCCAAGGTGTTCTCATCAAAATAGCCGCGCCTCGGTTGCGCCAGGCAAAAGCGCTTTGGATCTCATATAAATAACCGAGGCTTGATTACACCCAGAGCTTACGGATGCAGAGATGGCGATTCCGGGAATGTCATTGTTTCGACACAATCGTCCCAGTATGCCAACTGATGTAATCCTGTAAGATCACAACGAATGACAATGCGAAGCACTGGATGATCCGGAGACGCGGGTTATCTATTCTCTATGGCGCCGTTTGCGTCTCAGACACAACGACAACTGCTTCGTTACAGCCGTATATCGTTCCCCATGGTCCACTTAAGACATGGATTCTCACTTAATATCATCACTGACGAAATGCTTACTCACAACTTACAGCCACGTTCTTCTTTCCGGTGAGTTCAACATGCACGACTTGGAATCCTCAGCATCCCCGGAGAAAGATACAAGGCCGCAATAGAAGACATTGTCACGAGCAGTTGGCTTTACAATCACATCCCCTCACCTCACCTACCAAGTACAGATCTGATGATAAACCATCGGTACTTGACCTCGTACCTACAAATGAGGAACTCATGATCGACAGGCCATTTATAAGCACCCCACCAGGTGTTTTACTCTGAATATCCGGAGAAACACACTGAACTAACAAGTACCACCACACACTAATACCTCCTGAACGATACATTTGCGACGAATGACTGGGAATTCTTTAAAGGTGGCTCGCCTGACAGCGCCTGGATTCAGTTTGTTGGACGCTTCAGCAATCTAATCGCAACTGCTACAGAAACGAAGAGAGTTCGCTCCAGCAATCCCTCGTCTTTCATCATAAGTAGAACCCGCAAGTGCGTGCCACTAAGGGATGCAGTTTGGCACACTTACAGATCTACTTCTGGTTCCGAAACATGGAGCGATTACGTGACCCAGCGCAACCATTGTAACATGCTTGTCCGTGAGGAGGAATTGACTCACCAACAATTTGCCAAAAATATTAAATCCTATATAAGCATGTTAACGCCATTAGGAATGTGAAGCACGGTATCCCTACACTTAGTAAACCAATCGGAGTGCCACAGAGCGCTGAAGAAGCTGCCAACGCCCTGAAGATGCAGTATACCCCGGCCTTACCACGAGAGGCTCGAAAATGTTGCATATCTACATCCGTGACCCTAATTTCAACACTTAATGACCGTTTTTACTACCACATCTGTGTTGAAGAAACTGCTCTCACTAAGCACCTACAGTACTCCCTGAATCGACGATATTTATCCCACGGCACTAAACATAACGGCAACAACACAGTCCTAGCCATTATCGCCTTTGTTCCAAACAAACTTGAATAAGCACACTGTGTCCGCCATGTGGAAACATGACTTAATCACACAAAGTTTCAAAAGTTGTAATCGCTTGGTACCCGCCAACTATCGCACAGTAGGCCTTCTCCCAGTACGCTGAAAGGTGATGGAGGCAACCATTGTTGAGGCCTTAGTAGACCATCTAGAATGCCACAACGTCCTAGCACCCGAGCAACACAGTTTCCACCAGCACCGTTCATGCACTACCAACATACTGATTGCACGAAATAGTTGGACGGAAGCGACCGATGCAAATAGCGTAACCGACGTTACTTAGGTTGACTTCCCCAAAGCTCTCGACCAACTGGGCCAACTTATGTTGCTTCACAGGCTTCGAAGCTATAGAGTTGGGACCATATACCTGAGTGGATCAATAACTTCCTCCAGAGTTGGCACCCGCAGGTTATAGTTCGAAGTATGCTATCTCATCCGATCCATGTCGAATGTGGCGGTCCACAAGGATTGCTTCTGGGACCGCGTCGATTTTTCGTGTTCAGTAACGAGCTTACGCGCTTGATTGCCCCGCATTACTTGATTTTTGCTGAGGACGTAAAGATGTGGTGGACAATCGCTGACCCAGCAGATCACGATGCATTTCAGTGAGATCCTGATAAGCCGTATGGATTGTCACTCCACAACCTACTCCAATTCAGTTCGTCTATTGTAACGTGATCCTCATTCGTCACCAACCGAACGTCACATGCAAACTTGGAGACCGTATCTTGCAAGCAGTCAGTCATGAGCGTGACTTTGGGTTGCTCACAACTTTCTGGGTAAACGTCAAAAAATGTGAACCAACACGTTGACATGCTGCGATGAGCATTCGGGCGGTTTGATCCCTCTCTCTTTTCACAATTGCTTAACACATACATGCGGTTTTACGTGTAATCCGCAATCCGGACTTGACAGCCCTGACACAAGCAAGATTTAAAAGAACAGTGAACAATCTTCCGCATGGCAGATGTATTCGAAGAACAATGGAACAATGGTTCATTACGGGTAAAAAGGCGTTGCTTAACAAGTCCCGTAGGATGGAAATTATTGTGAAAATCAATTGCATGATAAAGGGAAAAACGTTGTGGTGGACTCACCATAGACTTATGTGGAATAGCGGAGATGTTCGCGTATTAAACATATAAATCTATAAATCCATGGGTTAGGCGTTTGGCAAGACATCGTTTGATTGCGTTTTGAAGCCCCTGGCTAACAAGTCATAAAATGAAATGTAAGTGAGAAAATGCATCATCAACACGTTTTTTAAATATCGCCAGATTGGGAGCAGTGACGACATAATTAGGGAGAGCGTTCCAAGGCTGGCACACGCGGAGAGAAAAGAAATTTCTACGGCATTCAAGCCGGCTATACTGAATTGTCAGTTTCAGAGGGTGACCTCTTAGTTTAGTGTTGTGATTCAATTCCAGCAGCGGACGACAAATGTGGTTTGGATTCTTCAGAATCTGGTAAACCATTATGAGATCCCCCCGCAAAAGCCGATATCGACTGCTGTACATTGTTAGAGATTTCAGTCTAAGCTGAGAGGGCAGATGAAAGAGGCCCCTGACGTTCTTGGTTGCACGTCGTTGAGGAGTCTCGAGAGCAACGAGATCCTGTTTCTGGCACGGCTGCCACGCCTGGATAGCATATTCCACGTGAGTTCGCACGTAGACGTTAAGCATTTGGGGAAATATTGAGGGTTCAAACTGACCGAAAGCTCTGCGAAGAAGGCCGAAGTGTTGATTTCCGGTTCTCGTCGCCTTCTCTACTTGTTTTGAACACCCGAGATCTTCCTGCACCAATACACCCAGGTCACACTCCTGAGAAACCTTCGCCAAGGTGTGGCCTAGAATCTTGTAAGCGCTCACCGGCTGGTGACGCAGATGCATCACTTTGCACTTAGCTATGTTCAATTGAAGCTTGTTCCTCTTTGACCATTCGTAAATGCAATCTAAGTCCTGTTGGAGCAGATCCTGATCTGGCTTGTTACCAATCGCTTGTTACCAATCGCATAATCGCTGCGGCCCTTTGGGACATTGACAATCACTCTCTCGACCAATAGTACTTGTTGGTGAATATCCGATCCAGGATCCATGGCTTATCTTCCCCTCGGAATTGGGTGGGAGTGCTGATGTGGCCATACAGCGGGTAATGGGAGATAAACTCTTGTAGATCGGCATTAAACTGTTCTCCGAGAGCTGCTTGGCATTCCTGAGCGTGTATGTTGAAATCGCCAGTAATGATGTGACCGTCAGTTGTTTTTATCACTCTCCTTATTGTGGATGCCAGATAGAACTCCACCTAGGGCGTGGAGGAAGGAGGGCGGTAAATGATCGCCACTAAACAAGTGTGGTCGCATTTTGGACGTAGGTGGCACCAAAAGGAACCTCGTACCGTGCTGATCGGATCTTCTATGATCTCTCATTGGAGGTCATTCCTAAAGTATAGAGCCACCTGTCTTCCTTTGCTTAATCAGTCGTTCCAAACAATGGAATGCCTGGCAGTGCGATCTCCATGGCATTTAAGTCAGGGCCATGAGGTCGCAGGCTTTTGAATTATGCTGGAGCCGCATTTAGGAATGTTTACTCAGTAAACTTTGAGGATTAGTGTACGTACAGGAAAGATTCTTGGATGTCGAAAGCCGTCGACTAGGAGCACATGAATGATGTGGATTCGAATAGTGAACAATGAATTTGTATGGGTTAACAAGCTATGCTTTACATTGCAGTGGGTTATTTATTTTTAAAAGAAGGACTTATTGTTTGTTTTGCTGCAGTCCTGTGATTCGTGTAGTTTCACAGCACAAACATGTAACAGCAAATAAATCCAAAGTATGTTCCAGCAGTGGGATGGAGAGGTTGTACTAGGTAACAAAATGTACGTAAGTGAGTCATCCAAGCGTCTTTTAACTATGGATAGCGATGAAGCAGAAATGGCCGATTCTAGAAGAGCATTCCCCGGGGTGACACACGTCGGCGGAAAAGGAGTTCCTGCGGCAATCCAGGCGGCTGTACTGTTCTGCCAGGTTTAGTAACTGACCTCACAAGTTTGTATTACTGCTGAGTTGCAGTAAAGAGCAGCACACATGATGTGGATCGTGCATAATTAAATACACCATTTTCAAGTTACCTCGCAAGCGGTGGTTCTCGCTAAATATCCCCAATCATTCCAACCTCTCCTCGTATGGAAGATGGTGTGTGCTCGATGTTGGGGTTGCTCCAAGGCACCAAGATCGTGTTTAAGCCATGGGTGCCAGGATTGAATTGCATATTCTACATGAGGACAAACGCATGCACTAAGCATCTTCCAGACCATAGAGCGATCTATTTTCCCCAACCTCCGTTGTAATAGGTCTACCTGTTGGTTAGCAATTTCAGAGGCTATCGTGGATTTCCTGGAACAACCCAAATCATCCTGATTAACCAGTACACCCAAATCATGTTCGGTGGTAGCTCGCTGAAGCACATGTGTTCCGAACCAGTAACAATTGTTGCTTTGTTGTCGTATGGACAGTACCTTACATGTACGCATATTAAATTGCAGTGATATTAAATGGACCACTGATGTCCCTTGTCTAGATCACTCTGAAGCAGTTGCTGGTTAGCATGCCCTGAACCTTGCGTCAAATCTTGACGTCATCGGCCAACAGCAGGAAGTTATATGTAAGTGCCTGTGTGAGGTCATTGATAAATGCCCAAAACACTCGGGGACCTAGCCCGAGTCTTGAGGCACACCACATTCAACTTGTAAGGGGTCAGAGAAGGAGCACCGAACTCTGACCAACAATTGCCGCTGAAGAAGATGGTTGGGGATCCAGCTTAGGAGAGAGTCACAGATCCCGTAACGTTGTAGCTTGGAATGGAGTACCCGATGATCTAGATGGTCGAATGCTTTCGCGAAATCTAGCTAGATCCCGTCAACATCCTCTCCAGCATCCGTTGACTTGGTCCAGCTACTCCGTACTGTTAGCAAGTGCGTTGTGCATGATCGATTTCGACAGAAGCCGTGCTGCTTAGAAATAATAATCGGTTTTCCAAATAGCCCACCAAAGCGTCGGCTAAGACAGATTCCATCACCTTGTACAGTAAACGATGAAGGAAAACTGGGTGGTGGTTTGAAGCCTCTATTCTACTTCCACCAGTGTGTATGGGAGTTATTATTCCAAGCTTCCACATAGCACGAACCTGGTTCTGATCTAAGCAGCGCCGGAAGAACTAAGCCAGTGGCTGTGCCATTTGTCTTGCTCCTGATCCCAGGGTCTCTGGCCGAATACGATCGACTCCCGGGGATTTCTGCTTGCGTAGTGTGATCAGCTTCTGCAATACAGCCTCGGTGGTAAAGAAGATGTAATTGAATCCTGGTGGCGGGGTGATAAAATCTAGAGCATCTGCGGGTGGTGGTAATATTATCTGAAAGATGGGAGCATACTGCATCTGCAGCGCGCTTGCTGGTACCGTAGCCGTTCGTGTTGGGCCATCAGCCGTCGTGAGTGGCGGAACACCTTGTCTCAACTTCCGTGGACCACTGACGTGCTCATATAGCAATTTGTGATTGGCACTAAAGGTTTTTGTTGTGTTCTGCTGAACAGTTGAGTCTATTAGTTTCGTTGATCTAGTTAGTTATCCCACCTTTCAGGTGTTAGGAATAATCTATACTCTCGCTACGCTGTGTTGCGTACTACCAGCAATTTTTGAGTTCTGCTCCTTATGGAAGTAACTGTTTCAGACGGTTTGTAAACTTTTGTCTCCGAAGCATCCGTAACCAGCCGATTGAATTTGTTTACGAACTCGAACCAAGCGACAATGGAGGGGTCTTTTGCGAGGAACGACCAGGTTGTGGCACTGACGAGGTAGGCTTATCGGTTGTAGCATGTGATGATTTACGCCGCCTCGGTCCATATCTTGGTATTCTGCATAGCAGATGAAGTTGAAACTACTAACTGCATGTTCACTGCAAACTAACGGACAGTCTGCAACCAGCGCATCAATTATAGATTTTTCCTTTTTAAGCAAAAGATCAAGCACAGATTGCTTGTCACCTGTTCTTAACCGACTGGGCAAGGTGACACTATTATAAAGCGGAATACTGGTTACAAGCTCTTACAGATCGGCTTTAAATGGTTCTCCGTTCGTAGCAGGGATTTCTAAACAAATCCCATTGAAATCACTCATGGTCGAGATGTGAGTGTATCATTTTTTAGCGTTCGCCGTAGGACTTTCGCAATTTGTTAGTCCGTTTCAGATGTAGAGTCAGGGGAACGGTAATCCAAGGCTATACAGCAAGTGTCTCTGCCTGTTAACTGCAGTCGGCACCAACGCGAATCAAGAATCAGCGAAGCTAAATCCTCCGTGACCTCGCATTATAAGTTGCTTCGGTAATACAGAAGTACTCATCTACTTTTTGCCAGTCTGTCGCTCTGAATGAGTGACATACCAGGTAGCGAAATTTCAGCTTCCGTCATTTCAGTGTGTAATCACATATTTGTGGTGCCAAGGATATCATATTTCTGGGAAACCTGGCGATCTTTCAGTTGCGCAACTTATTGAAGTGGTTCTTAGCATTCGTATACAAGCCGGTTAGTTTATTGGTCTCTGGTAGACCACACGGGATCAAGGAAATCAGGTGTGTGGGAGTGCCAACCCATGTGAGGTCTGCCGTTATTCGTTTTTTGGTGAGATAGTGAGACTACTTCCATACGTTGCCTTGGCCAGAGCGCGTCCCAACCCTTAGCTAGATCTACGTCAGTATCGTGTAAAGAAGCAATCATCGCCGTTACGTCTACATTTTCCGATGATTTCACAGCTGCACTTTACGAAGCCACTGCAGTCCTTAACCGAAATTCCGATGGGAGGCCTTTCGATTTTTGCGCCAACGATGTAACACACCCGTTGCTACTTGCTGGGATTGGACCACGAGTTTTAAGATTATCGGGCCGCATCTTCTATACTTTGACGAGAGACGTAACCATTTGAACGACCATGCCACAACATTATCCAAGGAAATTGTATCGCGTATGAATCGCCACTGTACTAAATCGTGATTTTCGGCCTCTTGCCTATCGTGTGAAGGAAGCTCTGGCACACAATGAATAATGATAGTGTTTAGGCGATCAGACTTACAGTGTCCTTCTTCGGAGTTTCTTTTCTACTGTTACATGTTCCACGGAACATCAGAATAGATACGTATCCTACACGATCCGTGTTGCAGCACGTTTGCGGAGCGCAGAAGGTTTTCCACATCACTTGAGAATTCTAGTGTTACTCTAATAAGCCTGGGCTCGCCAAAGTATGCAGAGTTCGGCTGACGAGCAATTCGTCCTAAATTTTGTGTTCGACTTTTATTTTCGCCAGAAACCACACTGAGGCTTACTGGTTTGGGTCCTCGGAACATTTATCTTGCCATGTGGGGCTGTCGATTCGGATCGATTTCGAGCACACAGCAGTCAGGGCACTATTGTTAGAGCCCTTTTTTGTTGAGCTGTAAGTTTGGGGATCTTGTGTCCTGACCTGTTACCAAGTGATGGTTGCTTAGTATTTGTCTCTCTGTTTAAGTTAATGGTGTTTTTAACAGAAGAGACTGAAACGGTGGCCTCTCGGGTGAACTTTGTAGCAATCGCCACATACGTGACTGATGTCCTACGGGACTTTGGCTCGACGATGCACCCCTGAGTTGCAGATGCTGAGGGTTGCTGTTCGGATGCTTTGTCCTTTTTACAAACACTTGTCAACACGATAGGTGGGATTTGATTGCGCCCACGTATTGGTTGTTGATTGCTTTTACTTTCCACGGTCACTGTTTGCATCTCGGAGTTACGGTCAGTTTTCGCCTGGTGTTCTGCCAAAGATGGGGAAGATAATGGCAATCGGGAACTGGTTGATCGTGGTTCAGGAGCAATAACTTGTGCACCACTGCTCTGGTTAAACATCCTTAAGTTTAACTGGTTCAGACTTTCTTCCAATGAGGTAACCTTATTGTTCATTCGCTGCTCGGCTTCTGCTATCAACTGGTTGCATTTCTGGACTAGGGCAAGCACATACTTGACGAATGGGATGGACGAACAGGTAATACAGCATGAAAGGAACACTTGAAAGCTATTCCTCTCTCGTCCCTGCTGCTGCAACAAGCCAACACATTTCGGATGGTATCACTTGAAACAATGCGATAAACTAAGCCGAGTTTGATTAATCAATTACATTCTCCTGACCCGCAAACATCATTACCTTGGAGCCCTTTTTGATATGCACTTACTCGATGGTTGTCTTTCGGCCTGGTGTCGTTACCCGAGCCAGCGGAAGGACTGATGACTTGTCCAACTTCCGTGGCAGTATGCATCGGGCAAGCGAACGTTGAAGTTGTAAACGTCAAGTGAGCGGTCGATAGAGTCGATTTTACTGCACTTCGGTTCCAGGAGTATGCAATTGCACCAGTTCATATGGTCATAAATAAATCCAAGATGGCGGGCTTATTGGGTGGAGCCTGGGATATTAGTTGGTAATCAATGACACGTAAGAGTCATGCCAAATACGGAAAAGTATAAAAGTTGAAGGCGACTGAACCCAACGTATATTGTGCGTTCTACACAAATAGGAAGCAAATCAGCAAAACGCTTTATGTCAACGGATGTGTAGTCAATAAAACAAGTGGACGTTTTAAAGGTTAAAACGACCCTAAAACCCAAGGTTGCAAAACACTGAAACTGCGTGTTTTCCGGTACGCTACAAGAGCCTTCCCCTAGAAGGCTGAGGGATGGAAGCTTTTGACGGAGCTGTTAGTGAGGGATAACGGAAGGTGAGGAAGGGTGGGAATCGTTGCATGGGCCTGAGTAAGTGCTTCTAAGGTGAGGTAGGTAGCAGAGTTCTCAGAGTCCAGGCTTTTGTTTGTTATTATTTTTGATCATCGTGTGGACCAGAGTGCATCATCTGTGGGCCGTCGGGGCGCGCTGTTCGGACTGCAAAATACTGGCTCTTCCAGAAAACATGTCGACGGGACCTTCCCTTTGCTGCACAACTGACAGCGCGCCTAGAAGGTGTCACTCCCACACCGCACTCCAGTCCACGGTCCTCGTCCCACGAAGAAATCCGGGTGTCTTCCTCCCACGTATAAAACCGGCGTCCTTCTCGGAAACAACTAGCTAGGCGGTTGGGAACCAACCCGGTCGTGGCTGTCTGCAGTCGAGAGCGACTGACTGTTCCTTGGTGCAGGAAGGGAGCCTTGGGTCTGCTGGAGAGTCACTCGAGGTTTGCGTTGAGCCAGTTAGCAAGTCACTCAAAGGGTGGCCTTGGCAGTTCCGGCGGTTGAGTTGCTGAAAGGTAGAACTCAGATGGGGTGGGCTATGGTCGGGGAAGTGGCTAGACGCCGGAGAGGGTACATGCCATGTATGATAAATGCAAATAAATAAATAAATAAATAACTGGTATATTCCTCGGTGCTTCGAGGTGCAGTCCAACTATGTGGTCGGATCAATGTGTACAACAGGCTCGCAAAAAAATAATCAATTTGTTCACGCTGTTTACAATGGATCCAAAACAGGTACTAAACTAATTGGCAGGATTAAGGCATTAAAGAAATTAAAAACCAGGAACAATAACGTATGCAGATTTAAACAGATGTCCAGTTAAAGTAATACGGCCACTCGTGGAATCATCCCCAGGGGACCTGCTTCCATGCAAAGTATTCCCTCGAAAGGTTTCGCTCGCACTTCCATGCAATAACTGGCTGTGTGCCGGTGTGGCGTAGTAGCATATGAGCCATCACCAGTTTATCGTATGCTCTGTTCTTTTTAGAGCTGCTTTCGTACATGTATTATGGGCCATGAAGGCTCAGCCCAGTCCGTCATGCGGATCATTCTATTATGGCAGTTTTTTATACGCCAGTAAGTTGGTGGCAATTTGCCTTGCATAGGTAACGTCTTTTATAATCTGGAAGCTGTAATCCGTCACCACAGGAGATCAGTCTAGTCCTGGCAAACTGTGAAATAAGGAAGAATATAGAAAAGAGGAATTGTGTGAAAACTATATCGTTAGTGTAAAAAATAGGCAGGTATGTTTTGTACATTGGCGTAGAAATCGATCGAGCCGATCATACGATAAATTGTGTAGCGTGACAGCCGGAGACAGATGACTGTACGAGTTGTCCATAGGCTAAAGTCGCATAGGGAATCAGTTATTGCCATCACTGAATTCAGGTATATGTTTCTGGACTGTTAACTTCAGAAAAGAAGGGGAACTGATTAGCACTGGAGAACAAATGTAGCGAAAGGGATCGCAGAACAATATTATGAATTAATCAACTTGTGAGGAAAATTACGAAAATAGTTCCTGACGTCACACCAGTAAATAATTTTGCTCTCGGTTTTAAACAGAAGACAGTTGGTATGAATTAAGTTTAAAGGGAGTAAAACCGCATGGGTGGTAGCGTTAAGGAATCGCATAAGAAGCGGTTGGTAGCAGCTCATCCTAGCTGACCAAGTTTTCTCTGGTGCAGTAGAGTTGATGTTCTCCGGTTTCATACATGATCCGACCCTTCTTCATACAGCTTTTCATCATCAATTTGAATTTTTAATCCATTTCGCTCTGTCCGTTGACAGATAAGCCTTTATCATTTTCTTGAACATGCAGAAATGTTCAATACATCTAATCTCTTTAGGCAGCTTATTCCAAATGGAGCCATACCTAAGAAGATAGAAATTTCTCCTTAGACTGCTCTTGAATTTAGGCAAATAGAATATGCATTCATTATCTCGCAGTTCATAAATGGTGTTTTCCCGAAACTGCAATTGATAGGTGCCAACATATGCTTTCCGCCACGCGAGTTTGTGGAGGAAGCACAGATTCAATTGCATTCTTCGTAACCACAGATGTTCAAGATTCAACTGATTGCACCTATCTCGGTATGTAAGAGCGGTTGAACAGCCAAATATGCGCTTCGTAAAGGCGCCTTGGACGTTTTCAATGGCTCTCAAGTCAGCCTTTCGCAAGTTACTGAACACAGCACAGCAATATTTAAGCAAAGGTCAGATATTGATTTTGAAAGCAATTAGTCTGGTTTCTTTCAAGGTTAGCAGGTGGCATTTGAGCCCGACCGAGTGCTTAGCCTTTTTCACGACATGATTTGTATGTACACTAAAGTTTAACGAACTAGAATATCTTAAACCTAAGTCACGAACAGACTGCCTGATGGGAATGACTTCATCGTGAAGCCTGAACACTTCTGCTGATATCTGACATCCATACGCTAGAATACTACACTTCGATGTTGCAAACGTCATCTGCCACATTTCAGCCCATCTCTCAATGTCTTTCAAGTCGCTTTGGATATTGTTAACTTCAGCTGTGCGCTGACAACCTGGGAACGTGTAAACAACCTAGAAATCATCAGCAAACAAATAAGGCTTCCCAAATTGTATAACAGAAACCAGGTCATTTATATACAGTAGGAAGAGTAACGGGCCTAAAACACTGCCCTGTACCACTCCACTGGTAACCGAACGAGGTGCAGAGATGTAACCATTGCTATCCACAACTTGCGACCGTCCTACTAGGTAAGATTGGATCCAAGAGTTAAGCGGATTTGTAACACAGTACTAACTTAATTTACATAACAGCTTTTTGTGTGGGACTCTGTCAAAAGCCTTTTGCATGTCGAGGAAGATAACAATGCATTGAAGACCTGAGTCAATTGCTTCAGTTAGATGGTTAAGGAAGTCAACTTGACAGGTAATACAAGAGCGAGTCTTCAGAAAGCCATGCTGTGAAGGTGAGAGAAGTTTGTGCGATATTAGGAACGAAACAAAATGTTCCTTAACAATTCTCTCTAGCATGCGTGAGAGAATGGCTGTGTGACTAATGGGGCGGTAGTTCCGGATGTCAGTTTTCGACCCGGACTTATGTCGCGGTATAACCGTAGCCGTTTTCCAACGTTCGGGGTATTGACCAGACTGGAGAGACAAAGAGAAGATATTTAATACTATAAGAGGGATATCATCTCCACCGTGTTTGATTAAAGCAGAAGAGATCCCATCGGGGCCAGGTCTGTAGGATGGTCGTAGACAAGTAATCATAAGTTTTATCGTAGCAACAATAAGCTCGATCGCTGGGACTGGTTCAAAGAAGTGAAACGAGGTTGATAAATCCAGGGTTTCTTTTTCAAGATTAAAGAGGTTAGCAAAGTATGAGTTAAAGGCCTTTTTGCCATGGCAATTGGGGAATCAATGCAATCACCTTCGGGCATGACGATGTGGGAGGGTAGGTCAGTTTTGCCACCTCTCCTTTTCCTCAGTAATGCAGTCACGAGTTGACTTGTATTACTACTATTTACAGCCCGTCGTTCTTCCTGCATGAGACGAGTTTGATGTTTCATGTCCATCTCAATTATAAGGCGTTGGAGTCTCAATAATACACTAAAGTCATGAGTAGGTTCAAATGTTCGAGTTAGCACTCGAATTTTCCGCTTGTCCTTTGCGTTGTTAGCGTATTTAGAAGAGACTCTCGTATTATCACAGAAGGCAAGTATGCTTAAGCACATAACCACATTGTCACAGAAGATATCGGAGGCTCCCTTAATATCAGAGAAAAGAAAGAAATGGTCCCAATTTTGGACCCAAAGCAAAGCTGAGAAATCTACCCAATTAATATTTCGCAGGAAGTGTGGAACCGTCGCAAACCTCACATGCGACGACTCAGCTATAAGTTTACATCTGACTATTTTGTGATCACATCCAGGGAGACCGTCAATTACATCAGTAGCTATCTGGGAGGTGCCTGAGGTAAAAAGTAGGTCTAATATATTTTTCCCCTGGTAGCCAGGAGAACATGTTGCTCCCAACCACCAGTGATGGCGGAGGTTATGAACTCTGCATGTTTCGCGTTTGTTACTAAGTTTGACCAACAGATATCTGGTAGATGGAAATCTCCACCTACAACTTTATCGAAGGAACCAAGATCTGATATGTAATTGAAGATGTCAACCAACTGGTTCTCATCACTGAAGCTGGCCCCGGGTGAGCGGTATATGCAGCCTACAAGAGTTCGCTTAGTACCAAAGGACAAGAGTGACCAAGCGGAATCAATAGTGGGTCATATAAGTGGAAGTGTGAATTCAGACACAAAGAGGTTCTGTGAGTAGTAAATTATGCAACCACCTCCTCTGCCTTGTTTTCGATCCCTTCTAATAAGCTTATAACCATCGATAGAAAGTAGCTGGCTGGGCATTGAATCATGACACCAGGTTTCAGTGAGTAAAATTATATCAGGTTTATTCAGACTTATGAAGGTGCGGAGTAAATGAAGCTTATTCAACAGAGGACGGATATTAATTATCATCAGTTTTAAAAACTCCTGGCGTTGTTCATCACTCTGTCCAGTATTTATTCTGGCAATCACATCAGTTCTAGAGCCTTCCGCAGCAAAACCCTTACCGTGAGATTCGCCAGTCCTATCGGGATTAGGGGGGTGGGGGAATGCAAAAAGAATACTGTGGTAATTTTAGGCGATCGAGCTTAATTGGATAGGGTGTCATTGCGAAGGGCTCACAGAAGGCATTGTGAGAGGAGGAGGCGGAAGAGAGTATGGATAGGGGCATAAATAAGTGGTCTGTGATTCAGCAAAGCCATGTACAGGCCTGCCAGGAGAACAGCCTTGGCACAACGCCGGAACAATGGGGAATTGTGGCTTGCCACTCTGTGCAGCTGCATTCTTATTCACAACTGTCATTGGGACACGGGGAGTCACCTTTCCAGCACGAAGGCCCCTGTTTGATCTAAGACGCTTAGTGCGCGAACCATGACCACTGCTGCTATGTGTAGTCATAATGTCAATGGGCCGTAACGTACCTCCACTGGAGCTATCGACAGTCCCAGTTGATGTTTTTGTACTTGGATCTGTTTCAATAGTGGTGTGGGGATTGGTCCCAATCCCTACTGGTTTGTCAGAACGTGGTGCATCGAGTGAAGCTACACTATTCCCCATGTCCACAAGACTAATGTGGTGTGGAGGCGTGAGCATCTCAATTTCCGCTACGTTGTCGCCAGCCTTAGCATCGTTCGTGTGGAGAGTGGCCTTGCTAACATTATCTGCCTTTTTAGAAGGGGAGAACCAAACACTGTTGAGTGATCTCCTTCTTTGCAATCCAGGAAGCGCGCAAGGAGGATGACTCTGCTTCGGCTCAGGCGCGACATTGGTTTCACGCATGCGTTGAAGCTCACATTGCAAAGGTGACCTGTCTACGAATAGAATAACTTTGCAAAATTTCGGGACAGATCTTAAAGTATTTTGACTTTTGATAAACGCATTTGCGAGACTTTCGCTGCGGAAGCTGAACAGAGTCGGACAAGGAAAACGTAAAGATTTTATCCTCAGTCTTCTACAACTAATATCGATTTCAGCGATGTTGCACGCCCTCGAAACAGAGCGCCTAATGTTGTCAATCGCGATATTGTCAGCTATGTTGAGGGCGATGACGTTTTTTCCCCTTCTGCATCTTTGAGTAACCTCAGAGGCGATTGCATTTAGGAAGTTTAAGGCTCCAATTTCGTGCTTTTCCGCTGGATTAGCCGGAGACTGAATTATGTATGAAACTGACATTAGGAGATCTCCGAATGAGTCAAACAAATTCAGTTTCTCATTTTGTCCCTCTAACTTTTTCCAACGTCTTTATTTTGGCTGACAGTGAAGATATAAGGTCGACAACACTAACTGAACTTTCTGTGATTTGTTCTTTGGACTTATTTACCTGCTCTTGTATCCCAGGCTCGGAATGTGTGCAGCAGGGCACAGGTCCCTCGACACTCGTGACGGCAGCATTATTTACCGTGATTATTCGGTTTTCCACACGCTTTTTCCTCATTGCACGAGTGCTAATGGCAGTCATCAGTCTTTTAAATGAGAAGATAAAAGCTATCTATAGTGTATGCTATAGCCAAGCGTGAATTCTGGAGTAACAAAGGTCGCTAAGGTCCAGTGATTTACCTATTCAAGTCAACAGACAGGCCACTGTTTCAGATGCAACCAATGATACAAACCAACCGGATGTAAGAGTGCTCAGTTGTCCAAATTCCGCCAAGGGTAGACTGTCCTGCAGTGATCGACCGCTTCGTGCACAGATATCTTTGTGTCACGTTATGCCACAAGTTCCAACAGGCGCACACGCACAAATCCGGCCAAACAACGAGATTTGTGTGCGTTCGATAGAACGCGATTCCCAATGCAGCGTGAGAGCTCTTGGTCAACCAAGGCCGTGTACGAAGATGGAATTGCTTCTAATCGCCTTATTCAGCTACCGACGGAGTTGGTTTAGGTCTCCTGAAGTAGAGCTAGCAATAAGCTTTCCGTTAATTCCAAAAACCTTGATGAAGGTAGAAAAGTGGTGCACTCGTAGGCGAACGACAAGGCTGAAACACAGTCCGAATTGAAAACTGGCGTTAGACGTCGATCCGTTAATAGTAGCCTAGAGAAAGTTTGCGCAATGGGTAGACCTGATCGAGCCCGATTGAATGAGTGTACCCAGGCCGATGTGTGAAAAGACTTGAATCGGAAAATTTGAAAGTCAGGAGCAACGAAAAATTTCCGACCACTATTAAGTTTTCAAAATGGTTTGAGATTCTTGTCGATTTTGCAAACCGTTTGCGGATGAGACGCACGATTACCAGTAGAGACGAAATATGCAGTTTAATGGAAATAGCAGACGTTTACAAAGTCTGAGAAACGGACCGGACGTTTGACATGTCTATCGCGTCGGTCGGTTGCCTGGGGTTGAGGCGGGGTAGGTTAAGGGTCAAGGGGAACCGAGGGTTTCGGGATATACAGCGCTCGGGAAGCCACTGTAGACGCGGGTGCTTGTGTGATAGCATCAGGGTGGGTTGTAAGTGCCTCGTCAAAGAGAGCCACTTTGAGGCGATTGATAGACACCGTTGTTCGGTGCCCATTCTGGTCTAAAGTTAAATGCTTCTGAGTCCGTTGCAGGACTATGAAAGGGCCAGCGTACGGAGACTGGAGAGTGCGCTGCACTGGGTCTGTACAGAGGAAGACGTGGGTGCAGGTAGAGAGTCCGCTGTGCATTTGCACATTTCTAATTTGTTCACGGGGCGGAGGCGGGCGTAGTGAACGCATGCGTTGAGCTAGGAAGGACGCAAAGTTAAGCGGAGACATACTCGACGATGCGGGCGGTGAAATGCATTCTCCTGGCAACTTTAGCGTTGTGCCGTAAACCAGCTCTGCTGATGCACATTGCAAGTCAGCTTTGATGCTGCTGCGAATGCCTAAGAGTACGAGCTTAAGGTTTTCGCTTCAGCTAGGGTCGGAGGAGGTGCAGAGGGAGACTTTGAGCTGTCTGGGGAAGACTTCAACTACCCCGTTAGCTGCTGGGTGATACGTTATGGTATGAAAGCGGCGGCAGCCTAAAAAGTTGCAGAATATTTCGAATTGTGAAGATCCGAAAGTCGTTCCTCGATCAGTTTTGATGGTGGATGGTCATCCGTAGTGCGAGACCCACCAACCCAAGCAAGTTAGGATAACAGCTTCAGCTGTGCAGTCTGTTAAAGGTATGGATTCTGGCCATCGGGTGAAGCGGTCGACACATGTAAGAATGTATACGAATCCGGGTAAAGGTGGCAATGGACCTAGCAGGTCTACGTGTACATGCGAGAACCGAGATTCCTGGGCAGGAACTGAACCAAGAGTACTGCGGGTGTGAAGATGTATTTTGCAGCGCTGGCATTGAAGGCAGGCGCGAGCTCAGGTATGAACACCTTTGCTTACGCGTAGACAAACGAAACGTTCGGTGACCAGTTTCAAACAAGCACGGATAGCGGGATGTGGTAGTTAGTGCAGTATGTCAAAGACTGTGCGTCTGAAGGAGACGGGCAAGAGGAGTCTAGGACAACCTGTGGAAGTGTTACAGAGAATGGTTCCTTCCCTGGTTATAAGAGGAACATTTGGCCCATGCAGCGAAGTGGACTGCAAAGTAAGCTGTATGACTTAGTCTTGAGCCTGAGCCGATGCCATGGCTGTAAGATCGACGGTAGTCAAAGACTGGAGAGTGAGGTTGACGCGTGAGAGAGCGTCAGTGACGGGGTTGTCGACACCTGAGACATGACATATGTCAGCAGTAAATTGCGTGACAAAGTCTAGGTGTCTTGTTTCCCGTGGTGAATATTTGTCGCAAGCAGAGTTGAAGGCAAAAATAAGGGGCTTGTGGTCAGGGTAGACCGTGAGAACGCGGTCTCAGAATGTGTTCCGGAAGTGACGAATGGCTAGGTAAATGGCGAGCAGTTCTCTGCCAAACGTGCAGTAGCGTGATTCCGCTGGCTGCAGGCGTTTGGAGAAGAACCCAAGGGGTTGCCATTGCGCACCAACAAGTTGTTGGAGGACGGTTCGTACCGCGATATCAAAGGCATCAGTCGTAATAGAAAGGGGTGCAGTCGATTCGGAATGAGCGAGGAGTGCTATGTTGGAGATAGCATCCTTGAGCTCGGCGAAGGCTGTCTGTGCTGTGTCAGGGAATGCGAACAAGTTTATTCTTTCTGAGTAGGTCAGTAAGAGGCTTCATGAGCTGAGCGCAGTGCAGAATGAATGGTCAATAGTAGTTGACCGAATCACAAAATCGGCGGAGGTGCTTGAACGAAGTCGGAGCTGGGAGTTTTGGACTGCCTGGATTTTATAAAGAAAGACTTGGCTACCAGACGATGAAACGAGGTGGCCTAGAAATTCTACCATTGATTTGCCGAGTTCACACTTAGTCGGGTTGACTGTGACACCGCGTTGGGTCAAGCGCTGGAAGAGAGTTCGAAGATGCTCGAAGTGCTCTTGTTCCGATGAACTGGCTACTAAAACATCATCCAGGAATAGGCAAATTCCAGGCCACGAATGACATCGTGGATGAAGCGTTGGAAGTTTTGTGCCGCGTTGCACAGTCCAAATGGCATTCTTAAAAATTCAAACAAGCCGAAAGGAGTGATAACGGCTGTTTTAGGAATGTCATTTTCTTCCACAGGTATCTGGTGATAGGCGCGAACCAGATCGATCTTGCTGAAGATCGTCTTACCTGTGAGGCATGCGGTAAGGTCCTGCATGTGTGGGATGGGATACCTATCTGGGACGGTTAGCCGATTGAGTGCGCGGTAATCACCGCAAGGGCGCCAGTCACCAGATTTCTTGGGGATCATCTGCAGGGGCGAGGACCAAGGGCTGTCGGAAGGGCGGATTATTCCTAGTTCAAGCATGTGCTCAAACTCCGCCCTAGCTACCTTTAGTTTCTCGGGCGATAGTCGGCGTGGACGGCATGAGACGAGTAGGACATTCGTCCGTATGTGGTGCGTGACTTGGGATGCCAGGGGCAGAGCTGCGTTCATTGGGTGAAGGAACTTGGAATACTGGGAGAAGAGGTTGGCGTAATCTGGCGAGGTCTGAGGAAAGGTGTAGACTGGTGTTATAGATGCGATATCAGCGGTGCTGCCACGCACACTGAGTTTTGTTGCAGTATCGACTATCATCTGGCCTTTCACATCGACCAACAGGTCGAAATGCCTGAGAAAGTCAATGCCGATTACGGCAAAGGGGACTGCAGCGACGGTGAATACCCAGTGGAACGTGCGCCGAAGTCCAAGGTCCAGGGTAAGCGACCGATGACCGCAGGTGGCTATTGGTGTGCCATTGGCGGCACTGAGGCCTGTCGATAAAGAAGCGATAGGCTCACTTGGCATAGGGGAATGACACTGACTTCCGCCCTGGTATCAACTAAGGACTGGGTCCCGAAATCATAATCCCTAATGTAGATGAGACGACTATGGGCCTCTCCGACACCGTTAGTCGCCATTACGGGCCGGTCTGAAAGTTTCGCTGCTTTGCTGCGGAGAAATTGCATGGTCGCTCGCACTTACGGGATTTGTTATTAAAACGTGAGTGATAAAAGCAAAAGCCTGAATTGTTACGCTTCGTGCGACGAGGTGATGAGCTAGAGCGGCTGAGCTGCTTACGATCTAGGGTGAGTTTCTCGACCTTGCGTTGTAGTGACGCTAATTGCGATGATAAAGCGTCGATTGCCGACGGCTCACTATTCGCAGATGTCGCTGCGGCTGCGACGGGGCTAAGTCGAGTGAATGTCCTAAATTCGTTCGTTGGCTGATGTCGTTCGATGACACGGTCTGCTAGTTCTGCAACTGTTGTGAGAGGCAGGGCGCTTGCCACGACAAGCATGGCCTGTGGGTTTTCCGGGAGGCGTTGCATCCAAATTTCGCGGAGAATCCCTGCGTCCATGCTGGAATTGCCTAGGAGCTGTTGCATCTGTTGCAACAAGGGTGAAGGCATCCTGTCCCCTAGCTGCAGACCCCTAAACAGTTGCTGCAGTCGGACTTTGTCAGTGGGCATGATTCGCTCGATGATCGCCTGCTTTAAATTGTCATATTTCGCATCGGGAGGGGGGCAAACTATGATGTCTCTCACCTGTGATGATACACTTTGCGGAAGCCGGGACATAACTTGATGATATTTAGCATTGTCACATCAAATTTTGAAATTATAAGATGGGTATTCAAAGTGCGCAAACCACAACAAAAGGTCATTTTCCCAAAATGGTAGGGAGGCTAGCTCTGCGGCACCGACAACGTATGGAGATGGTTTGTCATCAGGACTATTTATCTTGAGAAATGAATTAGTATATGCGGCAAGTGAGAAAACAAAACGATAGCGAGTAATCGATCAAAGTCACAGAAAGGAGCCCACCAAAATGCAAATTCAACATGGTGGACGGCGTGTACTTGACCGGGGTCACCAGTTGTTGGGTGGCGCCTGGGATACTAATCGGTACTCAGTGACATGTAACAGCCATGCCAAATACGGGACAGTATAGAAGTTGGAGGCGACTGAACCCAACGTATATTGTGCATTCTACTAAAATAGAAACCGAATCAACCAGAGTGAGAGACGATGCAGCAAGGTACTCGCTAAAACGCTTTATGTCAACGGTTGTGCAGTCAGTAAAACAAGTGGACGTTTTGAAGGTTAAAACAACTGTAAAACCGTAGAGCAAAAGCTCCAGGTGCTTTTTCCAATGTGCATTACCTGTGGCACAGACGCGACATCACTCTCGCTCTGATGGGCAGGGTTAATAATGCTGCCGTCCGCCAGCTGTCTTATACGGTTGTGAAATGTGGCCCATCAGGTCGACAGACATGAAGAGGCTAGTCACGTTCGATCATCGGTGCTTTTGCAGTTTAGCTCCTTTCTGGTGGGGGCACCGCATCAGCAATAAGCGTGTTCGGCGCCGCGTATTTGGTGCAGCTAGAACGAGTGAGCCGCTCAGCACCATTATATCACGCACCAGGCTCTGATGGTTTGGGGGCAACGCGTTGCGCATGCCAGCACCCCAACTCTGACAACTTGCATTGTTTGCGCGCAGGGCGTGCGGTTGGAAGAGGGGAGGTCAAGTGGTAGCTTGGTGGAATGAAAAGCAAACACTCATTTCGAATTTGGTGTCAATTGGTATTTCCAGTCGGCCTGGCTGGGGTCCAAAGGACGAGGAAGACGTTTGGTTGGAAACACCTGTTGACCTGACTAGGAGCCGGCCCCAATGGAGTTCGTGTTGTGAGTTCCTTTGTCCAGCTCTTTAGGTTTTCCGTCCAAGCACGAACTCACAGCAAATGATTAATATGATCTTTAACATTATATCGGCCAGTTCTTGAATCCTTTAGGGTTAATTTTTAATAGCATTTTATTCTTTGATGTGCCACATTGGCTGAAGCTTGTTTTGCTTCCTCGGCTAAAGTGTATTGATGATGATGGTGTTGCTTATCCTTTGACACGGGAGTGGAAGTTTTGCACGCTCCACTATAACGCCGCTTGTATCTCTATCGATACGACTATGTGTGGCCTCCAGGCGCGTCGATAGTTTCCAAGTACCGTGAGTCGCACACACTCCGTTTGTGCTTTCTGTGAATATTTCTCTGAGCCTTCACAGTTGCAGGCACATGTTTCACTTTGTTAGAGGCAGCATTTCAGCCACACGGTCGATACAGAGGTTGAAGTAAGCAGATTCGCACGCACAGATAAGTTTCTTTGGAACATGTACTATAAATTTTTAGAGGTATGTCGGCACTGTTCGAACTAGTTCACAACGAGAACGATTACCCTACATAACCCTGAAAGTCGCCTTTCTTATTGGGTATAAGGATTCCCAGGTTCGGTTGTGTAAACTGGCATATTTCAGGCAAATGTAGGTCAAGTAGAAATTGACACGGGTGCTAGACCTTGCAATTGATCGCCTCTTCGAAATTTCACCGGGAACACAACGGGGGCTACACAGAGCTGCTGCCGCTAATATAGCAGCCCGTATTGCTTAAACGAATCTGCCACAGCAGCGTAAAATGTATGCAACTTAGCGAAACCATAGGTGATTTTAATTTAACTGCAAATCCCCAATAGCTTGTAAGGAGGTAATAGAGGACGTCTGTGCCATGTCCTCCATAGGTAGTCGTCGTTTAATTCCTCCATCGTTACTAACGGGTTGAAAGCAGCCGCCGGTTCGATCTTCCAGCAACCGTTCAACAACTAACCATTGCCACTGCATTTTCGTAAACATTTTCAACGCTTCTAATTCTCACTCTTTTCGAACCTATCTCACCAGAAATTTTGTACTTTTACCCTTCTCTTCAACAGAATCCTAGTATGTTACGCATTAACCACCGTTCTAAGCAAGCTGTATCGCCGTGGATCAGCCTTCTTAACACCGGAGCTTCGACAGTATCTGGTTTCATCTTTTATATCACAGGCCCTCTTATCCTCATGTTAGCAGTTCACAGTCAATTCGCCAGCTCTCCGTCACACTTTAATTTATATCTTTCACCCTCCCTACATCAACTTCAAGTTTGCAGCATTGACCCAGAATCAATAAAAATCATTAACACAACCCCATTTAAAATCCAATTTGCATTCAACTTGTTCCTCTGCAAAATAACGCAGTCATCCTATGTTGTGTAACAAACCCCACATAGATCTCATGGAAATCCTTTCAAGCTGACTATAAGACTGTTTGCTGCTAGTTGAATAAGTTTAAGTTGATCGTGGATGCCTTTGTTCTCAATTTTGCCCACCGATACCCCTCTAACATAATACGGGGAAAGAACAATCTTTTCGACAGATTCTCTTTATCAGACTTAGTGTTTCTTCCTCTACCGTCCGCTTGCAGTGTACACATCTACATTTTGCCGTGAGCAGTTGTCGAAATGTCAATCTGGTAGACGCGGCCCCAGAACTGGAACTCCACATCCGACATAAAACGTAGTCGAAGTTCGGTAATTTTACTGAGGAGCCCTTGGGCGTTAGTATACATACATGAAAGTTTCGCAGATTTAAGCAATGTTTCGGAGGTTCTTCAACTCATATGTGAAGTTTCGCCGACCAGTGAGTGGTCGGTGACTAATCGTTTTTTCGATGTGTGCTTGGTGAAGGGTTTAACATTTTATTCATCATCCGTGTAGTTAGTCCCGTATCTGATCTGCGACGTACAGTGTAAGGTGTCTGGTCACTATCATCTTCTACAGTTTGTATGGGCTCATTCGGCACACTACTGGTGCGTTGTTCTCTCATGGATCCCATCGCGTTTGGTTCTTTGAGTGACATATCATCTCTAGGAGGCATATCGCTGATTGTCTTCAGCCGAACCTCAGATGGTAGCTTGCAACGGAACATGTGCCAGCTTTGTAACATCCGTGCTACCATATGTTTTGACTGAAGGACCACCTTCAACACTCTCGGTCCAATTCCTTTGTAGTTCGGTGAGGTACGCAGTCGTGACACTGATTTCGCTAACACATCATCCAAGCGGAGTGTTTCACGAATATAACACCACTGTTCTTTATCATGGGTTGTTACTTCATGCTCATCACATGCTTCAGTTTCAGAAACCCCGTGAAAAAGTATGGTCTGGTTGAAATTTCCTTCCGGTAGTCCTCTAAGCTGCAGTTAACTCGATAACGCTCACCCCATGGGTTGTCTGGAAAGATACGGATGGAGCAGTGTTCATTTCTGAGACTACCTGCCGACAGTAGTACTGATTCTACTTCAGTGACTTCAGGGTTGACCTGACTAGGGGCCGGCCCCAATGGCGTTTGTGTTGTGAGTTCCTTTGTCCATCTCTTTAGGTTTTCCCTCCAATCACGAACTCATAGCAAATTAATAATATGATCATTAACATTATATCGGTCAGTTTTGAATCCTTTAGGGTGAGTTTTTAATATCATTTTATTCTTTGATGTGGCGCATTGGCTGGAGCTTGTTTTGCACCATCGGGTAAAGTGTATTGATGATGATGGTGTTGCTTGTCCTTTGACACTGGAGTGGAAGTTTTGCAAGCCCCACTATAACGCCGCTTGTATCTCTATCGATAAGACTATGTGTGGCCTCCAGGCGCATCGATAGTTTCCAAGTACCGGGAGTCGCACACACTCCGTTTGTGCTTTCTGTGAATATTTCGCTGAGCCTTCACAATTGCAGGCACATGTTTCGCTTTGTTAGAAGCAGTATTTCAACCACACGGTCGATACAGAGAGGTTGAAGTAAGCAGATTCTCACGCACAGCTAAGCTTCTTTGGAACACGTACTATAAATTTTTAGAGATATGTCGGCACTGTCCGAACTAGTTCATAACGAGAACGATTACCCTACATAACCCTGAAAGTCGCCTTTCTAATTGGGTATAAGTATTCCCAGGTTCGGTTGTGTAAACTGGCTTATTTCAGGCAAAAGTAGGTCAAGTTGAAATTGACACAGACGATAGACCTTGCAGTTGATTGCCTTTTCGAAATTCCACCGGGAACACAACGGGGGCTACACAGAGCTGCTGCCACTAATATAGCGACCCGTACTGCTTAAACGAATCTGCCACAGCAGCGTAAAATTTATGCAACTTAGCGAAACCACAGGTGCTTTTAATTTAACTGCAAATCCCCAATAGGTTGTGAGGAGCTAATAGAGGACGTCTGTGCCATGTCCACCATTAGTAGTCGTCGTTTAATTCCTCCGTCGTTACCAATGGGTTGGAAGCAGCAGCCGGTTCGATCCTCCATCAACCGTTCAACAACTGGTCATTGCCTCCGCATTTTTGCAAACAATTCCAACGCTTCTAATTCCCACTGTTTTCGCACTTATCTCACCAGAAATTTTGTACTTTTACCCTTCTCTTCATCAGAATCCTAGTATAGTACGCACTAACCACCGTTCTAAGCAATCTGTGCTTCAGTACATCCGATTGCTTAACACCGGAGCTTCGACAGTGTCTGGTTTCGTCTTTCACATCACAGCCGTCTTATCCTCGTGTTGGCAGTTCACAGTAAAGTCGCCAGTGCTCCCTCACACTTTAATTTATTTCTTCCACCCTCCCAACATCAATGTAAAGTTTGCAGCATTGACCCAGGATCAATAAAAATCATTAATACAGCCACATTTGACATCCAATTTGCGTTCAACTTGTTCCTCTGCAAACTAACGCAGTCACCCTATGTTGCGTATCACCGCCCCTCCCAGACCTCACACAAATCCTTTCAAGCTGACTACAAGACTGTTCGCTGCTAGTTGAATAAGTTTAAATTGATCGTGTGACATCAAAGCTGGAAGGAGGTGGATGGCTGTGTTCTCAATTTGTTCCACAGCTACCACTCTAACATAAAGCGGAGGAAAGGACAGTTTTTTTAACAGATTCTCTTTATCAGACTTAGTGTTTCATCCTCTTCCCTCCTTTTGCAGTGTACATATGTACATTTTGACGTGAGCAGTTATCGAAAATGTCACTCTGGTTGACGCGGCCCCATAACTGGTCTTTCTGGAACTCCACATTCGACACAAATCGGATCGAATAGCGCACTTCGAACTCTGACCTGCAGTTGCCGATCCTGCAAGAAATCTCTGGTCTACTTAAGAAAAGGATCACCAGCTCCATAGTTTTCTAGCCTGTGAAACAGAATGCGGTGGTCCAGTTTGTCGAAGGCTTTGGAGAAGTCATGTTAACTGACGTCAGTCCCCCTATCTACATCCACCGCTTCCGTTCAACCATTGCGTGCAATCAGTAGGTCGGTAATGCATGAACGGTACTGGCGAAACCCGTGTTGCTCGGGTGCTACAACGTTGTGGCTTTCCAGACGGTCTATTAAAGCCTCAGCGATGATTTCTCCCACCACATTTGTGAGCACTGGAAGGAGGACCATTGGGCGATAGTTATCAGGTTCCGAGCGACCACCTCTTTTGAAAATTGGTGTGCTTAATCCATGTTTCCAAATGGCAGGCACAATGTGTGTATCCAAGTACGTTTGGAAGAAATGCTATGATGGTCCGGCCATTATTGTTGCTGTAACGTTCCGCGCCCTTGGGTGAGTACAGTCCATTCCGGGAGAGCTGTTGGTGTATAGTGAGGGCGGTTTTTTCAACACAGACGTGGCAGTAAAATCAGTATTGAAGTTAGGGCTAGGGATGTGGGTATGTTGTTTTGGCGGACGATTCTTTGAAAGGTTGGGACATACTGCACTCGTAAGGTGTTGGGTGCTTCTTTTGTTCTCTGTGCCGCTCCGATTGGCATGTTAAGCGGGAGGATGCCGTGCTTCATTTTCCGGATGGTGTAAACGTGCTTGTATAGAAGCTTTTTGTTGTTGGTAAATTTACAGAGCAAATCTTGTTGGTGAGCCAATTTGTCCTCACGGACAAATATGTTACAATAGTTGCGTTGGGTCACGTAATCGCTCCATGTTTCGAGACAATTACAAGCTCTGTAAGTGTGTCAAACTCTACTCCTTAGGAACAAGCGTCTGTTGGTTCTATTTCTGATGAAAGACGAGGGATAGCGGGAGCGAACCCCCTTCGTTTCTGAAACATTTGCGATTAGATTCCTGAAGCGTCCAACAAACTTTATCCAAGCGCTGTCAGGTAAGCTACCATTCAAGAATTTCCACTCAGCCGGGGCAACTGCATTCTTCAGGATGTATTAGCGTGTGGTGGTAGTTGTTAATTCCGTTTGTTTCTCCGGATATTCAGAGTAACACACCTAGTTATAAGGTTTGGTGACTTGATAACTTGACCCTAGTGTGGCACTTATAAATGGCTTGTCGAACATGAGTTCTCCATTTGTAAGTACGAGGTCTATTTCCGAGGCTTCGTTGTTAGATCTGTAGTTGGTAGATGAGGAGAGGTGATGTGACTGTAGAGCGGAATACTCTTGATAATGTCATTCATTTCGGGCCTTGTTTATTTCACTGGGGATGCCGAGGATTCCAAGTCATGCACGTTGAACTCGCCGGAAAAATGAACGTGGTTGTAAGTTGGGAGTAAACATTTTGTCAGTGATGACATTAGGTGGGAATTCATCTCTGGAGCGACCAGAAGGAGCGGATTCTACGAGCTTGCAACGCAAGCAGTAGGTCAGATGTAGTCTGCGGACGCCCACCGGGCGCCATGGCGAATCCGAGTGGCCAGCGGTCTCCGGATCATGCAGTGTGTTCGCTTGTTAATTTCTTTGTGATCGTACAGGATTACACCACTTCGCATAATGGGTCGATCGTGTCGAAACAGTGACATTCCAGTAATCGCAACCCCTGCATCTGTAGACTCGGGTGCAATCACGCTTCGGTATATCGTATATCGAGAAACCAGGCGTTTGTTGCCTAGCGCAACTGAAGCGCGGCATTTTGCTGACGTGGCCTTGGGCATTCGCGTACATGCAGGAAAATGTTTCATTTCTCAGCAGAGACCCGAAAGACATGTGGCTAGGAGAAGAGTTTGTGCCGACCGTTTGATGGTTGGCTGTAGCCGTTTTGTGTGGTATTATCGGCCAGTCGCTTAGAGTTGGGTTTGCTGTCATTGTGATTAGCCCCTCCGACATCTCAGTTTGTACAATGCGTAGGGATGGCTGCAGGATTGCACAGGTAAATCCACACTTGCCTCTGACATGTTTCCGGTGTGAATTTCGGGTTAGATCACTACTTCGTTTGCCTGCTGTGTTGATGCTTTAGAGCAAACGATAGTTTGCTCGCCCCCGGGCCCTTTTTAACCGGAGCTCCGTGGCAGTGCTGATCCCGACGAGAATGCCCAAGCGTTCCAGTAGCGTAAGTCGCCCATTCTGTCCTAGTTTGTAGTATAATATTATAATATATTATATATATTATACACAATCTGTGGTACAGATATTGTGCCATCGGAATCATGGCTGAATAGGAAAACAATATGAATAATAAGAAAAGAGCAACAAGAAATGCTTTTTTTGTCAAGTTTACCACTCACAGTTTTTGAAATTTTTTTCAGTTTGTTCTTTTTTAGGGGGAGGAGGAAGGGACACCGCAACACACTGATGCACACGTCCGCCATTGACATCGATCTTGAGCCATAACTTCCAAGGTTTTCAACCAGCAAGTATCCTCATCTCTCGGACCCCAACCAGGTAGTCGACAACAACCGGCCGAGGCCAATTGTTTCGTCAACTTTTTCATGCGGCTTCTCCATGTTGTAGGCTGTCCACCAGACCGTCTCTTCCAGCCCTGTCCAGCAAGTGCAAACAACGCACGACGGGGGTAACGCTGGACAGGCATGCGCAATACGTGTCCCAACCACCGCAGTTGATGCAGTGAGATGAGCTCCTCGAGCGAGTGGCTTCCACGTCCCAAGACACGCTGTCTAACTTCCACATTGCTTACGTGGTGCTGCCACCACACACGGGCAATGGACCGCAGACAGCGGTGCTCGAAGACGGATAGCCTGCGCAAGTCATCTTTACGAATGGGCCAGGTCTCGCATCCGTACAACAGTACAGCACGAACAGTTGCACAATAGACCCGCCCTTTGATGGAGAGACGAATGTCGTGGCGACGCCACAAATGCCTCAGCCTAGAAAAAGCGAGGCGTGCTTTCGAGATGCGCATCGAAATCTCGTCTCCAACAGCCCCGCCAGCAGTGATGCAACTTCCCAAGTAGACAAAGCTCTCCACAACCTCCAGTGTCTCACCAGCAAGCGTGAGTGCAGGCAGAGGCACCTGCCAGTCTTGAAGGAGAGCCTTGCATTTGGATGGCGAAAAGCACATACCGTACTTTGATGCTTCAATCGTCAAGCGGTTTAATGCAAGTTGGACGACCTGTGGATCGTCACCCAGCAAGACGATATCATCAGCATAATCCAAATCAACAACTCGACTACCTGGGAGGAGCTCAACGCCAGCGTTCAACGAATCGCTCAGAGCGTTCTTCAGGACATCCTCAATGGCAAAGTTGAATAGGAACGGAGAGATAGGGCATCCTTGTCGAACTCCACTGGAGACCACAAAGGTAGGCGAAAGCATGCCATAAGCCCTAACCCTGCCCGAGGTCAGACTGTATAGAGCGCGCAGTATGGAGACGAACTTCTCGGGGACACCGTTCCTCAGAAGGCACTGCCACAGTACTGTACGATCGACAGAATCGAAGGCTGCACGGATATCCAGGAACACAGCAATCGTTGGCCTCTGATACACATGGCGGAGCTCGAGGATCTGGCGAAGTGTGAAGATTTGATCGATGCAGCCGCGACCAGGGCGAAACCCAGCTTGTTCTTCTCGTTGCAACGATTCGCGTGTTGGGGATAGCCTGCGAAGTATGATGGACACCAGCAGCTTGCAAACGACGGGGACTAAACTTATTCCTCTGTAGTTGGAGCAGATTGTGCGCAGGCCCTTTTTGAAGATGGGTACGACTATCGATTCACCCCAAGATGATGGAACCTTCTCTTTCGACCAAATTTTCGAGAACAAAACGGTGAGTTCTCGGACCAGCGATGCGCCACCATCTTTAAATAGAGCTGGGTGAAGACCATCAGGGCCGGGAGCTTTATAACGCTTCAGGTGCCGGAGCTCCTGCTCGATTTCCTGGGAAGAGGGAGGGTCTGTTGGGGTAGACCACTCGGCCCCAGCGCGAGCGCCAGAGGTAGCAGATGGAGCTGGGGGCCAACAAAACTGCGAGCCAAAATGTTCGGCCCATCGCTCCAACCGTCGTTGAAGATTGGTGATTAAGGTGCCATCCTCTTCGCATATTGTTTCACTTATACCAGATCGAACACCTTCGGTGACTCGAAGGAGATGGAAGAGTTTCCTGGTATTACCACAGAGACTAGCAAGCTCCATCTCCCTAGCACGTTCACACCACCAAGCTTCGCGGTCCATTTGCAGACTCCTGCGCAACTCTCGACCAAGGTATTGGCGTTCTTCAACGTGTCTCGAATCCGATGGGATCAAGCGGCGTTTGTCCATCAGCGACAAGGAGTCGGCGGAAATCCAATGTTTCGGTGGGTGACGGGTAACTCCACAAGTGTCGATACTGGCGGAAACTAACGCATCTTTGATATGCGCCCACTGCGAATCGAGATCACCGTCAATAGTTGAGCCAAGCAAAGTTGACAGTGAGGCTTGGTACCTGGTTAAAACCGCAGCGTTTTGTAGATTCGCGACGTCCGGTCGGTAGTGGGCGCGCTTAGGTGATCCTCCGAAACGCATGCAAATCTTAGCACGAACCAATGCGTGCTCAGAGTCTAGAAAAGTTGACCAGTACGATCGGCAGTCCGTTACGCTTCCGCGCCATCTGTAGCTGATTGCTATGTGGTCAAGCTGGGAGCACTCTTGCGTTTGTGAGGGCGGGCGCCAGGTAGCAGTCTGTCTCCTCGAGTGTCGAAAACTAGTGCTCGAAAGAAACAAGCGATGATCAGAGTAAAGAGCAAGTAGTCTGTCTCCATTGTCTGATCGACTGCCACCGAGACCAAAACTACCCCTAATGTGGTGCTCGCTTGGTAGAAGGCGGCCAACCCGTGCGTTAAAGTCCCCGGCAAGAATGCCTATATCCGTCCGTTTGGAGGAACGCAGAAGTTCATGTAGTTGTTGGTAAAAGCTATCTTTAACTGCATCCGGGCTGCAGTCTGTGGGGGCGTAGGCGGAAACGACAAATAAGGCACGCTTAACATCTCGACGCCTGGTAACGTTACATGAACCTCTTAGTCTGACTGCACATAGTCGGCTGTTGACTGGGATCTAGTCAATCAGAGCTGATTCAGCCCTGGCACTTAATACAACCCCAACACCAGCTTGACCAGTGGCGGCAGATTCTGGTTCTCCGGAAAGCCGCAAGTAGTATTTGGTGTCAGAGTTTACCGGAGAGGCCATTCTGATGACGGCGGTAGAGTCTTGTAATCTGGTCTCTGAAAGACAACAGATGTTTACCGATAGCGTTTCAAGAGTAGGGGCCAGACATGCTTGTCGTCTGATCTGCATCAAAGTTCGAACATTAAACGCTGCGAGGATGAATGGAGAACCAGGTCGAAGAAGAGCTGGAGCTTCGGTGGAGTGAGAGGCGGTTGCGATCGCAGGACATTGAGAACCGGGAGTTTGGCTGTTACTTCCACCAGCTGCGAGACGTGGGTCGTTTGTGATGGTGACCGCAGCAGACACAAGAGTATATGTAGGTGAAGGACGGGAGGTGGGGTGGTCAGTGAGTGGACGTTGAGCGGTTAAGACAGAAGAGCGGCATTTCAGTAGTAGTAGTAGTAGTGAGCGGTGTAGTCCATGATTCGTCAGTGGGCGTGATACTACCCGGTTGCCCAGGCCGAAGTAGAGGGTTGTCTTAGGGGGCCCTACCCCTAGCCTTTGATCAAAAATCTAACCTACAAGGCAGCAGGGCGATGTGAGGGCGTCGCAACTCGTTGGAATCCGGTGACCAAATAGATGGTTCATATGCCTTTCGGTCCGTGAAGGACCAGGGGCCCAACTCACCCTTAAAGTACAATGCCTCTCAGGGAGGGGCAAGGGGCAGTGACTTTATTTAGTGGCGAGTCACATCCGCCACGTCGCAGTGTTGTTAAACGGACATATGTGGCTTTTTATAGGGAGAACGCTTGCCAGGCGAAAACCCACCACGTCCTGGAACACTGCCGCCGAACCATTCGCTGGAACGGGAAAACCCGAACCACCCAGCTGGCACCACGAGGAGGTTGTTCGGCAAGCCAGCCAAATGTGTCAGCTTATACGCCGTAACGACGCTTCGCTGCCGCGCGACTGGTGGTGGTCGCGCGGCAGCGAAGCGCCGTTACGGCGTATAAGCCGACACATTTCAGTTTGTAGTACAGCCATAATTATCCTTGGGCTGCACTCTTTATAGGTTTCTGATCATGGCCGTCTCGACAGGGAAGTAGCTTCAACCTCATCTAAGAGCGCCACTGCTCCAAGACTTGTGTCTTTACTTCGTATGCATCGTGCGCATGAGACTGGGGGGCGCGGTAGACAAAACGGTTCTGGCTGCGATACTCTTCTAAGCTGTGCCCCGCAAGTTTTCATTCGCCACGGAGAACATCTGGAAAGACGTTGACCAGACCGATTTCGTTCTGGAAACGAGCAGTCGTAAGCAACGCTGCTTCCACCTCATCGACAGAGTTTAGCACAACCCGAAGAAGTCTGGCTTTGCCATAACGCTTGAAACTCGCGTGAAGGGTGATCCTCGTCAATTTGGAGGGTTTAGTCCGAATACCTAGGAAGCTACTTATGGCTTTCCATTTGTTCAGGTCATCCACCTGTTTCCCCTAAAAATAATTCGATTTTGTCTCAGGGACGTTGGTACATATTATAGATAGGGTATCCAGCTGTTTCTGTGTGTCTTTCTTGGGAGTGTGGACCGTAGTTGCGAGACCGGACGAGTTGCTGTGCATCCGTGCAGTGTTGCCTTTCACATTAGTTGTAGCTGAGGTTATACAACGCGCAGCGTCAGATTTTGGCGTGCAGTTGATGGAAAAACGGCCCACGTGCCACTGGTGTTTGCATGTTCCCTTGGTTTCGGTGAAGTCTTGTGGGAGGAATTGGAATTGTGGGAGATCGTTGTAAATGGGCTAAGAGTGAAGTGTTCGTGAACGCATAGGCGATTTGGATCATTGGCAATGTTTGCAAGAGCAATTTTTTAAGGGTGGCATTCAATGTTTTTGCTTTGCCTTACAGTGGATTTCGGTGGTTTAACCTGTGTCAGACACCCTGCTATGCTTGTTCCTACTGAAGTTAGTTTAGTGCTCCTAATTTGCTCAACTACGTCCCTAAGCCCTTCACACTTCTGGGACAGTACAATTACGACGTTAACTAATAGGACAGTATTACACTTCACACAGAAGCAAAATGTGTCAGGCCTGCTGCTGATCAGCCTGCACTCGTTCGGTGTGATTTTCCCACATTTAGCATGGAAATAGGTTTGGTAATTTCCACAGAACACCCATATTTTGCTCATCTTATTGTAGCTTCTACGGGTAACACGGCTCGGTTATTAGTAGTCATCGGGACACGTGTACCTGTGATGGTTAGTCATACCCATGATTGATTGATCCGGCGTCAAGGTCAGCCCGCCGAAACAGTGGCTGTTTCAATCTCATCCTCTCTTGCGGTCTCTCGCTAATAGTGGGATTCAGCGGTACGTACACAACAAGCACACGAAGGCGCAACATGTATTGATGTGGTCGCGTTATGCGACGACATAGGCGAGACGTTGACAAACTACTCGCAGGTGAACGACGTAACTTTGTTATGCTGCCGTCTGTAGGGATGTTTACAGGGTCGTTTGAGAGTCCTCCACTTCTTCTACCGAATGAAATCAAAACTATACTTGAGTAGCATGGGGGTGATGTGATTTTACAGGGAGAACTCGACGACAAATGTGCCGAAACTGAGAGCAGGGTTAACAGTATGATCCTCACAAGTTAGATCCCAGAGATAGAATGCGCTGAGTAGCGCTCGTCGAACTGGTTCGAACGACCACACACACACACACACACACACACACACACACACACACAAGTATGTGTGTGGAGAACTGGAATAACCACAGCGAGTGAAGCAAAAGCCGAGATCAAGTGCAGCCGTACTGCAGTCAGGGGTGGTGCAGATTCATTTATTCTCCTACAAGCGTTTACCACTCCCCGTACCTCCGTATTTGGCGTCATGTTTGTAGGACCGGACCTCATTTGTTCTGGAGTTAACAAGTAAGTTTTCCTTGCAACCATATAAACCTGTCGCTTATTACCCCACTAGTATTTTATTGTTTTAAGTTTTATTCTTTTTTAGAATGCTGAAGGCGCGTGTGTAACAGCTAAATATTCATCCTTCTAGTTACAAAAGCTCTTTCTTTAAGTGAAATAGAATTGAAGCGGTGACTCAGCATTCTGCAGCAATGGATTTCACTGATCACTATACCAACTAATCGTTCAGCCCTTTGACTAACTCTAATTTCCCATCCGTCGAATTTTCCCGGTGCGCTACATGGTCAAGTTCCAGTGTGACCGCAGTTTAACTCGGCTGTCGCTTTGCCCTCTGTGGCCACTCCAATTCTCCCCACACAATATCGTGCGTGCGCTCGTTCGAATCAGTTCGATGAGCTCTACTCAGTACTTCCCAACTCTTGGATCTAACCTGTGTGGAGTATACTCTTGTTCTAGTTCCCAGTTTTCAGCACATTCTTTGCCGAATTCCACTTGTGTAACTACATCAAACCGGTTGTTCGGAAAAGATTTTGGTCTCATTCGGAAAAAGAAGCTAAGGGCTCCCAAACTACGCGGCAACCATCCCTGCAAGTTGCAGCATAACAAAGTTACAGTCTTTTCTCTCCGCTCATCAACTGGGCAGCTCTAGGGACTCTTATCAGTGCTCCACCTGCATCGTCGTTTAAGGTAGGCCGATAAACACACGCTGCCTCTTTGTGTGGGTGTGTGTGTTCCGCTGCGAGTCGATTGATTGCTGAACCCGACGGTCTGCGCGTTACGACCTCCATCTGTCTAATACCGCCTGACCTTGGTGCGGTTGAACAGCTCTCAATTCGTGTGCGTGTTCGGACCTATTCATGAGTCACCCCTGGCGCATAGAACACTCATCAAGGTGAGCGCGTTGGTAGGTCTTGCTGTAAACAATGAGAGGACGACTAGCATTCCAATGGTTCAACGTCGCCTATGTTGCGCAGACAATTGCAGTAAAGTCCTCAAGGATCAGTGTCACCTGTTCTAGCTGCATTGGATCGTACTGTCCGCAATGTGTAGGCAAGTCTGTCCAAGAAGTGAGACAGACAAACCAAGTTGCTGACACAATTTGGTTTTGCCCAACATGTCAAGTCATTCCAGTCGTCAACTGTTTATCTTTGCTCATGAAAAAGTGCGATAGGATGACTGAGATAATCGTGCATTTTGTAAATACTAAGCTCGATCCCACGGAGGTAAATATGGCCACGATAATACCTTACCCAGCCAAAGTAAGCTCCGAATCTAAGCCGAAGAAGAGAACTAGACGCTCCAACCGCACTGCAGCGTCTGTGACTCTAAATCCACTGGGTCACCTCACTCCTTTAAGTAGACAAGCTTCAAACATGACTGCTTCCACTTCGCCAACCATAGCCACTTCACTTGGAGATGCAGACATGACACCAACAACTCAGGACCGAAGGAAATCAGGTGCCGAGATAAAGCAGGTAACCTATGCATCCATTGCCTCGAAAAACACACCGGGAGCGACACATATAGGTCCGTCTTCAGTACTGAGCACGCGTGGCGCAAAGTAACTTTCACCGTCAACTCCAGTGGTGCCTTCTGAACAACCCGAATTGCCGGTAAAAAGTATAAGGCCAACACTCGCTGGACAATACCACGGGTTCAAGGAGAACTGGTCCAACCGCAGGCTGTTCCTGGAACCACGGAAAATTTGAAACCATTTGAAAAATTCGACTAATTGTCCGTAAGACCCCCTACGAAAACGTTTGCGGCGGCAAAAGACACATCACCAACACGAAGTAAGACTGCCTCAATCACTAGCGACTGAAGACAACGAATGGTTTAAACTAATACCTAGAGCTGAAAGGTGTTGGAAGAGTATAGCAGCTAAAAGTCAGCAAAGAATGGGAAGTTTTCGAATGTAGCTGAAAAAGCGATGTGTGCACAGGCTCTACAGTCTGACGAGAAACAGCCTTAGCGGAATAATCCAACTAAGATCGTAGCCCAAGTCCGAAGGCTCTCCTGCAACGGAAGATAATACGGAACCCGCAACACACAAACCACGGAAACACAAGAAAAAAGAAGAATGTGATGGTTAGTTGCAGCATTACTCATGCTGGTTGCCTGTCGAACGGGCGAGCTGAGCGGATTCGGCGCGACAGTCTGAAAGCTTATTCATCACCTCCAATCAAACAACATCGCCCACGCGTATGAGCGAGAAGCGCCTCGTAAGCCTGCATGGCCAATTGGCTCGATCAATGATTATGCTATCCTTCCCCCAGCGGCAATCCATCAAGGAAGAAGGAATGAGAATCATTCAACGGTACGCAGTTTTCCTATAAATGACATGTGAACATCTGATCAAATAGATTCCTGATCGAGGTCCAGACTTGCGTTTTTGGTTCACGGGGGCCACACGATAATGAACATCCTTGTGTCACATTCTTTTAACCCAGATGACCAGCGCGTGCTTGATTTCCCTCTTGTTTTGCTTCCCACGGTGAGTACGAATGGTGAGTATAGGCCGCAAAATGAATTTCCGCTTCTGTTTCGGTCGACTGAGACAGAAGCAAGGAAAAGTAGACTTCCAGTAGCAATGGATGTTTCGCATAATTGGACCACATAAGTGAACGCTCGCAGTTTTCTGTTGCTTTGTGCTCTTTGTAACCTGCGATGGACTCACCCTATACATGTCTGTTTTCTCGAACATTTGTCCGGTTCACTATGAGCATTTTACGGCCCTACTATGTACGCTGATCAGACCTCATCTAGAGAGCTTTAGCTCGAGTTATCGTGAAATACAAACTTATTGTTACGTTAGCATGTGGAGAGTTCAAAACAGTCAGAACTCTCTCCGTATGTTTCTTTTAGGGAAATAACCCTGCGGCTTTTGCTTGAAAGGTCGCTGAGTCCTACACAGAGCAGGTTGGTTTGGCTTTTTGAAATTGGATTGGACCAGTGAACAGTATTAGATGATCGGTAACACATATGCTTGTAAAGTCATAGCTAAGCTTCGGTGAGATAAAAAGGGCAACATATGTATCCGAGTGTCATCATTTCTATCTAAATTTGAGAGTCAGTGTTCAGCAAACTTAATGGTGACGGAATATCGCACGCCAAATTCATAAATTGCACTACATTACGAGACATTTGTACCATAGGAAATCACACTTGTCCATGGCAAATGACTTCTACCACAAGTGGACCGAGGATTCAAGTACAAATGGATCGTCATAAATGAGGAGTATGAGTATCTTGCCTTAGTTATGGATAGACGACTTTAACATAATCAGCAAATAGGCAAGTAGAATCGTGCGCTAATCTCTAGTACACATTCATTACAGATATGGGAAAGGGAAGACGTTCAAGAACACTCGATCGGATTATCGCACAAAACTAACTGAATCGGGTAAAATTCTTTGACACCCAACAGTGTATATGCAATACTTGATTGGTTCACGCGTGACACGTTTGGCTGATCGTGAAGCTTGTGAACACATTAGCTCATTATTATGTCTCCTGGCTCTGTCCCAAGCACTTCTTCGACCTCATCCATACAGTGGGCATTTACGGTAAGGCTTGGTTCCACTATAACTAATATCTTGGGATGGTATTTTGTATCACCATTGGATATTTGTCTTTTGTACCGCACTAAGCATTGTTACTACAAAGCTGAAGCAGACTTTCGTCAGTACCGTGATAATTACCTGTGCGTCCGATAACGAGACGACCCGGTGGATTCGGCTCTACATCGACACCAATGAGACGATTTCGTAAAAGTATCTTCGCCCCAATCATCGCGGCATGGGCTCCACCAAATATAGTTTGGTTGAAGCCTCTGCAACTGTTGTCATGGCAACTATGGCTAGGACAGACCGATGAGTCATTGGGCAGGGAGTGTCCGCGTTTGTTCTCTATTGGTGTGCTATCCGTTCGCATAGGGAGTAATGTACAAAAATGATTGTCAGTGGAGTGTCACATAGCAGCGTGTTAAGGTGAACAGCACTGGCGTTTGGCCAAACGACGATTTCCTCTGTTTTGCTCATGGACTCTTCGCCACGCTGACCGTGGGGTTGGAGCCTAATTTTCATCCGGCACAACGAATGAAACGAAAAGAAGCCACATGCAACCTCCTGTTGAGCGGCGTACACACTATATCCCGCATGGTCCTCTAAGTTAACATTAACTGCCAAAATTCCACAAGTAACCCATAATAGTGAGCGTTATGTTTCGGCCTCCAACTTCCTCTAATAGTTTCATACGTGGAATGTTCTCTCCTTTTTGAAATCAGGCGTTTCCGGATACGATCATCTGGAATCCTGAGCCAACGATTAGCTGGAAGCGCACTTTTCATCCCAAGTGCTGGCCATCGCCACTGGGATACGGCCGTGTAGTGTTCGTAAATTACATTGCGAGGTGAATCCTGGCTCTGCGTCTGACCGCTGGAAGTCGGATGAGATGAAACTGCATTGGAAGTCGACCTTACAGCTTTTCGAGGCTACCCTACCACAGTGGTGCAAAAAGTACGAAATGCAACGCGCTACTATCGCAGGTTGCACATCACATCTAGGAGGTAGTAGGATGCGTTTTCGAAATGACTGCATCCAACTCTCCATTCACTACAAAGCTATTCCCACGTTACCCAATTGGAGCTACTCCAGACATTGTGGTGCTTTCAATACGCAAATGAATGAACAAAACCAACCCCTTTTATCCAGTCGTCCATAGAACGTTCACTTGTTCATGGAGGCAGATTCTTCTAGCAATATTATTACTTACTACAAATATTACCATTTTTTGAGACCTGAACAACTGTGTCCGGCTCTTTCCGCATAATTGCATGGACATTTCTATACAATACTTCCCAAGACTTTCCATGCAAATTCAGTATTACTCCAAACGTTAAAGCTAATTCCAAACCGCCCATACGGTTTTAATAAATCTATGTCACGGTGCTTTAGACAGTCCCCTCCAAAGTCCACCGTTCATATTCGCAAATAATTTAGCTTTATCTTGGGCAAGCTTAGGATCTGCTATGGCAAAACACACTCCACCAAACATTTGCGACCTGATATTTAACATTCTGGAACAAATATTTCCAATTGCTGAAAATCCTGGAAAAACCTTCACGAAACTTTGCGGGTCCCAGACACTAAGGTGAACTTGACGCAGGGTGATCTGCGAACAGAGCAACTCAGTTTGCGACTATTTTGCGGATAATCCATCACTCTTTCACTGCTCAATATTGAGCCTATACTCATTCTACAACGATATGGTAGCTTCCCGAGATGAATATAAAATTGTCCGGGTAATCTTAACACAGTGGAGAGTTTCCGAGGTGTTTTCTGCCAACGCTACACTCCACGACCGACCGGTTCCGTCTTGGTTTGGACTCCTCAAGGGGGGGGAGAGAGGAGTCTTACACAACGGTTCATGGCTTTCAAGATTGCGTGTCGCAATCCAGACACACGACAGGTACTACAAACCCACTAATGAACTCGTAACCGTTGTGTCAAGCGCTGCTGTGGAGTTCTGGCCCAGTGACTAAGATGAAAGCCGTAAACCGCTGTACAGGGCTACTCACTCCGCTAAAGCTACTCCTACCTGACGAGTCCAAATCAGGACGAAACCACTCGGTTGTTGAGTGCCGCATTGGGCGAAAGCAGCTCCGAAACTCTGCACTTCGGATGCGGTCCCAGTCATCTCGTTGACGTATGTTTGCTCCAAAGCAAACCGTTGCCTCAATCGACACTGCGTGTCGCAATCCAGACACACGGGGCGTACTCCAAAACCCTCTAATGAAATCCTAACAGTTTCGGCATTTGGGACGGATTTGTTATGGGCATTCAAGCACTAAATGTCTTCACTTTCAAGTTCCCGTTGGATATTTTATTCTCACTCGATAGTTTGTTCCAGGCTATATGTTCGCCTAAACTCGTGCCTATCCCATACCGTGTTTAGCCGGTATATCATACGTTGCAGCCAGTTGTCTACTGATGTCAATGCAAAATCAATGAACAATGAATTTCTACGGGTTAAGAAGCGTTGCTTTACAAGTCGCGTTGGATAGTTGGTGGGGATATCAACATAACATAATGATAATAAGGATAGTAAAATAGTGTCTGCTTTTAATTTGAGAATAAGGACTTATCATTTGCTTCGCTGTAGTCCTGCGATCCTCTTAGGTTCATAGCACCCACAGTTAACAATAAATAATTCCATGGTAAACTACAGGTGTAGGATGGAGACGTAGTGTTAAGTAACAAAGTGTAAGTGGATGAGTGCATCATCCAACCGTCTTTTAAATATTGTTCGTTTCGGTGCAGAGACGACTGATTCTGGCAGAGCATTCCACGGGTGACAGACACGAATGGAAAAGAAATTTCTGCGGCACTCCAGACGACTGTATTTTTCTGCGAGTTTTAATGAGTGGCCGCTCAGGTTTGTACTGCTGCTGAGTTGCATTAAAGGGCGGCACACGTGATGTGGGTCTCGCAGAATCAAGTATGCCATAACCAGGTCGCCTCGTAGTCTGCGATAGATTCCACTGAACAATTACAGTCGTTGCAGCCTCTCCTGGTAAGAAAGATTGCGCATTCCAATTTCGTTCTTAGATGCCCGACGTTGTGGCTGCTCCAGTACATTAAGGTCGTGTTTCAGCCCTGGGTGCCAGGCTTGAATTGCATATTCGACATGGGGGCGAACATACACACTGGTCATTTGTCGAAATATGGAGCTGTTTATTTGTCCAAACACCCGCCTCAACAGCCCGACGTGTTGGTTCCCGGTCTTCGTGGCCTTTTCGGATCGCCTGGAGCAACCTAAGTCATCTTGAACCAGGACACCCAAGTCACGTTCGAGAGTTGATTGTTGCAGTACATCCGTTCCAAGTCGATATGAGTAGGTGCTCTGATGTCGGATAGAAAGCATCTTGCATTTATTGACGTTGAAATGCAATAAGTTTTGGGTCGACCATTGACACACTCTATCTAAGTCACTCTGAAGCCCATGATGGTCGCCAAGGAGATTGTCGCATCTGCTGTGGATCGGAAGCCGACGTATCGTCTGTTCATGCTCTGTTTGCTTACCGTGCGTCAGCTTGTTTGCCGAGTCCAGAGGATCAGTTACTTTGCAAGAACCCGTGGCAAGCGGTAATTGTTTATTACTAAAGTCGCTTATCCTAGGTGTGTTCGTTCATACATTGGATGCATCCGCTCATCTGCGTGATTTCCATACAGTTACTTTGGAGGCATCCGCTCATCCGCGTGATTTCCATAGAGTGTTTCCCAACTGGTGCTCGTCTCTGTGTTTACTCCTCGTGCACATGGAACTGGAATCCTGAGGTCATCTTCAACTTTGGGGAAGTCGACAAGGCTCGCTGTTGGTGTGTCAGCTTGCAGCACACTACTTATATCCGGTTCAGTAGTATCTACCTTCAATCCACCACAACTTGACCCGTGCGCGTGTGTTCACCTGTGCGAGTGTGTAGACGACTGCCCCCACTCCATATCCAGGCCACACTATGCAGAACTCAACTACTGGAATTGACTACAGGTGTACGTCTGGACACGTTCGTTGAATTGTTACCTGTGACTATTAACGACAAACAGCCGTGGAATCTAACCCACCTACCAAATTCCAACTGCGAGAAAGAACACAAGGTTGGTTTTCATTGTATTATCTTGGCGGTTGAGTCTGAACAGTGGCAAGCTTAGAAGGCGATGGTCCCACCGGTCTCGTCTTATTCGGCAAGCTAAGCCTAATGTACTTTCCACGCCACCAGCAAAGTGCATAAAATGCGAGGCCACAAAAGAAAACCGAAGCTGTCCCTCTACTAACAATAACCTCATAGCAGAACTAGATGATAAATTGTTTACTTTGGAATCGCAACTTAATGAGATGAGAAGAATGCTGGCACTCTTTGAAGCTCTCAGACATCACCTGACTTCGCTCATGAGTTACCCATTGGAGAAGCGTGATTCTGTTCTGACGGGAAAAGCCAGGCAGTTGCTTGCCTCTGAAGTGCACGAACGAATGTGCAGGGCAAAAAATGTGATTGTTTTTAACGTTCCGGACAGGTTGGGTCTGGATAAAGTAAAATTGACGATACTGAAAGCTTGTAACATGTCTGACGTCGACAGAAAATGCCAACGTTCGAACAAGACACCGAAACGTTGTCATCCGATCATTTTTCATATTTTTGAGCGAGGAAGTCGCGCAGCGATTCCTCAATGGTGGACCCATCCTAACACTGTACACCTAATTTAATGGCATTTTGATTAAGCAAGCTAGGACACCCCTACAAAGATCCGAAATGGAGATAGTGCCGCGAACACCGAAAGAATAACTAGACTCTTCGAAAAATCTCATTCCAACGTCCAAAAGGCGAGCGCATCCAAGGTGGGTACTAGTTGCATTGATTTTGACCACGATAATTTATCAGCTTTGTCAACCACCTCCAAAGCCGTCCTTCCTAGCTCCACTGAAACACTCTCTGAACAAGGAACGGATAAAGCAGGATCTCTTTTTCCTGACAGCGGCAAGCTCATTAAATTGAACTCCTCACGCATAAGGATTAAAGCAAAGCTTGAGTGCGTGGAACAGTGGAGCAATGACAACTCGTTGAATGTACCACAGTCCGGTCCCAAACACCGAGACACGTCCACGGGTATACAACCTGGTGTAATTCATAGTTCATTGCCGCCCACAGACAACTTGTCCAATCCAGGGATCATTGCTTTCAAAAGGCGTATGGCTACAAAATACGTTTACACCTAAAGTTTGCTCATTCAACAGCCTCCAACAACCACCGGGGAAAACATTCTTCTTTTTTATAAGACCACTAACATCTGTCTCTTGGCTACGCCTACTTATCATCCCACATTCCGCAGCCATCACTGTAAGCGTGCAGATAAAGAAGAACATCGGCCAATAGGACAATATTATTCCCTGCTCTGATCCATTTTCCTTCAAACATTCACGCGACTTCTTCCAACAACCACTTTTTAGTGGCGACAGGAATGGACTTGCACCCATTCCCATCCCAGATACACCCGGCAGAGGTCAAGATTTTAATCCCACTCTTCCTCCAGTTTGTCCAGGTGGCAAAGCTAGTTCCTTGCTAAACCGACGGCAGCCTAAGAATGATACCTCGGTTCCTTCGTGCCCCCTACTATCTCGATATCCACACATGACACACTGCCCTTATGAACAAACGTTCTAATGGCTAACTCGGGCGCATCATACTCGCATTTACATACCAAGTGCACCAGGCTTTAACCCAAAAATCCAAACGATCATACGACAGACAGCAATAATTTCCTAATACTCAGTACAATTTTAGTGATTCTGGTTAATCTCAGATCCATAATCAACAAACGTCATTTTAAAGTACTGGGGATGGTGACACGTCTCAAACCTTGTGGTTCTGTTGGAGTTTATATCCTGAGGTTTCTTCTATTCCCATTCTGACACAATGAAATAATTGATTTCTCCTTTCGTGACAGTTAAATGGCGCTGGTTTGCATGTGATCAAAAGGCGTGAGGTGATATCATCGTGCAACACCCGCCTTCGCATTGTATTATGTAAATGTGGTTTTATAAACACACTTGCACAGTTCAATGACCGACAAGCGATTCTCGTCACTCAAACCTGGTGTTCTTCAGACACGCTTGACTCTACTCTGATGATCCTAAACTACCACCTATTTCGAAAAGATCACTGCGATAGAAAATATGGAGGTTGTATTATATACGTGCACAAAACATTTACAGCTAAACCTACAGATCACCCACAATTGGAAAATATCTCTGGATCTATCTGGCTGTCATTTGCAAGTGCCTCATCTTACATACTACCCGCATGGGCTTACAACCTACAGAATGCGTTTCACGTGAGTCACCAACACCACATCTGCATTGGACTTCACATCAGGGTTGCCACACAGCCAGAAGATAATTGCTGGTCATCCCACCCAAAGTCTAGGTTGCACGGCCACTTTTCTTTCTTCCAGCAGAGCAGGGGCTGGACAGTGGGTTACCAGTCAAACCACGTCCGCCAATGTATTGAATTTAATATTCTCAATGGGGATATTCAACCCATAATCTTAAACAATCTGCATGGTAGCGACCATTTAAGGATCCGACTTAGTTTCCACGCTAAAATGGTCAATAAACTCGTCTCTACATAACCCCTTACAATCCATAAGATAAACTAGGATTGCCTTCAGCATTTCATCCATTTCTCCGAATTAGGATGTATTTTTCCTCTTTAGCAGTGTGTACACCGCTGTGGAGCAGTTAAATAAACGTCATAGCCATCCTTACTCCACATGGTGTTCATATCCCTCATGTCTACAAAGCTGTCGTCGAACACCTAATCAGCAAAAGCCACAAAATTAGCTGCAAGATGCAGAAAGACGCATGATTTTTCACTTATCTTATAAATGCACAAATTTGCCACTACAATCAAATGTGCGCAATTAGGACGACGAAAAAGTGAAGAACATATAGTCTTACGAACAAGCTGCAAAGCTAGGGAGCTTGTCAAAATACTGCATCGTAGAACCAGTGACCGCTCTCCTCTGATTACTGAAATTCTTGGCGGTAAGGGCCACTTACTACCTGACCCACCTGAAATCTGTGAAGTATTCAGTGACTTTTTGCCTCTACCAAGAGTCGCGAAGCTGACCCTGTGCCTATGCGTACAGAGCTTAGAGTAACCAACCTCTTAAGCATTGTTGATGTCACTCTCAACGATATCCATCAACTTATCAAGTCAATCAGGCCATCCTCTAAGCTGGGATCTGATGATATTTCACAGACAGTCGTTAAACTAGGGGAGTCTAATATACCACTGCTCCTGATGTGTATATTTACCCTATCTCTGGAATCTATGCACTTCCCAGGTCAATGGAAAACGTCATTTATTATGCCTCGGCATAAGGGAGGTCACAAACAAAATATTGCTAACTACCGACCAATTCACCACATTCGGATAATCGCTAGGTTAATTGCAGAACTGGTCAGAAAGAAGATTGTGAACTTTGTCGATTCTATGATTCGCAGCATGGCTTTCTCAGCAAACGATCATGCATCACCTGTCAGCTGCATTACCTGAACCACATTTCAGAATCAATCGATTCCAGATATGCCGTAGTAATTCCGTTTCTTGACATACACCAAGCGTTCGACCGAGAATCTCACAAGCGACTGTTACAAAAGTTGGAGAACTTTGAGATCCGGGACCCAGTACTAAGTTGGCTATCGTCATACCTGAATAGTCGTCATCAGGTAGTCACTTTAGGTGATTACCGCTTTTACCCACGCTCAATCACCAGTGGAGTCATTCAAGGGAGCGTGCTCGGTCCCACACTCATTTTGCTTTACATCAATAACATCATCACATCAGTAAAACACGGTACTCCATTTTTATTTGCTGATGATATCAAAATCGTCCATAAGCTTCTGCATGACGAGCTCCGCAGGACATTACTGCTCATTCAAAATGATTTACATTCCCTTGAGTCATGGTGCTGCACATGGGTGATGAACCTCTTGGCTAAGAAATCAAACATCATATCTTACGGCTGCTGCATCCCCGAAGGATCTACCACCCTTAACAGTGAATGCGTACCTACACAGTTGTGCACGCGAGATCTTGACGTTAGGCACTCGTCTACGTTCAATTCCTCCGAACAGGCGCAGTACCGAGTAGGACGTGCCAGACAATTGATGTCCAATAAATCAAACAAAATCCACACAAATGCTAGAGTTGGGCCTTTCAAGCTACTCACTCGTCCCGGCCTCGGATCCCGTGACGACAAAATCAGAAAGAGTGACAGAATTGTTGTGGAGCAACTGCAGAGGTCATTTGCTAAACATATGATTGGTGCTCACTCGGCGATGAGTTATCAAAGACGGTGCAGGAAGCTTCAACTCGAACCACGTTGGATTCGGACAATTGAAGCACAACTTATCGCTACTTTTTAATGTGCAACACGAAAGATCTATTCCGACTTGCCTACACTAGAATTACGATACACACAATGCGTGCGCTTCGCAGTAAAGATGTTACACTAAATATACCGAAGACTTGAACGAACGTCCGCTCCAATTTCTTCCTGGTCAGATATGGATATCAGTGGAATAATCTACCAGGTCCCGTCCTACGACAATGTGAAAACATTTACAATCAGACTCCCCAGTTACATTGAGGTAAATAGCCTAATCACTATATTCACCTAAGATAAATCCCTTGACGTGCTATTTGAAGGGTCCAAAATCATCTAAAAACCAATGTTTTCAAAACTAGATTTTAGCTTCAACCGTCCACCAGAACGTAACCACATGAAACGCATAGCCCAAAATTCCACCTATGCATTTCACACATGTAAGAGCATGGATAGTTTGTACACATTGATCGGTGCTGTTTCAGAAATATTTTTTTTTGCATCAGGAGAAATATACGTATTGTTAATATTCTCGATGTACTGCTGAGTGATGCAGTCGATTGATCACGTCGATTTCGGTGTGCCTCGTGAAAATCGAGCATAAATACGGAACGGTATAATTATTCCGAAGTGTGTGATTGCGCTTCGCTAATTGTGTCTGTGGGGATTTGGAATCGATCGTATGCTACCACTTAACATCGCGCTGCAATTCGAACTCTAAGCTTCGTGTATGATTCAGGCCAATCGGACACTGGTTTCCGTTTTCACCAGGGTTTCTCTGTGATGGTTCGTTTCCGCGATTTAATAAATTCAGTAGATCAATAGTGTGTAATGGGATAATAACCCTAACTTTACAAGACTCACAGGATGGATATGCAAAAGAAAATTAAAATTAAAATGTTCCAATGTGAAACGTGGTTTCAGTGATTAAACCATTGCACTTTAGCAAACTGTTGTGTATCGTTTATCGTTAAGATGAAAGTCTAAGATTCTTTCGAATGTCGCCATATCTGGTGCGTTCACCACATAGTTTGGTAATGCATTCCAGTGAGAACAGATTCTAAGTGAGTAAAAATCTACAATTCAGACGGGAGTGTTGCATCATTAATTTCAGATGGTAGCCTAGACTTTGTTTGAAAGGGGCTAGGGTCAGCAGTGAGGTATATGGATGCTCACTTTTAGTTAGTATCCGGTATGCGAGAATAAGATTTCCGTGAAGCCGTCGGTATTCTGGGGAGAACAAAACCGAGTACACGAAGTCGTAGCTCAGAGCGGATAATCCACGGGTTGCCTTTATGGCTCTTCTTTGGGATTGTTCCAATAGGCGAATGTCTCATTTTGACCATGGACACCACGCGGGAATTGCATATTCAACGTGAGGACGAATCTAGGAGTTAATCAGCATCGGTACTAGCCGTCGCTCAAACGCGCCGAGAGCTCGCCTCAAAAGTCTCAATGGAGCGAATCGTCAAACTCTCTTACACGAGTATACCTAAGTCATGTTCACTAGTCACGTGTTGCAGGACGTGTTGCCCTAAAGGGTATGCGTTGACGAAGCTGCTGCGCACCTCCAGCAGGTGGCACTTTGCAGGGTTCAGTGGGAGCTGGTTCGCCTCTGCCCACGCGTTAATTCGAGTCAGACCATCCTGAAGATAGACACGGTCGGATGCTAAGCGATTTGCTCTCCGTATTTTAACATCGAATGCAAATATTTCCATCAGGGATAGAATGTCTGCTGGAGGGTCATTAATGTAGACAAAACAGTATCGGGCCGAGGAAGAATCCTTTTGGTACACCACTGGAGACGCACACCTTTTCAGCCTGAGTGTCGGCTACTCTTACCTTGATTGCTCTGTCGTGTAAGTAGTCTTCCAACCAGGTGAGAGGAAAACGTTGATACCGTAGTCAGCAAGCTTTTGGAGGAGAAAGAAGTGATTGACCTTGTCGAACGCTTTAGAAAAATCCAAGTACATCACATCTATGGGGATTTCTTCATCAGCCGCCCTGGTTCATGAGTCCCGAGTAATCAGCAAATTGGTGAGACAAGATCGTCTGCGTCGGAACCCATGTTCGGCATTAGGAATTACCTGTTGACTTTCAAAGTATCTCGTCATTTCATCTGCGATTACCGATTCCATAACTTTTGACAAAACAGGAAGGAGAGTAATAGGTTGGTAGTTAGCATGATCCGAGCGCTTACGTCCTTTATATATTGGAGTGATAATTCCATTTTTCCACTCCGATGGGAGTGTACGGGAGTTAAGCAGACACTGGAAATATGTTGCCAGTGGTGTTGCTATGGTGGGAGCAAGGGCTTTTAGTACTTTTGGGCAGATCATGTCGATTCCAGGGGCACTGTACTCCCGGAGAGACTGTAGTTTGCTTGCAACAGCTGCTGGAGTAAAGGTGACGCTGGATAAGCCAACGACATTTGTTGGGAGTTGATAGGGCGAAGGTCCCATGACATTTGTAGCTACCGAGCCAAACTGCGGAAGTAGAGCGTTCGCAGTATTCACAGTAGTAGTTGTTAGGCCACTGGCCGTCTTGAGTCGTGGTGTTCTGGGATTAACCTTACTTTTACCATTTCCATATCTGTATAGTAGGTTGGTGTTACTCGTAAATTACAGCAAATGGTCTCTTGCCATTCATACTTATCGACACTAATGAGCGAAAACGATATCCATGGTGTCTGAATAAATTTCTGAAACACATGCACATGACATTTCGGACAACAGCCCCTTTCATTACATTTTTTTCTCTCGGCCCAAATATCTATCATGTGATTGTGAAGAATCCTGATTCAGTGGCAGGTAAAAATAGCAGAACGATTCTGATTACTCTGTGTAACATAATTTGCAATTGCATCCATGTTTATCTCTGAAAATGTATTGATGAAATGTCATGGAAAAGTTGTACCATTATTTGATCTGTTCCTTATAGAGAACAGCTTCTCGCATCGTCAAGGAATATACAATTTATTAATTAATGTATTTATAATTGCAGTCGTTTCTGAGTGCTTTGTAATTCTGACATATGGTAGCACATGGGTTTAGCAATTGTTGCCTCCAAATCTCATCTCATCTGTTGATCCAGATGTTCTGCTTCGGATCGACGTATTTGTCCGGCGCGATGCTCGTAATGGTACAACCTTTCATGCTGATTGTATGACCCAGTTAATCTTATCTTTCAATTCATTGCATGCGTCATTCGCTGAACTGTCTGTTTGTAGGCCCCAGTCAACGGTTGCTGCTAAGGGGTGTAGCTACAAATAGTGCGTAATAGTTCGTTGAGTCTCTCTTTCTTTATTAACAATACTGGCAAAACACACCTAACCAAATGTTAGAAATGAATGGTTGGTACGTTCCAGCGAAGGGTCGTATCCTACTGACTCAACCATCAACTCTTAATTAATCAAGATTAAGTCCACGCGTGATGGCTTGTTTGAACTGATGTATCTGGTTGGTCGATGCAATTGCTTGTACAAAACGCTCATATCCATGAATTCAAGGAGTATCGATTTAAATGATGGCCCATTAGGGAACATTGATGCTATTGAAGGAACATTAAAGTCAGCCATTATAAGATAGTGACAGCAGTTTTGTGAAACAGCATAGCAGGGAGCGTTTAACAGAATGTTATCGCTGTCTGCTGACGAGTTCGGAGGCCTTTAGATAAGAGCTAAGAGGCAAGCTTTACGCGTCTTCTGTGAATCAACCTCTCGACCTGCTAGGTGCAGTCGGCAAAATAGTGTGTGGGGAATAACGAGGGAATTTTCGGTAAGAACCTCACATTTCAGGTACTCTCGATAGTAGAGAGCAACACCGCCACCGTGAGATGGACGATCATTTCGAATGACTGAGATCTCACCGAGTGCAATCTCTGGATCTAGTATGCCGTTTGAAAGCCAAGTTTCAGTAACTGCTATGAGGTCCCAAGTTGTTGTTTCATGTCGATGGCGCAGTTCCGAGAGCATAGAATACAACCGCTGAATGCTGGTGTAGCAGAATTGTATTGGTTGACGCATTAGGAGCTCGGTTCACTGTAACTCAGTGTACGGGGTTTCCTTTATCGTTCGTTTGTGTGGGTCTGTAAATACCAATGAACACGCCGAAATGGCTTCCTGCAGACTCGAGCAAGTTCGACAAGGCTGAGCGGATGATTCCATCTTCCGCTGCTGTCGGTTGTGGCAGGAATATAATGTAATAAATTTCCCGGTACAAATGAACGTGGGAGTTATTTCAGATGTCAAGTTGGGAATCTGCTTAATTCACCCACGAAGAGTGAATGTGCAGCTGCAACACACAAGCGATCTGGACATAGATGACTAATGAAATGAAATTTTACAACAGGAAAGACATATAGCAATAGTTGTTAAAGAGAACGCTGCAAGGGCCAACAGTATTGAAGTAATTTACCCACCAGCTTCGCTAACTAGATTTTGAATAGTCAAGAAATGTATAAACAAGTGACAACTGACGCATCATGCGTCCGTTTACGGGCATACATTGTTCTGTACATCTGTCTGGTCGAGGAATTGGATGCTCATTCGAACAAAGCCCTATAGATGAGATGACTACTACCATTGAGAATTTTGGATGCTAATTTGCTGCAGGAATTGACGTCGTTGAATACAATAATATTAACAAGTTTAGACCATTGTTTCAACATAGATGTTTCACCAATCTGAAGTCTTTACTCTAGAGTCCAGGACAGATGAATGGGACGCAGTAGGTCCAGCTGGGTAACACGTACACATTTATAAATTTTAGGATTAGGCAGCTGGGTACAGAGGCATTCCGAGGACCTCTAACGTAGAACAGGTTACCTGACTCTAGTGAACATTTGATTTACGTGAGGGGACTACTGCTCAGTGCCAATCTCAGGTATCCCACATGTTGTGCAAGACTTCTCACCTTCATCGTCGATATAATTTGTGGATACTGCGTGATGAGTCGTTGATAGCAATAACCCTTACCCAGTGAAAAAATAATGTATCTGTAATTTGAAATTGTTGGGAAAATTAGATTGGAACCAACAAAATGTGGATTTATTATTAGTTGTTAGTTTAATTTTAAAAAGGCGCATGCAAATTTGATCCTGCCTCAGACCAAGACCGTGAATGGCCAATCTCACAAGGTCGTTAGTGGACCCAAGTCTTTCATTGGTGAATGCCTGAGTTGTCCTCCAAATAAATTTCGCTTGAAGGTGTTGCATTCTGCCTTGGTGGAGTTGGGGCTATCGATTGGTAGCCGAATCTGTGTTCCGTCCGTGAGCTGAATTGTTTTACTCCTGTGGGTTCACGGTACCTGCGTAGGTTCATACTGGTTTGTGACAGTGACCGTTGGATCGTAGCAGAAATGTTCAGCGATAGGCTGCGGGCTTGGAACCAAGTTTTGAAGTTGTCCAGGAGGGTTTAAATCCAAGCAAGCTATCACATCTAAGGAGGACTTTGAACGGCGAGATGCGTCTGTGCCAACGTCCTTCAAAGAATAAGCGTCGTAAAAGTCTCCGAAACAATTGACCTATACTCACAAGTTCCTTTCTTTGGCCCCGGAATGATTATTGAGCTCTGTCAGTTGGCGGCGATCATGCGTTACTTAAAGTATAACATGTCCGAATCGTACATTGTTTACCAGTTTACTTGCACCTGTGGTGCAAAGTACCTCGGGCATACGACCAGGCGTCTGTCGGTACGAATGGCTGAACATTGTCCAGGGTCATTGCGGAGAGGCATGCACAGAAGTATCAACAGCTCAATTATGGAGCATCTGATTCTTAGTGGGCATCAGATTCTGACAAAAGATGCTTTCAAAGTCTATTATGCCGTACCGAGGCGATACCCGAAAGGGCTAAGGAAACGCCTCCTGCAGACAGCTGAAGCCATCGCGATCAGGCTAACACAACCAGAGCTATGCAAGCATAGGGTGCTCGTGCAACCCTTGACAATGCCATGGCCCTGATGATAAGGTTCCCCGGAGTATCTCGCTTAACCGGGTGCTATTTATTTGCGTAATTAACTAATTTTATTTGGTTAGTAATTTTGCCCTTTCTGTTTACACAAGTTATTTAGCTGTCGGTTAGCCCGATCACGATGTCACCTGATTAAATCGATTCGAGCATCAAATGAACATACTAAAACTGTTCAAATCGTTCCATCCGTCCTCTTTGTTACTTGCACCAGTTTACTAATGCATTTTACAGTCCTGTAGTTGTATTTGCCTGATGTGATCTGCCGAAAAGAGATCTCTTTGCAACACTGTGTTTTAAAATTCGACAAAAGCCTATGCCAAATAATCAGCACTATCTTTGGGGACGATAGGCAACAGTTAATCCGGACCGGTGTATTGTTCGACTTCATGTTTAGATTCAACGCCGACCGTCGGTACAGCCGTTCATCCATCACGGATATCCGCAACCAGACGCTTTTTGTAGGTGCATAGGTTTCCGATAACGTATAGACTCATATCATGCTTAGCATCTGGTAGCATGTAGTATTTCATTGCGCCACTCAATCAAGTTTCTGTAAGGTAACGTTGGATTTTGCTGTCTTTCCTATTGAGGCTATTACCTGCTATCTAACCACGACAAAGTTCCCAGTTTGGTGACGCATTTTTAACGGTACGCACCCAAAGTACTTCGCAGCTTATTCGGAATTTTGAGATAAAATCATGGCCAATTCTGGCCACACGCTGAAAGGCCTCTCAATCGCGACATACCAGGCGATATACACAGTTCCCATCGACCAGTGGCGTGCCTCAAGGAACTGTACTTGGGCCAGCATTATTTCTTATTCATATCAACGATCTTCCGCAGCAGCTCCAGTCACCATGTGTCCTGTTTGCAGATGATTTGAAAATCTGGAGGATCATTGAAAACCAGGACGACTGCGCTCGCCTCCAGCATGACTTAGAGCGACTGTCAACGTGGTCCACTGAAATGCAACTCCCTCTTAACGCAAGCAAGTCGGAGTTCATCAGTATCACCAGACGTCCAGCCACTCGATCATACACCTTGGACGGCCAGTTGCTTCATCCCAACACATCTGTCAGAGACTTAGGAGTTCTCTCACGACATGATTTAAGACCACTAGAAAATACAGAGAAATTGTACCGTGCGGGACTTCGTATGCTCTGGGCATTACGACGCAGTTTCTCCACCTGGTGCGAAGAAACCGTCTCTCGTCTATTCACCTCGCTCATTAGACCAATCCTTGAATACGGTGCCCCAGCTTACCATCCGATAACCCAATGGGAAACTGAAAAACTGGAGAAAATACAGCATATCGCAACTAGAATGATACCAAGTCTACGAAAGCTTCCATATGAAAAACGTTGTGAAAAGCTCGGACTCTACACACTATCCTATCGCCGAGTAAGAATTGATCTAATTGAGACCCATCGAATACTACACTTGAATCACTTCCCCATCCTGCGGCCAATATTTCACCTGCGAGAACCCTGTAACACCCGAGGACATCGTTACAAACTCAGGGTCCCCAGCATGAACAAAGTATCACATCAGCTCTGTATCGAACGAAGAATCGTAAACTTATGGAATACACTACCAGAAGGATTAATAGAGGCCGATTCTGTGAAGTGTTTTAAAACCCGTATCGACGATTATTTTGGAAACCTGTGCTTTTGTGAAACGATGCACATACAGTGCCAAAAGAAGACATTGTATGTCCGGAAATAATGACGCTAGTACAAATTTCTAACCGAACACGGATAAACGACTAACGGACCAGACACAACTGCTGATAATTCACAAGTAAATTTTGATTTTTCGTAATTCGATAGAGTTGTACAGAAACCTTTCTACTTGCTCTTAAATACAGTCTCAGTCTCAGTCTCAGTTGATCTATAGGAATAAAGTGCGCGGGTCAGGTCATCCCCAGCATTATATTGCTTGTTTCAGTTGCAGCAAACCTTTGTTAAAGCGTCGTGGTGAAGTCGGGTAAAATCGGGTGTCGGCTTGACGCATAACATGCGTTCACCGGTGCTAGACACCACAATTAACTTCCAGCACGATCAACCACCTACGCACCTATCAGTTACTATGTTCATCGCAGGACCCAAATAAGTCGGCTGGCGGACCGAAATATGGCACCCCGGCGTTGTGGTCCTGAGGTCGCCGCTTGGGATACGTGTAGATACAAGTGAACTCGCGGTACTCCCAGCCCTTGCGCAACTGGTGGTGGTCACGTGGCAGAGAAACCCAGGTACGGTGTGCCGGCGTACTGCTGATGCTTTCGCATTTTCGGACCCGAATGAAACATCTACATTCTGGTGCAACGCACCCTCTGTACTTACCTGTCTGATAGCACATAAATAATTGTTTTATTCCAGACAATGCGGGACACGTCTCAAAAGACCTGATCATAGTACTACAGAGCGTATAATCAGTGATTGTCACAAGTGTTACTATGTAATCAGTACACACTGGAGTTAGAATTTCTGTATATATAAGTAATTGCTTGGGTAAGTCATCATGTTTGACTTTGTTACTGTTGAGTTTGTTAGTGTTGTGCTGAATTTGTGGTTGTGTTCGGGGAATTCGTCAACATAGGAAGGGAGCAAATAATATCTTCGAAATGGCTGACCTCCGTGATCAAATGTGTCATATGTTCAACCTGTCTGAGGCAGATGGTTCATCCATGAAAACATGAACACGGTATCAGGTGATTATGTGGTCTATGCAGGTCGCTCGAACCTGTTCGCTAATCAACAACGGTTGCATTTTAGTCGAGCAGCCCATAGGTTTACCGAAATCGTTCCAATCTACTACTAGTTAGGTAGAGAATGTAGCAGTTTGGAGATTCCCCGGTTTGCCTATGCAAAAATTCTAACTAAAATTATTGCATTGTACGCCTATGCGACAGGTGTGCTTTGTTGAACTGATTGCTTGGTTTGAATGATTGACCTGATCACCACTACTTTTGCTTGGCGCTCGTTTCGGTTGCTACGCGTGACTGCCCTGTGTGCTGTGCCCTCCTCTGTTCCCCTAGCTAGAGTGTCAACGGTGTCGGTTTTTTATAGCTAGGTAACCGGGGATCTTTTACTGTACTAAGAAAAGTTTCCTTGCAACCCGATCTGCCTTCTCGAATCGCTCTCTAGGCTGCCGCTACAGGCTACTTGCTAGAAGCACCGTATTTTTCTCAATCCTCACCTGGATTGTTTATCACTGAAAGTACTCAAGTTGTACTTGTGCATACATCACGAGTGACCGCAGGAGAAGTTCATGGCATAATTCACACGTAGATTGCACGTGAGTGCGTGCTGTTCACCACCATGCTCCACCACCCAGATGCAGCGAACCATCATCTTGGACCCAGTTCACTTTCACAAAGACTACTATTTGCCTTGTCAGCCAAGGCTGTATCGAAGCACATCATCAATGTTGCTGAGGAAATTACTCACAGCACTCGACATAGTTGTGCGGAACGGGGAGCTACTCAAATCGAGGCGAGAGATAGTTTTGCCGATCATGCGAATTTGGTTGGACTCCAAATTCTACGACTGCGGTCTGTCACTACTCATTAACAGACCTGGCCAACATGTTGGTGAGCAAGCATTCATGTTGCAAGCGCACTGAAACAATCCCTCAAGCTTATATCCTCCACTCTCTTATCGAAATTTTTATCGTGTCTAGATGCCGCTCCTACCATTACTAATCTAGTTGGACCATAATACGAGCTTAGCCAGCATTAACTCTCCTAACTAGCTCAGTTGTCGTGGTCTGTGCCGTTATTTTCTCAACTCAACAAAAATAGCAGTCAATCAAAAAGATGCTTTTGTGGCTACGGTAAGCCAAACCGTGTCAATTTCGGACAAAATTTGCAGTTGTTACGCAAGGCTGAATTTAGATTGAATGCGATTTCCTCGACGCATTCCCAGCATGGATTTCCATCTCAATCGTAGGTCATGCTCCCATAAGTGTGCGCGCCAATTGTACAATATCTAGACGGAATAGATGGAACAATGGTGCATTACGGGTAAAAAAGCAAAGCTTAACAAGTCCCGTGAGATGGAACTTATTGCGAAAATAAACTTGCATGCTAAAGTGAGAAGCGTTTTGGTGGACTCATCATAGATTTATGCAGAATAGCGGAGATGTTCGCGTATTAAAAGTATAAATCCATTGGTTGGGAGTTTGGTAATGTTGTGTACGAAAAGTCAAATGCACTAACCGAAGTAAAAAGGTGGCTCCGGTAAACAAACTGCTGGAATCTGACAAGTGTCTAACAACATGAGTACATTAAGGTGTCGCAAGGAGAAGGATAAACCAATAGGGAAGCAGAGAAATATGCGCTTATGTGTGTATGTCTGGGGTTGTGTGCATGTGTCTGTCTAGACTAGCCGTCAGGCATGCTGACCGAAAACAACAACACATCTCCGCTTAATCATGTAATGCGTCGAAGCCATATCGATTCGGTCATCTTTGTTCTCGGCTCGTCCTGCAGAGCTGGTGCATTGCGTAATTTCGTCAGTGAAGGTTGGTGGCACATGCACCGTTAGTTGACTACTTGTGAATAACCTCCGTGTGTTGATTATGCGGCCATCTTCCAGCCGATAAGTGACTGGCCCACATGCACGCGTTATTCTTATCGGATCTGATAACGTGGGCTGTTCTTTTGGTGCAGCTTATGCCTTCAAGCGCACGAATGTTCCAGGCTGTAGAGGAGTAGTAAGCTTCCGGTAAATGGTCTAGTAACGATGGCGACGATGTAACTTGTCGGAATTATTGGTTGCAGGAATCGGAAGTGCGGCATACAACATTTTCCGAGGGACGGACCCAAGCATGATTTCAGCTGGCGTTGTCTGTGGCTCGTTGGAGTGTAATTGGGTAAGCAAGTAGTGCTTATAAACTACATCCTCCCAACTTATACCAGATAAGCGAATAGTTTGGATACGCACTTTCAGGAATCGATTGAACCACTCTATCATGCCGTTTGCCGCTGGATTATACGGAGTTGTACGTGACTGTCGGATGGCGTAAAGTTGAAGGACCGAAGGAAACTCGTGGCTCGTAAACTGCGGGCCGTTGTCTGTCACTATCTACTCTTTTAATCCGAAACGGGAAAACATGTATTTCAGCCGTCGAATAATACTGGCAGTAGTCACCTCTCCACACAAATAGACTTCCAGCCAATTACTGTAAAAGCAGGTCGGCACCAAACAGTTCCTTTGGTGCTGAGGCGCTGAGCTAAATGGACCCATGATGCCAAGAGCTATCTTGGTCCACGGTCGTATAGGATGGTAAATTGGTCGTATGGGGGAGGAAACCGGCCTTGAACGCTTGTCTGCCCATTGATATGAAGAGCAATCGTGAACAAGTTTTTGTGACTCGTGTGACCTTCTGGGTCACCAGAAATATGCATCAACCTTACGTTTCGTACGAACGATACCAGGGTGGCTTTCGTGAGCACATAACATTAGCTATTGCATCAAACGCCGAGGAGCCACAGCTTTTTGCCGCGCATTAAACATCTATCTATAAATGAAAGTAGTATGGACGAAACTCGCCGGTGGTCTTGTTATTTTGTGGCCAGCGGTTCAGCAGAAACCCCTGAACGCAGCAGAGTGTCGTCTTCCTGATTTACCTTCTGGAGTTCTTCCTTAGGCAGGGCAGAGATTGGTTCACTACTCAGGGAAGACACCAGCAACCTCTCATTATCATCCGCATTAAGTTTCAGTTTCGTTGAGTGGCAATCGAGACAGCGCATCCGCTAGTTGATTTCCGCGTCTGGGACGGAATTTCATTTGAAAATCGTATGTTAACCAGCGTACATATCAGCGATGCATCCGAAGTGGCCCGATGCCATTTGTTCTCCGAGTAAGTAAACTAGTTAGCACTGCGTGGTCTGTACGAAGAGTGAAGGGTCTTCCGAACAAGAACCAATTCCACTTCTCACAGGCCCAAATGCAGGCAAGAGCTTCCTTTTCCCCGGTAGAGTAAGAAAACTCCACCGCCGACAATATTCTGGAAGTCTATGCAATAACTTTTCATGCTCCTTTTGAAGTTGGCATAGTATAGCACCCAACCCAATGTTTGAGACATCCGTAGAAACAATCGTTGGGCACATCGCGTCGAAAATCGCTATGACTTCTGTAGAAGCAATGCGGCGCCTTATCTCTTCAAATGCCTTTTGTTGGGGGTGACCCCATACAAATACACTTTTATCCTTTAGCAGTTCAAGCAGTGGCTCAGCAATATTCGTGAAATCTTGCAGGTAACGTAGGTTGTAAAAACGAATACCTAGAAAATGCTTTGTACGTTCGACCCTACTGTACAATTGCGAAACCTGGCCCCTAAGATCGGCGGACATGAAGAGGCTAGTTACGTTCGACCACCGGTGCCTTCGCAGTTTGGCTCACATCTGGTGGGAACACCGCGTGAGTAACGAGCGTGTTCACCACATTGTTTACGGCCCAGGAAAAGGATGTGAACCGCTCAGCACCGTTATTTCCCGCACCAGACTCAGATGGCTCGGCCACGTGTTACGCATGCCAGCCCACCGACTCCCTCGACGTGCGTTGTTTGCTCACCGGGGATGTGGGTGGAAGAAGAGGAGAGGTGGCCAAGTGATGACTTGGTCCAGGGGAACGAAGTCCCTCACTTCGGAGCTAGCCTCGGTTGGAGCTTCACGGCTCCCTGGTTGGGGTCCAAAAGACGGTGAACACGTTTGGCTGGATACACTTGCTGACATGGCAGGGAGCCGACCTCAGTGACGTTCCTGCTGTGAGTATCTTTGTCCCTCCCCATCCCTTTAGCCTCCACTTCCATCTACAATCTCATTTCGTAGGATAAAACAATAAATTTTCTTTTCTTTTTGCCTAGTAGCTGGCTGGTAGCTTACCGGAACGATGCCTATCCGTTGCTGGTAGCTCAGTTGGCATGCAACTGTTGTTTCTATGTTTCCTTTGTTTATTGTATTATATGTATGTATGTATTTCCTTCATGTATTGCGGCACAATAGCAGAGGTGTTTTCCCATCTCTAGCTAACATGTATAATGATGATGATGAGAAAATACTTTGTTTCAGTGTTCTGTGGACGAAGAGCCTCGGTGACGGCAGCACGTTGTCAAAACGGCTTCATACCGGCAGTTGTTATAACGTGGCCCAGGAACTCGATTTCACTAGCATTAAATTTGCACTTCTCGTTGTTTAACCGGAGGTTAAGGTCATGTAGTCGACACAACACAGCATGCAGTCGCGAATTATGTTCTTCGGGAGTCCTATCGAATACACAGATGTCGGCCGTGCATATTATTTGATCAGGTAAATTGGCAAATGACTGAACCGTAAAGTTTTGCCAAGCTGCTGGGGCTAAACTCAAGCCCATTGGCAAGACGTTTTACTGAAAGAGTCCGTCCATAGTAAGAAATGCGGTCAGCTGTCTTGACTCCTTAATTAGGTGCGTGTGAAAGGAAGCCTTCCTAAGGTCCAATTTAGAAAAAATCATCGGGCGCCGTCTAGTTTGACTATTAGTTCATCCGCGGTTTGAAGCACAAACTTTTCTACCACGATTTCACGATTTAGGTCCTGCAGGTCACTGCATATTCTCACTGTACCGTCCTTCTTGAGATCTGTACCCATAGTGGACCCGTTCAAAACAATTAATAGGTTAAATGAAATCATCTGCAATCATTTACCGTAATGCTGACGAAACATCCTATCTACTGGCCAAAGGAATTGGACGTGGATGAGCAATAGCTACTAGCTACTACTTCAGACATATGCGTGAAGGGAGGAGAGAGCGCGTCATATTAGTTGCTCAAACAGTTTCGGGTAGTGTATCTGTATGTCTGATAGGTTAACCGCCATGACACCCATACCAGCTAGGGACGGCGTGACTCCCAGTGCAAATATAGCGTTGCGCCCGAGTAGTGGACGGTTATTTCGCGGGTGAGGTACACAGCAACTGATGATTTCACGGCCCCAAATTGCAAAACAATCGCCAAAAGTTTCTGTATTTCTACCGGGGCTTTTGTATAACTGTCGAATCGATAGGCCGAAGGATGTCTAGGCATAACATGTAGGTGAATGTCCTAAAAACTCCTCGGTACTATAGTGATAAGAGAGGCTGAACCAAGTTCCATGTCAAAATATATTGATCTATCGCGTGCAATAACTAACAATAAGAATGTCAGCCATAGGGATTTTAGGCTCTAAAAATTTAGAACGATAGTCCGACACAGTACTTTGTTATCAGTGAAAAATACATTTTCAGAAGACTGTAACTGCTGACTAGAAACTAAATCTGTAGGATGCAACTGAAAAATGCGTACTGAACGACAACAACGGGCAGTAGGTCCACGATTACTGTACTGTTAGCTTATGTCTTCATGGCGAAATTAGAGAACACCAAGTTACGTGCGGAGATCACGGCCTTTGAATGTTACCACCGCTATATGGACGACATATTTGTCGTGGCCGACCAGTCTGTTGATCTTGATGCTGTTATTGACCGTTTTAATCGGGCCCACGGATCATTGCAGTTCACCAAGGAAAAGGAATTGAACGATCAGTTGCCGTTTCTTGATGTGCTGTTAACTAGAACAGTAGACGGCTCGATCCAACGGGAGGTCTACAGAAAGAAAACCTGGAGTGGCCAGTATACGAACTTTAACAGTTTCGTTCCGTTGAGATATAAGCGAAACCTAATTCGCTGTCTAACCACAAGGGCCCACAGGATCTGTTCTGAAGACAAGATGGATAATGAGTTGACGCTCATTCAGAATTTACTGCGCGAAAACAGATATCCTGATCGTTTCATTTTTAGGAACATGCAAAGTAAGCCCGACCAGTTGCAGGTTCAGACAGCAGAGAAAAAAGAACTTTTCATACGACTGCCCTTCAAGGCAGACGCCGCTGCTGAGCGTGTAACTAGAAGTCTTTCAACAGCTGTCAAGTCAACTTTTCCAGCAGCCAAGCTTAGGTGTACCTTTTCCACAGAGCCACTCATTCGTAGCTACAACAAAGACAAGTTACCGACGTTGACCGCTTCTATGGTAATTTATCAGTTCGAGTGCGCTTGTGGCGCCACTTACATCGGTCGAACGGCGCGGCAACTGTCGAAACGCATTAAGGAACACCTACCACGCTGGTTGCGTTGAGGCGGTACTGGAACTATAACTAGCTCAGTTATGGCTCACCTTGTTGATAGTGGGCATGAGGTTGACCCAGTCAGTGCCTTTCGAATACTGTACAGGGTCCCTCCACTACAGTCGAAAGACCTGCGCCTCCGCATCCTTGCTAATGCCGAGGCGATCAGCATTCGGTTGTATAAACTGCTTTTGTGTGCACAAAAGAAGCTGATCGAAGCTGTTATGCTACCTTGCTCAGCCAAAACGGATCCTTCGGAGAGCAACTGCAATTGTGAAACTGTACCTCAGCCCTAGTTTGCTGTTTGTTACTGGTTAATGCCTTTGGTCGACATGTGATCAGTCTCATTTGAACTGATCGTTAATCCACTTGCACTTTCCCATCGTTATTTCACCCATATGATTGTACAGGTCTGAAGATGAATCATCGAAAACAATTGTTTACCTTCGCTCTTTTGTTCTTGATTACTGTACTCTTTGCACTCTATTTCTAAGACAGGGCACCTGGTAACATTTGCTTTATGCTGTAGGTTACCGAAGCGGAAACATTTCTGTGGAGTTGGAATTCGGTTGGCGAGGAATAGATCTTGACAACCTCCTGTATGTCTGCGTAAGGAGCAGAATATCGCAAGGGTTCGGCCGCACATATTTTGAAGCGAGCTAATTCCACAGTCTTATTCCAAGTTCACTTGGTAGCGTCTTCGGGAAGTAGGCATTCCCAAATGCGGTTATTGGTGATACCACTAATCAACTGCTGCGCTAGCACTACGCACTCGATTCTATTCTTCGGTATGGTTGGATAATCGCAGGGTCCTACACCGCGAAGAAGGCGATCAACAAAACGGTCTAGAGTTTCCGATGGTTCCTGGGTCAGTCGGCCGAATTTGAGGTGAGTCACGAAGAGGTTTGTACGTTGTTCCCATGACTTGTCCAGCATGTCTAATGCTTTAGTTAAGGTATCTTGAGACTGGAGCTTCAAAGCATCAAATTGACGTTGTCCCTCATCACCTACTAAGTGTCTGAGAAGCCTCAGTTTCTGGCCTTTAGTGTAGTTATAAGCCGCAAGTATTAGGTCAAGATAGCTTGTAAACGATGTTTTCCACCGAACCCATGCTCTTTCGATAGGACATAAGGTCGGATCAGACCAGTAAACAGTATGATGTAATTTCATGGTGTATGTTCGTAAGCCGCAACGCCAGTGTTATGCACGAAAAGTCAAATACACGAACCAAAGTAAGAAGGTCGCTCCGGTAAGCAAACTACTGGAATCTGACAAGTGTCTAACTACATGAGTACACTAGGGTGTCGCAAGGAGAAGTGGGAACCAAGAGGGAAGCAGAGAAATATGCGCTTATGTGTGTATGTCTGGGGTTGTGTGCACGTGTCCGTCTAGACTAGCCATCAAGTATGCTGACCGAATACACAACAGGTAAGAGACCATTTGATTGCGTTTTGTAGCCCTCTGGCTAACAACATATGAAATGAAATGCAAGTGAGACAACGCGTCGTCAACTCATTTTGTAAACATTGCCAGGTTGGGAAGGGAGGTGAGATAATTAGAGAGGACGTTCCAAGGCTAGCACACAGAGGGAAAAGTAATTTCTAGTGTTTAAGCCGACTATATTGTACTGTCAGCTTCAGAAGATAAGCTGTTAGGTTATTGTTGTAGTTCCATTCCAGCAGCGGACGGCAAATGTGGTTTGGGTTCTTCATATCCTGATAAACCATTATGAGATCCCCCGGCAAACGCAGATATCGACTGCTGTAGATTCTTAGAGTTCAATCTAAACTGATAGGGCGGCTGAAAGTCCCCTGACACACTTGGTTGCCCTTCCTTGAGGAGTCTCGAGAGCAACGAGATCATGTTTCTGCCACGGCTGCCACACCTGGATAGCATATTCCCCGTGCGGTCGCACATATGCGTTAAGCATTTGGGGAAAGATTGAGGCTTCAAACCAACTGAACGCTCTGCGAAGAAGGCCGAAGTGTTGATTGCCGGTGCTTGACGCCTTCTCGGCTTGTTTTGAACACCCTAGATCTTCCTGTACCAGTACCCATAGGTCACGCTTCTGGGGACTTACTGCAAGATGTGACCCCTATGCTTTTAAAAGCTCACTAACTGGTAACACAAATGGATCACCTTGCACTTAGTTGTGTTTAACTGAAGCAGGTTCCTCTTTGAAGATTGATAAATGCAATCTAGGTCATTTTGGAGTATATCGTGATCTTCATTGTTACTAATCGCCCGCTGTATCTTGACATCAATCGGCGAAGAGCAGGAAATTTGAAGCGATAACTCTTACCAGGTAGTTGATAAATACAAGGAATAAGCGCAGTCCCAGCACTGAGACCTGTGGGACACCGTATTCCACCTCAATCAGGTTAGAGAGTGATCTCCTAACACGCTGTTGAAGTTTCCGTTGATAAAGAAAGTTGCCAATCCAACGAAGTGCAGGATCTCCGATTCCGTAGCTCTGTAGCCTGTAAAATGGGGGTGATCCAGGCAGTCGAAAGCTTTGGAGTAGTCCAGATAGATGACATCAACTCTGAATCATCATCAATGACTTCCGTCAAACTATTTTGCGCCACTAAAAAATTGTTAGTGCATGACTGGGGTTGACGGAAGCCATTCTCCTCCATGTCAAGAGGTTGATTTTTCCAGGTAGTCCATTAGAGCCTCGGCGACGACCGCTTCTATCACCTTCGCGAGCAGAGGGAGGAGAGTCACTTGGCGACAGTTTGCAAGCTCTGAATGACTACCTTCTATAAGAATTAAGGTGATAATGCTACGCTTCCACATAGTGTGGACTTGTTCATCGAAACTCCTTTGGAAGAACTGTGACAGTGGTTCAACCAGCTTGGTGGCAGCAGCCTTCAGTGATTTCGGGCGGATGTTGTAGACCCCCGGAGAGCTATGATCGCGCAGTGATAGTAACTTCCTAAGAACAACTGATGGGTTGAAAATTACATGTGTAAACAATTGATTTGGTAATATGCATGAAATTATGGCAAAGGTAGGTGATGCGAGTTCCAAAATTAGGGGGCGTACTGTAGCCGTAGGGCATTAGCTGCATCTTCGGCACTTTAAAATGTGGAGGGATGCCATGCTTCACTTTACGAAGATTGTTGAGATGCCCAGACAGCAGTTTGTTGTTTGCCAGGAATTTTTTTGGCTAGACAATGTTGAGAAGTAACTTTGTCCTCACGGACAAGTGCAGTGCAATGGTAGCGATAGGTCAAGAAATTGCCAAAAGTCTCTGAATCGGATTTAATCTTGCAGACATGCCATGCATTTTCGAGTCCTGCTCCTTAGAATTGAAGGCATTTTTGAGGGACGAAGGGGCTTGGTCGCAGATGCTCTGTTGACAATGTCGCTGAGTCTTTCAACGAACTCTGTCCAAACGTCGTCAAGGGACTGCTGTTTGAGAATTCCCAAGCAGATGCGTCGACAAGTACTTTCAAGAGGTGGCTTTTAGAACAACGTCCTCGTGGTGCCAGATGGGTGACTCGTGATTTTTCCGTTTGAGCAAATGGGTCGGCAGCAGTGTTCCTGGACGTATTGGGCTTTCGCCTGGCAAGCATTCGTCCTATAAAAAGCCACACATATACGGTTAACAACACTGTGACGTGGCGGATGTGACTTGCCACTGTCCCTTGCATCATACTAGAGAAGCAATGTATTCCAGCAACTTAATGCTGTAATAGTGCAGAGCATTGGGACCCTGTTTGACAAAGGAGCAATCGAAAGGCGTATGAACTGAGCAATCAGTCACCGGCTCCCAATGAACGCGATTCCCTGAATTCGCTCCACTGCCTTTCGGGCACCCTGTTGGTCCAAAGGCTCGGTTTGGTATCCCATAAGTCGACACCCTACTTCGGCTTAGGCAACCAGATAGTGTCTCGCCCTCTGACGAAACCATGGACACCTATGTATTGCGTATTCTGAATGGCCGAGGTCCACATCAAGTGAACCGAGGTCTCAATTGAGGTTGCTTGTAGCAACCCAACCACCAGCGGATTCTCTAAATTCAACTTTGCAATCTTTTCCGCTGGACCAAGCGTTGCTCGTGGATCTCAGTGGCATAGTGCTTATGGCGTCAACCATGAGCCACTAGGCTCTGAGTTCCAGCCCAACTCAGGCTATCTCCAACTGATGAGTCCCAACAGGACGAAACCGCGGTCTTGGGGTGCCGGTGTTGGGATGAGCAACACTATAATTTTCATTTTACTTACGGTCTTTTTGATCGGAATGGCCGAGGTCCACATCAAGTGAACCGAGGTCTCAATTGAGGTTGCTTGTAGCAACCCAACCAACAGCGGATTCTCCAAATTCAACTTTGCAATATTGCGTATTCTTTTACGATTTTTGTACCTTCCTTTGAGTGCCATGATTCCTGATGGCTCTATGTCTATTCGAAGATTATATGAGTTAGTTCCGAGTGTTCATATGGATACTGAGCATAACACACATAGTTAAAGGTTATTACCACATGGTCACTGAGACCTAATGGACTACCCACCAATAACTTGTGAACCATGCGCTCATCATTCGTGGGTAAAAGGTCCAATATGCACGGTTTGTTTGCTGTCCTGAATCCAGTGAGCGTGCTGACATAATTATACAAGGGAATATTAGCGAAAAGTTCATGCAAGTCTGCTTTGAACTGTTGACTGGGTGATGACGATTGTGCAGATTGAAGTCTCCGGAGATGAGAATGTGACTGGACCTTATGCGTGTTAGTCTCTTCAGGACACATATCAAGCGGGAATCCATTTCCGGAGTGGACGTTGGGGGACGGTAAACGACAGCTACGAGACCTGCGTCGTTGTGTCGTAGTCGGAGACGGCAAAAGAGTGAGCCGGTGGCGTGAGTTTCCAGCTCATCAAATAGTGCACATTGTAGGTCGCTGCGGTAATAAAGTAGGATCCCACCTCCCTTGCTGGGCGGTTGTTCCGGATGAGTGATATTCCTGCTACCTCAACATCAGTCACCACTTGGTGCAAGCAAGTTTCGGTAATAAACTAAGTCCTAAGGATTCGCAACCTGACGTAGCCGAAGTTCGGTAAGTTTACTGAAGAGCCCTTAGGCATTTGTGTAAATACATGCAAGTTTCTCAGATTTAAGCAATGTTTCGGGGGTTGTGCAACTCATACGTGAAGTTTCGCCAACGAGTGAGTGGCTGGCGACTAACTGTAGTTTCGGTGCGTACTTGGCGAGGGGTTCAACGTCGTATTCATCGTCTGCCTAGTTAGTCCCATGTCTAATCTCCTACGTGCAGTGCAATTTGTCTGATTAATATCACATCTTCTAAAGGTTGTATGGGCACCAACCGGTGAATTGTAATTTTATAGATCCCATCGCGTTGGGTTGGTTTTGTGACGTACCATCTCTACAAGGCATATCGCTGGCTACCTTCAGTAGAAGCTCAAATGGTAGCCTGCGACGAAACATGTACCAGCTTTTTAGCAGCCGTGCTACCATTTGTCTTGGCTGTATGACCATCTTCAACAGTCTCGAGCCACATCCTTTGTAGTTCGGTGAGGTACGCAGCCGTGACACCGATTTCGCTAGCACAGCATCCAAGCAGTGTTTCACAAATAGAACACCATTGTTCTTTATCATGGATTATTATTGCATGCTCAGGATATGCTTCGTTTTCAGGAACCCCGTGAAGAAGAATGGTTCTGGTTAAAGTTTCCTTCCAGTAATCCTCTAAGGTGCGATTAACATGAAAACGCTCGCCCCATGGAAGGTCTGGAAAGATACGGATGGAGAAGCGTTCATTTCTGGGTCTACTTGTCGACAGTAGGACGAATGCTACTTCAGTGATGGAGTTTAGCACAACGCGCAGAGGTCTTGACTCTCTGTAATGCCGTAGAATACGCATTACGTGCATAGGTTTCAGTACAACTCCGATTAGGTTACTAATAATGACCCATTGGTTGAGAGCATCTAACTGCATGCGTCGTATGAGTGCCGATTTTGATTCTGGAATACTGGAGCACAGTACGCTCAGTAAAGTTAGTAGTTTCCTTACACCTTTCGACATGTCGCAGTTAGTGATTAAAATACTCGGAGATGTACCGCAGGAAACCGGTGGTGCTTGCACCAGAAGAACTGCGCTAGGCTCCTCAGTTTCCGATCTAGTTTGGGGCGATGTTACTTTTAAGTGACGGCTCTTCTTGGAAGCAACCGTAACCCAACTTTCGCTAGTACCGGCTTGCTCTTTTTCTACGCACTTCGTCGGGAGATAGAGCTAGCCTTACGCGTAGTTACTCATAGAGAAGCTGGTTTGTTTAATAACTTGGCCTGACTATATTTAACTTGGAGGCATCTCGCATGGAAAATCTTGCAACAGTTACGGCACGGAATGCCTCCTTAACAAGTTTGGAACATGATCCACTTAGGTCTTTAGACTGTGGCACACTGGGCATCGCGCTTGTTGAGCGAATGTTAGAATCATTTAAATGAAGAACGTCTATGGTTAAAGTTGTTCTGTTACTGACGTTGACGGCAAGGTCAGAGTGTTCATGTTGCAGAGTGCGCTTGCAGACTGTCCTCTCTGGCACCCTAATAGAATGTGCCAGCGTAAACGTGTGGCAGATTACATGAGGGTGTAAATGAAAATATTAAATAAATAAATGTGTTATTGCAGACAGTACGGGTCAAGTTTAAAAAGGCATGATCATAGGAATACAGAGGTCTAAGCAGTAATTGTAACAAATGTTCCATGCATATATATATATATATATATATATATATATATATATATATATGCCCCATGCTGAGGCTGATGTTGCATTCTTGATGCTTCTTCACCGCAGTTTGGCTAAACCAATTACACTTAAACTAGGTCTTTTTAAGCTGGCTAAATTTCATTCCGCTTTATTTGGTTTGTTCTGCCTCCCTGAATAATGTTCTATTAACTGGCCACGTTGCTTACACTAATTGCGCTTATCTTCGGTAATTTTGTTGCGTTTGTAGCATTTTAAGTAACTTGTGGACATTTCTTACTTATCACGGATTTGTTGCTAACCAACTTACTTCATATGGTAATTTAGCGAAGAGTTATGCCACCGTATCTGTATGCATTATTGGATTTATTTTATTTCAGCTTGTCGTTTAAAGTGAACGGCTGTTGTTTGATATCCCTGGTATGGTTTCGCTTGATGTGTACGTTGACAAGGTGCCTACCTGTCTATTACCCACTACATCGTTCATACTGGCTCCAGGAGACAGTTGGTCGTTGCTGGAGGGGACGGGGTGCACGGTTCTTGTGGCCGTGCTAGGCTCAAAGAGCGGTTCCATGCACTCAGTGTGGAGCGGACTACGGTCCAGCCACCGCCTTGTGTGCGCTTGATTCCCCAAATACAGCGTGCTTGTGTTTGCCTGTGAAGGAGTGTGGGCCGGCTCCGTTGATGAAACGTGGTTCCCATCCGCATGCCTCCCGGTCTTATTCCTTCGGGTTTACACTGGATATGGGGTAGGTGGTTGGAGCTGTGGGTGGTGCAGCGCAAGCCATCCATGGTCCCTCTGTAGGCGCAGGCGTCCTGTGGCTTGCTACAGTGACAGGCAAATCCGAAACCGGATGCCGCCAACCATATATATATATATATATATATATATATATATATATATATATATATATATATATATATATATATATATATATATGCATGGGTCAGTAAACATGGTAAGTGAGTTTGTTACTGTTGTGCTGAATTTGTGGTTGTGTTCGGTGAATTCACCAACATAGGAAGGGCTAAAATAATATCTTCGTATTGGCTGACTTACGTGAGTGGGGTAAGATCTTCCGGAAAGGCAGGAAGCAGTGACTTTATGTAGTGGCGAGTCATATCCGCCAAGTCAGTGTAGTTAAACAGAAATTTGTGGATTTTATAAGGAAAATGCTTGCCAGGCGAAAACCCACTATGTCCTGAAACACTGGCACTGAATCATTCGCTGGAACAGGTTAAACCCGGACCACCCAGCTGGCGCAACGTGGTTGTTCGGCTAGCCGGCCGAATGTGCTAGCGCGAACGTGGGGCGGATTACACGAGGGTATGATTGAAAATTGTTGTGGTTAGGCCTATGGATCGCGCCGGGTGAATTTGTCTTGAGACCTGTAGCTGCCAAAAGCAATGTTGGACTTGAACGATTGACAGTTCTTTCGAAAGCCCTTAAAATGGTCTATCGAGTGAGGCCAAAGAATGTCTCCTATGTTCGCATTTACGCAAGTATTGGTGTTTGATATCGGCGAAACGCAGCCCGGAATTAGAATTGAAAGTAAATGTAGAATTCATTGAAATGTACTCTACAAAATGGTACCACAAGGTGGAACCTTTTAAGGCACCACGAATAAGAATAGATCCAAGGGTGTGCGATAAAACGCCGCTGAGCTACAGTGAAAAACCATGAGTACACAAGTGAGCGATTAGCACGCACGCGGACTCAAGGTCACGATTAGCCATTTTGCTCAGGATGTGACTTTCCTATGGTGATATAAAAACGCATCAAGATATCAAGTTCTTTTTCACAAAGTCCTAAGCAAACGATGTTGCAACACACAAATGACGTTCACTTTGTCCAGAGCAAAAGAAAATGCATGGGGTCCAATAGCATCGACTCGTGTCTTGCGAATTACAATTAACAATAACCGGCATGAAAATACATACTAAATTATGGGCGTGACCAAGTAAGCATGAGGTGCAAAATGGATGATGAAAGTTCCATCCCCCATATCCACGGCAGTCTTAAACTAACAAAAGTTATTCGTCACACACGGGGATGGCTTATCGCAACTGCCTCGGCGAAACCGAGTAAGCGGGATTAGGGTGACGTACCACAAGTTTGAACGCTGATCCCAGCTCTATCCACTGACGCGTAGTCAGTAGGTGTTTAGATATTGAGGAAGCTGGCGGCCTGTGCAAGCACGGAACTTCAGTGTGACAGGGACGCCAGTCAATTTCACGTTGAACAAACCTTAGCACGTGTTCCTTTGGTCTATTAACTACAAACGCGTGAGATCCGCTTACTTGGAGACGGCCGAGTCCAAACTTCTGAGTTTACTGGAAACTCATGCACGCCTACTTCATGTGGTAGAGGATCTATCTCTGTGTAGTCGTACTGTGTTCACCAACTTTTGTAAATCCACTCTCGACCGTACGAGACGAAATCGGAATACTCGGTTGCAGAACTCGCTTACGAACAGCCAGGATGAGGAGCCAATTGTTCGTGATCCTAGTAAGTAGGTGGTGAATTTATCAGACGTACAACTTGACGCGTTGCAGTTAGAATCATTTTCATATGGGCTTGAGCACAAAATTCCTCCTAGAAGACTGAACGGGTTGTTTATAGAAGTCCAGTTTGAAAATTTTTTGATCAATATAAGCAGCTTCAACCATCCCGTCCTGTGAGTGTTGTTTGGTTTAGAAACAAATTGACCGACACTGCCCACGAAGTTAAGACTATGCCAGTGACTGAAAAATGCGCACTTAGAAGCCGACATCTTTAGGCGCTGCGTTCTAAGAACGTAGCTGTGATGAAACAGGATAAGGAATCTGGAGTGAGGTTGTCATGAACAAGGCCGAGTACGCGCAGAAGATGGGTAGCACACTCAACGACATGAGCAAATTTGAACGATTTACTATGATGGGGAACGTAGCCGACGTTGAAGCTGGTATAGCTGCTCATCTTGAAACGCTTCTCCTTCATTGTGATATATATATATATATATATATATATATATATATATATATAGCAACGGTCTACGAATAGACAAGAGCCATCAGAAATCAGGGGACTCAAAACAAGGTACAGAATTAGTAAAAGAAAATACAACACAATACATAAAAGTCCACGGACTTCGCGTGATTGATAATGACACTTACAATTGTTTGAAGCTAAGTGGCAGCACTACTCCGCAGCTACATGGATTACCGAAGACACACAAGAGCGGAGTACCACTTAGGCCGATTCTATCAAAGGTAAATGCACCGCAGCAGAAATTGGCTCGTTGGCTAGTGAAGACACTTTCGCCTCTGCGATAACTGTCCAAGCAATATAGTCTTATTTCTTTCGACTTATCGATGACGTCAACCTCCCCGATAAGGTCATGTGCTAATTGGATGTGGAATATCTGTTCACCAACGTCCCACTACAACAAACTGTTGATTACATATGAGAACTAACTGAGCTGGGTATTCGTTACCAATTTCGGTCGAATTTCTAGAGGAATCCATGTGGCAATGGGTAGCCCACTATGTCCTGTACTCGCCGATTTCTTCATGTTGATGATAGAGAGAGGAATATCCGTAGGAATAGCCAAGTTACCATACTATAAGCGTTAGCTGGGTCACATATTGGTCTTTTGTTCGTCGGAGCAGCAAATTGTCCAGTTAGGGCAGCAACTGTGCATATGCCAACTTGCGGGTCACCTGCGAAGCGGAACAGAAGAACTGTCTGCCATTCTTAGACATCCTCATCTGTCGCAGTGGTGAAGGGCTCATTAAGAGGTCTATCTAGAGAAAAGCAACATGGTACGGCCAATACCTGCACTTCACCAGCTTCACACCAATGTGGTACAAGCGGACCCTTGTGAAAAGTTTAGTTAGCCGAGCTAGACGAATTTGCCCGGCTGATTGTCTAGCCGACGAGCGAGAGTTAATTACAACACTCATCGTGAATGGTTATCTCCGTAGATTTATAGAGAAACACAGGCAACAACGAGACCAGAAAGACTTGGTGCATACAGCAGCTAAGAAAAAGATCTATATCGAGTTGTCCTTCAAGGGTGACTTTACTGTATCGAAAACCACGAAACGTCAGCTACGCAGAGGTTACTATGCTTCTCAGGGTGTGGTCATCAATAGAACTCGTAACTTGCCGGTGCCTCCAACGAAGGAAGCCCAACCGATCGGGACCAACTCACACTGTATATAACAATTCGTGTGTGACTGCGGAGACAGTTACATAGGTAGAACCAAACGGTCTTTGGCTTTCCGAATAAAGGAGTACGTGCCAAGGTGGATTCAACGTGAAATTGAAAGGGCATCCCTGTCACACTGAAGTTCCGTGCTTGCGCATGCCGCCAGCTTCCTCAATACATAAACACCTACTGCCTACGCGTCACCAGATAGAGCTCGGATCAACGTTCACACTTGTGTTACCTCACCCTAATCCCCGCTTCCTCCGTCTCGCCGAGGCCGTTGCGATAAGCGGATGAAGCCATCCCCGTGTGTTCAAAAACAATTATTTGTCAGTTTAAAACTGCCGTGGACATGGGGGTGAAACTTCTGTCATCCATTTTGCACCTCATGCTTACTTCGTCACGCCCATAGTTAAGTATATAGTTGCATACCGGTTATAGTTAATGGTACTGAGGAGACAATACGAAGTGCATACACCTATCAACTTTCGTCTTGTTACTGTGCTTTTCAAATTTTTGGAGGGAACCAACCGCATTAAGTGATATTGCAATCAATAATCCAGGCGAAATAAACTAGAATGTAAGCCGTCAAATAGAGCAGTTAGAAATTATAAATAAGTGAATGAGCGCAAGAGTGTCAGCTATGAATGGCTGCGCCGTGTGGTGCAGACCCCGTGCACCCTATCCAGCAAGAGGACAAGTACCGACGCTGCTTATCCTTTTCTCAAACTGTTTGTTTCACCAAGACTGCTTGTGAGTACATCGGAATAGTTGCCCTAAATGCTAGGTTATCCACAGCTACTGAGTGTAGAAGTCGTGCTTTTCAGAGCCAACCCTGTCCTCCGCAACGTTCGTAACTTGGATGGCAGTGGAGAATGGGAGGTGCTATCACACAGCTTATAAATCATGACGGCACGTCGCAGTCAAACATGGTTCCGTAGCATAAGTTGCTGGCTGGCGGTCATGTGTACCAACCTTGATGGGTCCGCACAACTGAAGATGCCGGGACAGGAAGAAACCAATGTCCGGACATGTGAAGTACCATCTGATTTGGAAAGCTGCGAAGTAATCTCTATGAGGTACATCAAAAAATTCCAATTCATGAGAACATCAATAAGATAACGAAAGATTTCCAAGGCGACTAGTGCAGGAGCATACCGTGGCGACAGGAGATCGTAGGGGTGGGGAGCTTGGATTAATAAGAGATAAAGTGGATAGATCAAGTGAAGCCAGGACTTGGAGGATCGAGAGTAAGGAAGGGGCCGAAGAAAGAATGAAAGCACCAGTGTAGTAACAGATTTTCCATGCAACAAGCAGCATCTAAGGCGACTCTTTCCTCCCACTAGATGAAGGCCGATGCAATCTGAGATCAGTGGTAATTGCGATTGGCATGTTTGGTAGTTTGACTGATCAGGATGCCCACAGTCGGGCCTTGGAACGACTCTGGTCCTTAATCAAAGCCCTAGATGCAACATGCACCCGAAAAACGGCAGAAGAGACGTCGCGCTCATGTGTCCTTATTATTGGTCGGAAAGATCGCCCTGCACCACGTCCAACGGTCGCTACGACGAGGTGGGAAGCACATAGATAAATGAAAAGACCAGAGCAGCAGTGGATCATTCATCGATCTGTCAGGAACCCGCGCTGGGAGAAGGGAGCAAAGTAAAACCAAACCAAATAAGATGACGTGGTGGAGAACAAATGTTCGAGTTCTACTGGTTTTTCTAATTCAGAGGAATAGTTGCGTTAGATGGTGGAACTCCAATGAGTTTGCCTTTGTGAGGGGACGGTGGCTAAGAAGGAGAAATCCGAGAGTTCGTGCTACAAGGATAGCTCAAAATGCATAAATCAGTTAACTCCAAAGTTAAGCGAGATGAAACAATTCTTGATCCAAGTGATGCATCGGAATACCCGTAATATGCACCCGAAGTATCGCGTTTCGTTCGATCAAGGTAAGGTAAGGCATCAGCAGTACGCCGATACTCAGTACCGGCGCTAGATGCCCGCACAACCACTACCGGTCGTATGTGGGCTAAGAATATTGCGACGGTCGCCGGGTTCCTATGCAGGCCTGAACGCGAGCCCTTCGATCACAAGACAGGCTTCTGACCCTTAAGGCTACGGGCCAACGAAGAAAGAGCAGCAGCAGTACACCATTTGGTTTGAGCTGAGAGTATTGTTACGATTGAACATACAGCAGCAAGCAATGGGACTATGATGATGAAAAATGCAACGCTGGACACATACACCTCTCAAACCCACGATAAAAAAGAACAGCTTCCGGTGATAGTGTCCCGCTACGAGGCACTCAAAATGCATAAGGGTTGAGACGCACGTCAATTTGACGGCCTAACTGAGATCAAGATTCCTAGCCTCTGACTCTGATTAACAAAACACAACCGCCGGAGAAAGGTGGATTGAAAAAATATCGCAGAAGGTGAATTAGGCTCCTTCCACCCGAAAATCAGGCGCGAATGGGACACAAAGTTGTGAGGATACATGCAACGGAGAACGAATGCGGAAGCGGAAAAATGTCTTTTCGTACTTTAAGTTGTTTGAAGTAGCAAAGAAGTTAATAATTCATAAACAAAACTTAAAATAAACAGCATATTTGCTGACACGCCATATATATAGATCTCTGTGTACGTGAGCGTGCGTGTGTGTATTCGTCTGTATGACAGCGCATGGCCAGCAGCAAATGGAAGCGATAAATCAGATCAGCGGAGCATCAAGGTTATTGTCGTGTCCATTGATCGGAGGCGTCCACGCATAGCTCACTTGCCCTTCCACACGAGCCGAGCTTTGTGGAGTCACCGTTCATCATGATCCCAGCATGCGTATCCCCGGTGAGTACTGGTTGAAACACACTAGCGTAGGACCTCTTGAGGAAAGTCAAATAGGCTTGTAAACTGTGATTAGTCGCGTCGGATTGACTCAGCTGTGCGCGTAAATCTGTGATGATCCGTTCCGCCCTATACTCCGCTTGTTCTCGCTCTTTCTTTGCCTCGACTATTTCCTTGCGTAATTCTTCGATCAGTTCCGTCTGATCTGAGCCTCTTTTGTTCGGTTCCTGTGAATATTAGAAAAGAAAGCATACTACTGCGGCTTGGCGACCCGTTAGAAATGCTATGCTTCTCAATGCAAAAGCATAGGACGTACCTGTTCATAATTTGCGTTCGAACTCCTCTTCCTGGTCGACTGACCGTTTCCACTCGCTCTGCCATTCGACGGGGATTCTTCCGAACGTCCAGGGCTTGCGGGCATTTCAACAGCTTTAAGCAAAGCTCGGTTCTGTGCTTCGGCCTCGTATAGTCGTTGTTCGATTTCATTCAGTCTGTCCTGACTACGTCCACGAGCTTCTTCGACCTCCTAAGGAGCAAGAATACAAAACAGTGGGAATGAGCGGGAAGAGCAGGTAGTTATCAGCCTAAATCAGCATGCCTTACTGAGGCTTTGTGTGTAAGCTATCGATATTGTGATGTCGTCCACACTTACGGAGAATCGAGTCGGCGACGTTTGGGTTGCAGGCCAGCCGCCTCAGCCACGGGCCGAGGTGTCCATGCGCGAAGCGAAAGATGAAACCCCTTTTATCATCCTCACAAACGAGCATTTTAACGATCATGGAGGCTCACAATACACCCCAGATGAACAATTCGAAACCGTCTCAAGTCCCATTTGTGATGTCATGCGTAACCCAAATCCATCAACCCGGTCAGACAACAAACGTTAGAGTTGGCTGCTCCGATTATCGTGAGGCGGCAGAGCCGTTATCGAGAAGCCCGTGGAAAGATGATCCACTACGTTATGCGACCCTTGTGCAAGGCATGTCTGCTCTCCAGTATAGTCGACGGCGCAAGCGATCTCAATCATAAGAAGACCTACGGTAGATACCACCCTCAATAGCTAATGGGCACTGCTGCAATCCCAAGGCGGATGAAAAAGACATGTAACAGTTGATTTGGTGGGACCAATCTGGATATTCATAGAGAGTAGAACTTGCTACCAATGAATACGGCGGGTTACCATGCGTGTGTTGTTAGGGTAGTACAGAAAAAGAGGCAAAGGGATTAATAAACCCTTGAAGCCTACTGTACCGTGAGTTGGACTGTAGACAAGAGTTTCCGACTTCGCATAAAACCGCTTGACTGATTGCTGAGACCGTGAATTAACCTCTTTTCTTGATGTCTGTGCATCCCTGTCGATCGGCGAGGAACTGGTTGGAAATCGAAGTGACTGCACCGCGTCAAAGAAACAGAGGCAGTTGTAATCCCGTCATACGTTGAGCTGAATAACTCAGAGCTACTCTTAGCAGAAGAGCTATGTGGCGCATCAAAACCCGTGAAGTTTTGAATTCGTCTAGCTCAAGGACAATATTTGACCAAAGTATACAAACACATTACTAAACGGATGAAATGTGTCGGTTAGTGTTCAAGGAATAATAAGAAGATGGAGTTGAGCCGTTTAGCCGCTTTCATCATTTTGGGTTGTTGTGTGGAAGGACGCCCAGTTTGAACAAGTTAAGGCGCTAACATACGGACAGAAAATGTCTACTTTCGTCAGTGTCCGCCGCAGACGTTCTGTCCGTTTGCGCACACATATGCCAGCGAAACCACCCATTCACTTACTCGTAACTCCTCGGTCAGGGAACGTAGCTTCTCGGCTTGCACTTCAGATTCCTGACGATAGTTGACTAGAATCGAAGCGCATTCGGCCAAATTCCCCCGCAATTCGTTCACTTCCCGTTCGGCTGCCTCGAGGCGCTGTTCACAAGTGTCGCCAGTCTCTTGCGACGGTCGACTTTCCTAGTTGTCACATGAAAACAGTAGTTAGGTGTTAAACATTAACCAAGCTGTAACTGGGACACTGAATAGTTCCTCCTCAAGACAAAACAATGAAAGGTTAATGCGTCGGTAATTTACGAAAGTTATGAGTATAAATATGTGGTGGCCCACAAGCGCAATAATTAAAAGGTTAGGGTCGGGAATAAGTTGATAGTCAGTACGCTGAAGCTCAAACAGGTGGAAAGGCGACCAATTGAAAAAATAAAGGATAGTACACAGGGGAATAGGTTAGACAAACATTTATTAGAGCAGTTGTACACCAACTACGGCTAAACGTGGTACCAGAGTGATGTCCAAGTAAGAACAGTGTGTGAAACCGCAGCGTGCGTAGCCAGTAACCACCGCATTCCGTTCCAAAAAGATGCATGTGTGTGTGTGTGTGCTGACTTAAACAAATACCGGCAACTCTAGAATAACCAAGCGGCTTAAATTTCCCTAAGCACCTTAGGAAACAACAATGCTAAGATTTTCACACAGCAGTGCGTAACATAACGGGAAATCTCCGGGTCGCTGTATGGGTAATGGTTGTGGACAGGAATGACTAGATTGTTATGTCACCGCCGACTGTCTGCGACACACAACAGCAAGAAGAACTCCAAAGACGAGTCGAGAAAGAATTCTATGCCTTATTTGCCACGGGCTGACATAGTTTTGAAGAGAAACTCATCATCATACACGTTAGCCAGAGGTGGAAAACACCTCAGCTACTGTGTCGCAATACATAGAAAAAAGGAGAAAAAAATGCAACTGTTGCCAGCCGACTGAGCGACCGGTAACGGATGGGCATCGTTCCGATAAGCCACCAGCCGGCTACTGTGCATCAAAAAAAATTACTTTGCAAAATTATATGAGGCTAAATAGTGAGATCGTAGTTGGAGGGGGAGACTAAGAGGGATGGTGTGGGACATAGAAACTCACAGCACGAACGCCACTGAGGCCGGCTCCTTGCCATATCAGCAAGTGTGTCCAACCAAACGTGTTCATCGTCGTTCGGACCCCAACCAGAGAGCCAAGACGTTCCAACCGAGGCCAACTCAGAAGTGAGGACCTTCATTCCTCTCGATCAAGTCATCGCTTGGCCACCTCTCCTCTTCTTCCATCCACACCCCCGGCGCGCAAACAACACACGTCGTGGGAGTCGGTGGGCTGGCATGCGCAACTCGTGGCCCAGCCATCGGAGTCTGGTGCGTGAAATGACGGTGCTGAGCGGTTCTTTTCCTGTGCCATAAACAAGGCGTCGAACACGCTCGTTGTTCACGCGGTGTTCCCACCAGATGTGAGCTAAATTACGAAGGCACGGGTGGTCGAACGTAACTAGCCTCTTCAGGTCCGCTGCTTTAAGCGGCCAGGTTTCACAACCGTACAGTAGGGTCGAACGTACTGCTGCATTGTACACTCTACCCTTCAGGGTGAGAGTGATGTCGCGCCGCCGCCATAAGTGGCGAAGGTTAGCAAAAACGCCCCGAGCTTTTGCTATAAGGTTCGTGATCTCATCTTCAATCCAACGGGTGCTGATACAACTTTCCAGGTAGTTGAATTTTTCAACGACTTCTAGCTGATCCCCACCAAGGGTCAGCGTAGGAGGCGGTCCAGACCAATCTTGGAGGAGCGCTTTGCACTCGAGGGTGCGAAGCAAAGCCCGAAGTGACGGACAGCTAGTGCTAATCTGTCCAGTGCCGCTTGACACATTTGTGAGCTGTCACAGATTAGGGCAATATCATCAGCATACTCTAAGTCAAGAAGTCGAAGTTGAAGAGAAACTACTAAAAAGTATTCGAGCTAACCAAGAAGATGGAAAACGCCAAATGCGACAAGCGAATGAGCAACAGCGGAATGGAGAACGAATCGGATACGTCCTAGGAAATGGCGGTATGGGACCCAAACAGCAAAGTGAACAAGCATTCACCACGACGGGTGCTGGTAAATCCGAATAACGAAATGGCGTGTTTAGACAAGGGTCACAAAACAGACGATAGGAAGAAATGCAAACTACCACAAAAGTATATGTCAACTATATATGCCCTTAACATAACCAAACAAAAATTTATGGGATTAAAGGACAATTAAATATGTTCGTAAAAAGGATGCTGCTAAAACTGAGACGTAAGGTGAGCGTCCACCATTAAGAACGACGTGCGTATGCCAATCGAATTAAAGAAGTGAAGCCTTTAAACAACTGCCAAGAGGTGGACGATAAGAAGAATAGGAAACGGGAACAAAGATAGCCCATCGCGACGAGACTGGACCTTAACATGGTGCGATGGTTTGTGTGCCTCAGTGATCCATTGAGCTATGCTGGGTTGTGCTTCTTTTGCACCTTCAGAGCCACTCATACCAGACTGGTCAATGGTTATAAGGCAGACCAACTCAGTCTCCTGGCCCTCCAGGTTGGGGGTTGGAGTAACTAGCTCTCTGTAGTCGAGTGCCAAAACCCCACTGCTTTGCGGTAAGATTTTTGAACCAAAGGCTTTGATTGAGAACCATAATCGGTCTCCGGTCTAGGCCTGGGCAACCAGACAGCATCCTGCCCACGCAATACAATGAACCTTCTAACAATTTATTGATGCTTTGGCCGTCGTAGAGGATAAGCAACGGCGCCCGATCTGCTATATCGATCAGGGTGGATAGGGGTTTAGATGCTACTACTCAGGCCTTTCTGCCTTCTTATTCCTCTTCTTGCGCTTTTTCATTCTAATTGTCCCGCTCCAGCTTTACTTTTATCCCCCATTTTCAATCCCTCAATTCCTGGCCCTCCCCCACCATGCTTCAATAGTCGCTTGTCTTCTAGTTTGAACTCACACACAGTCGCAGGGTGTCGCTCCAATCCAGTCGATAAGTCCATGTTCAACCAAGCGGACAACGTCAGTTCCGCCGTTTCCCATTGGAGTCCTCGCGTCTCGCTAAGACTGGCATGCCTAAACGTGTGTACTTTGCTGCAGATTGGCCAACAGTCAACACTTGTCCGAACATTAGAGACCCTATCGATCCATATCTGCTGTTTATCAGAAACCCGCTTGCAAGATTCGAGTTCATTGCTTACCCTGCCATCCCCATATGCAACACTGGCGGCACATTCTCATTGCGCCTGTCCGGCGATGATGCAGCTTCAAATGCCAGTCAAACTGGCGTCTGCATTGTTTTAAGTCACCGGGCTGAAGCTGCGCTGATCGATTGGATCCCAGTCAATAGTCGGATGTACGCCGTTGGATTAGTTGGTTCGTCCCAAGCTAGGAAGTCGCACAGGAACAAACGGTGCCTGTTTGTCAGTGCGGCCTACGCCCCCCTACAAACCGTAATACTGATTCGGTAAAAAATGATTTCTATCAGCAACTTCACGAGCTCCTTCGTTACAGAAGAAGCACGGATACTGTGGTGTTGGCTGGCGATCTAAACGTCCAAGTCGGAAAATTGTCTTCTGATGAGCTTCAACTGGGCGGCCAACATGGTGTAGGCTCCCGTAATGATAACGGTGAGCGATTGCTACAGCTGTGTGAAGATGCTCGTCTCTTTCTCGCGAGCATAAACTTTCGACACAGCACCCGGCAGAAGCGTGACTTGGCGGCCACCAGCCGCGGACGCAAATCGACCATATCGCGATCAGTTACCGCTAGAGAGGCTGTGTCCAAAACTGTCGCTCGATTTGGAACACGAGTGTGGACTCTGACCACGCACTTGTTTACGCAGAACGGGTGCGTTTCTGTGGACGTCCGCAACGTAGATGTGAACGGATTCACACCAGCCAGCTGGCGAAGTCAGGTGTTCCAAAGGTGTATCAAAGTGCGCTGACATCTGGGCTGAGTAAGCGCCCATTAAACACGGTCGAAGATCACTGGATGCATATTCGTCCAATGTTCCTATCATCAAGCATGTCTTCATATGGCAAATCAAATTGCCAAACTGGACACAGTCACTGTAACTTCTGGACGCCTGCCAACATATTCAGACTGGAATTGAATACAATGAGACAAGTAAAAGCGCAGAGCAAAACTGCGTGCTAGCTTGAAGAAACACCGGGAAGCCTGGTGGTCTCGTTGTACCTCGGAGATGAAAACAGCCGCTGCCGTTGGTAACCATCGTAAGTTATTCCGTCTGATATGGGAAACAGGCAGCAGGAGACTTGGTGTTAGCGAGACCATACGCGACGAGAGTGGATAGCCGATCAACAGCCTGTCAAAACGTTCGGAGTGTTGGGCCGAACATTGTGCAAGCAATTTAACCAACTTACGTTATCGTTTCCATTTTCGGAAATTGAGCGCCCTTCTACCTGAGCCGTCTCCTTGGAGGCGCCTTCACGCGAAGAAGTCGAACGTGAGATCGGGCTGTTGAAATTGCATAAGGTCACAGCGGCAGATATAATTTTTAGCCCTCTTCAAATTCAGGTGACCCGCTTTGGTAAATGATTTACACCAGTTGCTAGTGAAACTTTGGGGGCAGGAGACTGTCCCGACAGACTGGGGCCGCTCCGTCACAGACCAATCTGATCTCAATTGCCTCAAATTGCTTGAATCTGTCTTTCTCCACTCGTGAGAGCCATTTTCGTGAAGAGCAAGCCGAGGTTCGTCGAGATCGGGGCTGCATCGACCACATCTTTATCTTGCATCAACTGTTGGAGCACCGCCATGTTTATTGGCGACCCGCTGTTGTCGTGTTTCGATTCAGTCGATTGATGTGTCCGTTGAGAAAAGATGTGCCTGATAAAGCACTGTAAGCGCATAGTTCGGGTAGATTGAGGGTTTATGGCAAACTGTCGCCGTCCTACAGTATCACGAGCGTTGTGAGACTAAGTTGTCCGCTGTCACCTTTTCACTTTAACTTATCACTGACCAAAGCATGGAAACAGCGTTCGCTGGACACGACTTAGAAGGTATGGAGCTACTTCCTGGTGAGCGGATTATTGACTTGGAGTATGCGGACGATATTGCCCTAATCTGTGACAGCCCCCAAACATGCCAGACAACAGTGGACCGATTAGCACTGGCTGCCTATCGTTTTGGGCTATGCTTTGCTCCATCGAAATGCAAAGTACTCCTCCAAGATTAGCAGTGACCCACTCCTGCGCTAACGCTTTGTGGTGATCAGCTAGAAGTCGTTCAGAAATTCAAGTACATGGGAATCTAAATTAGCGCCCGTGGGATCGAAGCTTAGGTTACGAACCGTATAGTAAAAGTTCGAGGTGCTTTTGCCGATCACCGCCATCTGTGGGGCCGGTGTGACATTACTCTGGCTCTGAAGGGCAGAGCTTGCAATGCAGCCGTCTGTTCAACCCTCATGTACGGTTGTCAAACTTGGTCCATCAGGTCGACAGACATAAAACGGCTAGCTACGTTCGAACATCTCTGCCTTCGCAAGTTAGCTCATGTCCGGTGGGAACACCGCATAAGCAATGAGTGTGTTCGGTGTCATGTATTCGGTACAGGAGGGCGTGAACCGCTCAGCATGATGATATCACGCACCAGGCTCCGATGGTTAGGTCACTTGTTGCGCATGCCAGCACACCAACTCCCCAGACGCGCGTTGTTTGTGCGCCCGGGGTCTGCATGGAAGAGGAGGAGAGGAGGCTTAGCGGTGACTTAGTCGAAAGGAATGAGAACGCTCACTTCGAAGTTGGCGTCGGTTGATGTATCCCAACTGCCGTGTTGGAGTCCCATGAACGATGAACACGTTTGGTTGGATGAACTTGACGATATAGCGAAGAGCCGGCCCAAATGGCTTTGTGTTGTGATGTTCTTTTTCCATCCCCTCTTCTTCAGATTCCAGTGCCAATTACGAGCGTACATCAAATACATAATATGATATTTAACAGCATATTACTTGCGTATTGAACATTTTTGTCGTCTGTGGTTTTTAGTATTGTATGTTTTTGTGTTGCATCACATTAGCTGAGGCGTGTTCCTCACCCTCAGTTAAAGTGTACTGATGATGATGACTACCGGCCCGCATCCAACTGCACAATAATAATGTTTCATCCTCCACTGTCATGCATGTTGTGAACGTGCAGAGGGCAGGGCTGGCCCCCAGAGCTACGACTTCCTTTGCGACCCGCCAGCAATGGAGGTGGCATGGAAACTGCTAAGGCGATTACTGATAATTAGTGAGTTTACAAGGGAGCGACAGGGGGAGTTGGATGGTGTAAGTATAAGTTCACCACATCTAGACTCGGTTAGAAAAACCAGAAGAAGTCAGGAAAAGCAGTGCGTGTGACACCCACATTGCCGGTGGTGTTCAGGAAGGTGGGTTGTGCATAACAGCAGCCTACAAAAAATAAGTTGTGTTCAAAAGTCATAGAGGATACCATCGTGAATGGTCAAATGTCACATACTTCAGAGTTGTTGGATCATCCAATTAATTCGGCTCACACCACACTTCCTCGAGAAAATGAATTCTACTAAAGGTGCTTAGAAAAAGTTGATTTTTTGGCTTGGAGTGAACATTTGGATCCACGTTTTTCTTACCCGTGCCCTCTCATATCACCCAAGAAGCTAATCTGCCAATAGGGGCCCCAAGGGGGAGATTGGGCTTAAATTACATATAAGAAGATGAACTCGTAAAGTTTGTTGATAGGAATAATTCAAGCGTTTGCTAGATCACAGAAGTAAATAGGCAAAGTGCGCGCAATTTTTAACATATCACAAATTCAGATGGTGATGCATTGTTAATGCAACAGATACGGATAGACTGTAGGATTGGATTGGGCACAAAGCCAAGGGATAACCAGTTAAATAAGCACCAACAATGCACTTATCGATGAGCCAAAACGCTTACGATAATACCGTGCAACTGTTGAGCTGCTTGTAACAGGTACGACTTGAAGTGACCAATACGCACTCAATACAAAGACCGAGAAAGACGACTGAGATTCAGATAGCGACAAACAGAGTACAAACTCAGACTAACGGAGGTGAATTGACAAGGAGAATAAGAAGGAACTAGTGGAAATGAATGATAGTGGATGCCCGCGTGATCCACAGGCAGCATATTTTGACCAAGTTGCAGACTTTGTTCAAAATCAAAGAACAAGGCATTAGCAGTACGCCCACACACCGTACTGACGCTCCACTGCGACACAACTATCAGCCGGTCGCGCGTAAGTTGGGTATACCGCGAATTTGTCAGCGCCTACGCTTAAGACACCACAAGAGACACTTTGCAAAGGGTCCACAATCGCGAAGCCTGTACCCCTGCAAGAGTTAGCAATGATTTCAAAATCTCACTGATATTCTTGAGACAATTGTGTGAACAAACGACGCCGACGATTTTGTTGTGGAAAGCATTTATGAGCAAAAAGGTTTGTTTTTAGTACAGTCGGTGTAAATCCAGATTCAACCCGGTTCAAAATGCACCGAGGAGCATGAAGCATCGATAACAACTTCCCTTCGTTTAAATTGTGACTCAGATTCGACTTCTCGGAGGAGTGGAAGAACCCACACGTTCGGTGAATCACGGTATAAAGGAGAGATGTCTAGTGTATCTTCAAGTGCCTTATGGCTAGCTAGTGGAATCGAGAAGGACTGACGATAGTTGGCGTTAGAAATGATACAATGTGGCGTTTGCCGGAGATCGAAGCGCTCAAAGTGCCAAATGATTCTGGAACAGTCTGTATACCAGGTCCCCCAAGACAAGTGGAGTTCGCCAGGGTTATCAAACATGCTTCATCTTCAAAGTTACCACCGTAATGATCATGAGTGACTTGGTTATCCCACCCTCTTCTGCAGTGGTATTTTATGCAATGAGTAGGCGGATGACATAGCTTTCCTTTGGTTGAACGTAGTGGCTATGTAAGCATTACTGAATACTGTATTATAGAACAAGTAGAAATGAATTCTGTACCACCCTCTCGAAATATGGTGAAAAACGTTATAAAAATTGTCACGCGTGAATATCGTTATCGTTCTCATATAATATGTAAAATATCTAACTCACGGTAATGCAAGACTCACAAATGTGAGATGTCATCGTAAGTGTGCAATCCTTTTCTGAATTGAACGGTTGTAAAATAGAAATCTAACAACGTTTTGAACTGCTGCACAGATGTTGCCTCCATCACATGTTCAGGCAAACTGTTCAAAATATTTACCACTCCGTTCGAAGCACAGTGGGTGGAGAACTCGCATTACATCCGGCAAGGCAAGTTTGTATCTGTGCCCGCGTGTGCTGCATGGCCCTCGTAAGTGCAGCATTGGCCTCCGAGATATAGAATACGGTAGGTCATAATGAGGTCGACTCGCACCTTACGGTAGGACAAGGTGTAGAGTCCTAGTTTCTCGCACCGGTCTTCATACCCCAAGCCACGTAAACTCGCGATGAACCTGGTAGCAAAGGGTTGGACACGTTCGATCTTTTGTGCCTCGCCTCGGGTAGTTGGAAAGTAGACAGGCGAACCGTACTCTAGCATTGGTCAAACGATAGAAGAGGCGATTGGCAACCTCTTCAGACCATGTGCCGAAGCTAGGTTTGAACGCCTAAAGCATGCGCAGTCCGTTACGATATAGCCTGTTTGTGTTGTTCACGGACTTCAAATCGTAGCGCGAGAGTACACCTAGGTCATTTACGGAGGGTGTGGGATATAACGGTTGGTCGTCAAGGGTGCAGGTTCGGCCGTCAGCACCCTACAACAGGCTCATAAATACAGACTTAGCTGGGTTGACCGGGAGATGAACTGATGCAGACCATGTGGATAGACGGTTGAAGTCTTGCTGAAGTACGCCACAGTCGTCGGGAGCATCAACTTCTATCCAAATCTTCATGTCATCCGCAAACAAGGCACACGGTGACCGGAGAAGCTGAGGTAGATCGTTGATGTGGATCAGGAATAGATTGGGTCCCAGCACAGTGCATTGAGGCACGACACTTGTAGAGGGATACCAGTCAGTTAGATGGTCGTCGACTTGTACCCACCACTTTCGTCCAACAAGAAAGTCGCGGATCCACCGGTGCAATGAGCCACCGACACCACACATCCTGAGTTGGTAAAGAACCTCATGGCTGACCTTGTCGAACGCTTTACTGAAATCGATGAATATCACGTCGACAGACTACCCTTTGCTTACTGCCTTCAACCACCACTCATGCCTCGTCACAAGCAAGGTTGCGAACAGATCGATAGGTGGCACTGCATGTTTTAGCATGTGCTTTGGCTTGCCAAAGTGTAAATTGCTGTTGCAGTATTTGCCCGATACGTCACCGGTTTTAGCTATCACCGAACAGCCACTTGAAGTGGTGGATCAGTACTCTTACCCTCTACTGACAGGCTGATATCCCGTGTATCTATAGATTTCTAAGTCTCTGAAAAGCCACATGGGCTTTGCTGATATGCGAAGTAACCTGCTCAGTGATTTGAAAAATGATGTTAGGTGCCTAGTGGAAATTTGCCCCGACAACTCATTTAGCAGTGTAAATAGTAAGAGAGCTGAGTTCGCGCTTATGATGCGAGGATACGACTGTGGACTTAGACGTTGTGTGCAAAAAAGCAACAGCAATCGTATGCCACATTTGTAGCACATGACACGATACAATAGAGTTGATCTGGAGTAGGTGAGCAATCAGATCAACATGTCTAAAACGACGTAAGATGGCCCGCTTCAAGTCGCGAGGCCAAAACGTTGTCATTATGGAATGATCAGCAGAAGAACCTTCGAAGCAGATCTAAGAAATGGAACAGCCTGTGCAACAATGGTTTGCCCTAGTAATTAGTGGGATTTGGGGTTTGTCGAGCTAGTCTCTTAAAAAAATCTCATTCATGCTACATGCTTTGTCAAGGCGAATATATGCCATTTTCACTTTAAATCGGATGTATTGCAAACAATATTGGACGTTTCGCAAACAGCATTGAACGTTTTGCAAAACAAGTTGGACATTTTGCAAAACCAAATTGGACACATTGCATGCTAAGCAGAAAGTCAGCAAAATATGGGGAGTAAGGCGACTGGACGACGTTCAGACAACATTTAGTTATGCTTTATGCAACCGAAACGTCTAAACAGCAGGTGTCACGGTAAAACTCTTCGCTTAATCGTGAGCCCCTATCAATGGCGGGGACGAAGCTCCCCCCACTCTCCCTATTGGCTTTCGTGTAGTTAGTGTGCCTATGCCTGTACGCATTAACTTATGTAGCTGTGCGTGCCCCTTGCTGAGGCTGTTGCATTCATGATGCTCCTTCATCGCAGTTTGGCTAAACCAACCAACTCTTAAGTCAGGTCTTTTTAAGCTGGAGAAATTTCATTCCAATTTATTTAGTTTGTTATGTTTACCTGAAAAATCTCCAATTAACTGACCACGTTGTTTACACTAACTGTGGTTATCTTCGTTAACTTAATTGCGTTTGTAGCATTTTTTGAGTAAGTTTTGGACATTTAGTACTTATCGCGGATTCGTTGCTAACCAACTTACTTCATATGCTAATTTAGCGAAGAGTTATGTCTGCACAGCCGTATTCTTTAACAGATATATCTTACTTGATCATGTTATTGATTGACTGTTGCTTGATATCCACGGTGTAGCTGTGCTTGATGTGCATGTTGACAAGGTGCCTACCTGTCTGTTACCCACTAACTCGTCCATACTGGCTCCAGGAGACATTTGGTCGTTGCTGGAGGGGACGGGATGCACGGTCCTTGTGGCCTTGTTAGGATCAAAGAGCGGTTCCATGCACTCAGTGTAGAGCGGACTACGGTCCAGCCACCGCCTTGTGTGCGCTTGATTCCCCAAATACAGCGTGCTTGTGTTTGCCTGTGAACGAGTGTGTGCCGGCTCCGTTGATGAAACGTGGCTCCCATTCACATGCCTCCCGGTCTTATTCCTTCGGGTTTACACTGGATATGGGGTATGTGGTTGGAGCTGTTGGTGGTGCAGCGCAAGCCATCCATGGTCCCTCTGTAGGCGCAGGCGTCCTGTGGCTGGCCACAGTGACAGGCAAATCCGAAACCGGATGTCGCCAACCATGTATCCGTGCAAATGTTAGAAAGTCAAACGACTCCCGAATCGCGTAGTCTATTAGGACTCAACCAAATGTTACCTAGTTTCGGATGGTCATTGTGAAGCACACGTTTTGTGAATGGATTGCGATGCGCAATGGCAATGTGGATTGCGATTCCCATGGAAGTAAACCTTGGCCAATTCGATCACTAGGCGATTGTCGTTCGTCGTTCATTTTGGTCGTTTCGTGCAGCACAAAAATTAGTTAAGCGATGCCGGATTTGGTGTAGTCGAGGCAACCCACACTGTCACGATAGTCGTGCAGCTGCAGAGGTTAGCCAAAACACCCCTACAACGTACGCGAAGGCTTATACGGAGACCCGAGGAAAATGGGTCACCCCCTACATGCTTCATCAGTTACGGTCCCAGTGATCAAATTGGCTAAAGTTTACTTCCAGGGGAATCGCAATCCACATTGTCAAAACGCATTGCAATCCGTCCACAAAACGCGTGCTTCACAATGACCATCAAAAGCTAGGTAAGATTTGGTCGAGTCCTAATCGACTACGCGATTCAGGAGTCTGACTTTCTAATATTCGCAAAGCTACACAGGTTTATGCGTACAAGCACAGGCACACAAATTACGCGAAGGCTAATGGGGAGAGAGTGGGGGAAACGTAATCTTGGTGTTGCTCATCCCAACACTGGCACCCCACGACCGCGGTTTCGTCCTGGTTTGAACTCATCAGGTGGAGATAGCCTGAGCTGGGGTGGAAATCGGAGCCTAGTGGTTCACGGCTAATGCAACACCGAGATTACATTTGACATACGGTCCTTGTAACCGGAATTACCGAGGTCCGCCTCAAGTGAACCGAGGTCTCAATGGAGGTTGCTTGTAGCAACCCAACGACACAGCGGATACTCTAAGTCCAACTTAGAGTGGGGGGAAACTTCGTCACCGCCTTTGATCGAGGTACAGGATCAAGCGAAGAATTTGCAGTGGCACCCGCTGCTTACACAATTCGGTTGCATTAGTATGACTGCGATGTAGTCTGAACATCATCCAGTCGCCTTACTCCTCATTGGTTGCTGACAAATTGCTGGTTTCCCGCTTAGAATGCAATGTGTCCAATTTGGTTTGCAAAAGGTCCCATTGGTTTTGTAAAATGTCCAATGTGGGCTGCAAAAGATCTAATTGTGTAAAACGTCCAAGTTGAAGTGAAAATGGTGCACATAAACGAATGTCACAATATGGGCATACAATGAAGTCACCAGTGCTATCCCTGTAGCTATCCTGGGAAATATCCGAGGTATACGACTCAACGTCATCGTACCCAAAGAAAATGCTTGGGTGGAGTTGTGTAGAAAGTAGTCTGTGTGCTCTATGTCACTTCAGCGTGTGACAATTGCACCCTCCTGATGTAGACGTAACAGAGGTGAAGCAAAGCAGGGCATCAGCAGTACGGCGGCATGCTGTATTGACGCTTTGCTACCACGTGACAACCAGGAGTCGCGTGCGGACTAGGCATACTGCGAGATAGGCCGTATCGGTGATTTTTTGGGGTACAAGGAGGACATGTTACCCCTTCGGCCATTGACGGTCGCAATGCACTCAAGTCATGAGTGGTAGTCACGTCTGACAAGTGCCAAACATTGTTCCTAATCCACATCAACGAAGTACCTCAGCTTCTTCGATCGCTCTACGCATTGTTTGCAGAGGACGCGATGATTTGGAGGGTTATTGGTTAGCCCAACAACTGTGACGTCCTTCAGCAGGACCTCGACCACCTGTCCCTGGGGTCTGCAGAAATGGATCTGCCGAGCAACCCAGTCAAATCGTCATTTATGAATCTGGGGAAGGATGGTACTGGGCGCAGTACACCATACCGGCCAACCCCTGCATCCCACAAGCTCCGTAAAGGATCTAGGTGTACTCTCACGCTGTGATCTGAAGTCCGTCGATAAGACGAACAGTCGGTGCGGAAACGGACTACACCTGCTTTGGGAACTTGGACGCAGTTTCTGAACTTGGTGTGAGGAGTTTGCCACCAATCTGTTCTCTTCCATGATAAGACCGGGACTTGAATACGGCTCACCCGCCTATTGTGCGATCACAATAGGCGAGGTGCAGAGACGAACGGATTCAGCATGTAGCTAGCCGGCTCATCCCCAGTTTACGGGGTATATCGTACGAGGACCGATGCAGGAGACTAGGGCTCTATACCTTGTCATATCGTCGACTTCGAGTTGATCTCATAATGACGCGCCGGATATTATACCTGGGCAGTTCCCTGTTGCACGTTAGTGCACCAAGCAGCACAAGCGGACACCAGTACAAAACTGGTGGTACCGGATTTGAAGCTTCGAGCGTCGAGTGGGGAAATATTGGAACAAGTTGCCGGAGACAATAGTCGAGGAGAAAGCCATGTCGGAATTTAAGAAATTCGTCGACACCCACTTTGCGGATTACAGGAGCGTATCGCACCCAGATAAGATGAAGTGCAGCTGTAATAGGTTGCCACTGCGCAGGATCATCGACGTGATTCCATGCAGGTGCCCGATCTAACTACGACGGAGCAACACAGATGTGTATCTTCTCGCTGCCTAATTGCAATATTCAGTAGCACTTGGCACACACACCACTAGGTATGGACCAAGTAAATATGACAATTGCATGAAAATGTACCCGGAAATGCTACCTGAAATTTCTCGATTAACTGAGGTGATCTGACAGCTGGGCGGGAAAGCTGAGTGCCAACGCGCGCGTGTTCGCCTCAAATCGTGCTTGGGACAGACCCTGTGAGCATGTTACCAGGGTCCAGGCGAAAGCTGATGAAATCGCGCGTCAGATATTCGGTGCGTTGATATGCCCCGGGTAGGCGGATAAAGACTCGGGTGCCCGAGCAAGACGGCGAACTGGCCAGACGGAGCGGACAATCAACTGTGGAGCGTGGGCTTACAGCCAAATCCGACAGGCGATGTTTGGAGGATTGGTGAGACCGACATATAAATATGAACGTTCTCTGTCCTAATACAACTCTGGTCTACTGAGTCTTCTTTTGTCTTCCCTCCTGTCGGGTTTGTCAAGACGTCAAACAGAGCAGGCGTAAGGGCGCAGATTTACCAGCAGACGTGAATCAACCGGTCGATTGTGGGTGCAGCGTTATAACATGATCAAATCCAAACAGTCTCTGAGTGAGTGTAAAAACCACTATTGGTTATTCAAGTCAATTCAGTGTATGAACAAGTGAAAAGATAAGAAAAAGGACAATGATATACAAGAAAGTTATGATCTCAGGAAAGACGTGACCACAGACAAATGCAACGGGTAGATTCCTTCTTGACAATAATGCTGTAGGCACTCTTTGAGAAAATGGCACTTACCTCCTGTAGGATAGAAGTTCGGGAAACGCTCAGTCTAGCACTGGCGGGTGACACGTTTCTGGAGCTCATTTCTCTAACTATTCGAGTTTGGGAGCCTGATCGACTCGTCTTCTTCCCTCTGCTCGGGCGACGGTCTGGTCTTTCATCGGCGCGATCAGCATCCTTACCATGGGATTGCAAAAAGAAATAAAAAAACAATTGCACACAGAGAGGTATAAGAAAAGACACATTACTTAGATTAAGTTGTGAAAGTTCCTACAAACCTACCGAAGATCGTCTTGGTGCGGTTTCGTCTGAATTTAAACGATTTAGTGCCTCAGAAAGTGCAGCCTCTGCTTCGTCGGCACGCTTTCTTTGGGCCCGGGCTGCGCGCTTTAGTGCTTCCTTGGTCTCGCGCATTTGCATCAAATTATCCTCAGCTAATTGTAGCTGCGTCCGAAGTACCGCTCGTTCTTCAGCCATCTTAGATTCCAGACTGTGTATGTGAGCATTCAGCCTGTCAAAACAGTGCATCAGAGCAAAGCAATTAGCAAGCGCTCAAGTGTATTCGCTAGTATGGGCCAAAACGCACTGGCTCGGTGTTTCTACGGGGCCAAGCGATTAGGAAAAGTTTGAAAAGTCGTGCTTGAGAGGTACTGGTTGGCGGCATCCGGTTTCGGATTAGCCTGTCACTGTGATCAGTCACAGTACGCCTGCGCCTACAGAGGGACCATGGGTGGCTTGCGCTGCACCACCCACAGCTCCAACCACACACACCATATCCAGTGTAAACCCGGAGGAATAAGACCGGGAGGCATGTGGATGGGAGCCACGTTTCATCAACGGAGCCGGCCCACACTCCTTCACAGGCAAACACAAACACGCTGTATTTGGGAATCAAGCACACACAAGCCGGTAGCTAGACCGTAGTCCGCTCCGCACTAAGTGCACGGAACCCCTCTTTGATCCTAACAAGGCCACAAGGACCGTGCACCCCGTCCCCTCCAACAACGACCAAATGTCTCCTGGAGCCAGTATGGACGAGTTAGTGGGTAACAGACAGGTAGGCACCTTGCCAACATGCACATCAAGCGCAGCCACACCGGGGATATCAAGCAGCAGCCAATCGCTTGAGAAAAATAACAAAGAAAATAAATTGAGTAATACATAAGGAAACGGTGACATAAATCTTAAATTAATGAGCATATGAAATATGTTGTTTACAAAAGAATCCGAGATAAGTTCATGAGGTCAGAAGGTATACTTTACGGAAATGGCACAAACAAGAAAATGTTATCGAAATTAACTACAATTGGTTTAAGCTACGTGTACAGAGAGACCGTACAGGTAAACATTTATATGAGAAAGAATTGAGAGGTACTACTTCTATGTATGAGGATAGTATCCGATGTTTAAGTATCGCGAGAATGGAAAGAGTTACTTGAAATTGTGCTAAATATTCAGAACTTCGTGAATCAGTAATAGAATGGACAATTTTCTTGTTCCACTGCGGCGGCGGCGGCGGCGACCAGTAAGTACTGGTATATAGCCATCAAATGTGACGTACACATAGGATGTCTTCAGATAGATCATCATCCGTACGCTTGCCATTTGCAGACAATAATCAGACCCCAGGTTATGTAATGTAAACGTCAAACGGGGTGCGAGAACTCACCGAATGATGTGATATAGATGAAATATAGTTAGCTAACGCTGTGCTCATTGAACCAGCATTTCGGCTCACCTTTCACATTCAGACTCGCGCTGACGCAATTCCCGCTGTAGATGAGCTTTCAGAGACTCTAAGGACTCATTAACAGTACCGAATTTGGCCACTTCGGCTCGATGTGCCTCCAGCTGACGTTGACTATCTTCAAGTTCTCGGTCTGCGAAGAAAAAAAATCAAAAAATATGGCCAAGACCCATCGTCTCGTAGCTTTGCAAAGAAAATGGGATCTTCGAGAAAAGAGGACTCACTAAGTTTTTCCAATCGTTGGCTGAGGATGCGCACTTCCGTCATCTGTTTGGGTTCACTGTCTTGCGATTGACGTGCTTTATCAGTCGTAGAGCGATTGGGCTGCGACTGCGAACTGGTCGCCGCCAAACGACAAATCTCCCGTCCAGTCCGAAGAGCGACCTTCGAATTTTGATCCATAGCGTCTCGAAGTCTGTTTAAACGGCCGAGATCTGTGAGGGTTATTTGTCGTCCCTCCATCACCAACTGATGGTGTACAAAGGGAAAAGATCACTAGTGAAACTCGTATCTTGGTATTTACAACAGTAATGTTACCGAACCCTACCTGCTACAACCCACATGTTTAATGATAGGTAGTAGCAGTAGTTCAAGCGAAAGCGACAGTTAACCCGAAATAAATGAGGATGTGTTACCTATCATACACTTGCCTGGTCCAAGCACTCCTCCATATCTCGAAACGAGTTCGCCATGTCTTTCATCGCAGAATCCATCTCTTCAGCACAATTATCATTCGTGTCTAACGTCTGTGGAACCTTCTCTTGTGGGCCCCCGTTTGCAGATTCCTGATAACCATTTGTATCTGTCGCTGATCGCCCTTGATCCAATGGCAATTCATACTGAGTGCTGCGACGTTCCTTAGGCTTTGAGTAATCGGATCCTACCCGGATCCCGATCTCAACCGACTCTAGTTCCTCAGAAGTAGCATCAGGGGAGTCGTTGTCAGCCACACCATCGATGCCGAGCTAAAGTACAGAAATAAGTTTGAAAAAAAAACAATAATAAAATGTTCTTTGATAAAGGGTGGTAAGACACATGTAAATTTTAAATTGCGTGCTGAACCGCAGTAGTGAACAAAACAAAATTAGCCTCTCAGCGTGCAAACAGATTGGCTAACGAAGTAAATGTAAGTTTAGTTTAGTTTGCACCAGAACGCAGCGGAACCATTTGTTATTTTGACAAGCGTCCTCAGATCGATAAGAACTGTTAACCGGAAATCAAATAGCATTGAAGTTCACACATAGGACAGTTAGGAGCCTGGAATATAGAGGCTACAATGCAAAAGCGTCACTGACTTCGCATCTAACCACCGATGGAGTCATCAAAGTGGGTCCGTTGATTGGAGTGTGTGCTGACGACCCTACCGTAACCTGTCATCCCTCGTAGGCTGCCCAGGATGGAGATGTCTATAACACAGTTCAGAATGACGTTCTCCATTCCAAAAGTAAGCTAGAAGCTGCGCCCACCCTCACCCACTTCGGCTCTTCGTTGGAGGTAGTCCACAAGTTTGTTTAGCTTGGGAATTGCATTAGCGTGAGTAGATTAATGGATGCTATCAAGACACGCATATCCAAAGCCGGAATAGCTTTTGCTAACCTTCGATATCTCTGATGCCGATGTGATCTCAACATTTCACTAAAAAGCAGAGTCTACAACGCTACATAACCAACAGTGATACTGTATGGTTGTGAGATCTGGCCCTTTGGAGTGAGCGAAGTTCAAAGACGGTCATTGATTACCGCTGTCTCCGGCATCAGCAGTACGCCAATACGCAGTACCGACGCTCCACTGCTACGTAAATACCACGTCGCACATAGCCTAAGGATGCTGCGAGAGTCGCCCGGTTCCTACGCAGACTCGAACACGCGTCCTCGGATTGCAAGGCAGGCTTGTGATCCTTAAGGCTACAGGCCAGCTACCTCCGGAGCATCACCTTATTCATGACCACGTCCGACGCTGGATCTTCAAGTCAAACAGATTCAGCCGATTACGGAATTTTATAACTTCCTTACGTACCCTGCGGTGGTCTGGCACGTTCTCCATATACATGCACACTGGTTGCCCCGCTGAGATTTGTTTAAATGTTCCCGCGTTGATTGGAAGCGATGGAAAGGTGGAAAACTCACAACATGGGTAAGGGGTATCAAGGCGCTGACACTGCAGCTGATCACACTGGGGCGTTCCAACATCTCGGGTTGGGAGCTCAGGGACAATTAGCACACCCGGTTCGAAACGTTATCGGATATGGCCATAAATAGTGCTCGAAGGCGAACATGCTGAGACAGTTCTCCTCTGACTGCCATTGCTCACTTCTTTTTGGTTGTTACGCATGTGTTATGGCACTCGGCCAATTGTTTGTTGGTCAAACGCAATATATATATATATATATATATATATATATATATGTATACCATCCATGGGAACGGTGAGTGTCAACAACAAGCAGATATCCAAAGAGTCACATCGATCCCCTTCGCCATCTAATTGTGTAACCTCCTCGGGGTTCCATCCAACCAGGTGCAATAATGAGAAACAGTGCAAGCCGAAACAATCAGGCTGCAGGCATGCCGAACGGAGACGACTCAGGTGGGACAGGCATGCAAACAAAAAGTTGGGTGGTATTCTGTCATGCACCAGATGATGCATTTCGGTAACAATCACTCGCCAGAAATAAAGATTGTTTCGGAAGCATGGTGATCAAACAAAATCATTATATTAATGTACTCATTGTTCACGCCCCATGATTCATACACTAACAATGACCGTACCATGACGCTATAAATCCTTCCTATAGTCAATACGCCTACACCTAGCCGTTTCCATAAGCGACAACCCGTAGAAAAACCACGTGAGCCTTCCACATAAGTACAGAACTCTTTTCGGGGACGTGGCTGTCGGAAGCGATGTGCTTAACAGACAAACAAAGCAGCTGATGATCCCGAGTGGTTGTTCGATGATAGTCAAGAGATGCAAAACACATGCAAGAGTATACAGCGCTACGTATCAGTTCACTCAGTAGCGCTTGCAAAGGAGTTGCGCTCAATCCGAAAAGAGCCACGTCGTCCATTGACTCTGGGTTTGACAGGCTATTGCGTAACAGAGCTTCTATCCAATCAGAAGCAGGAGGATGATGGAGCAAGTCATTCACGGGCATTAAAAGGAGAGCGTTGCAGGAGAGAAGAGAGATAGGACAAGCCTGATAAAGTTCACTTACCGTATCACACTCAGGATTACGTTTGCATAGACAATTAAACAGTCTCCAGTGTGGTGACAGAAAGAAATTGTCCAGGTGTGCTCAGTACAGTGAAACATACAGGTTCAATTACCAATACAGAAGGAAGCACTCATTCAATGAGATAAGATAGGATAGTATGCCCGTATGATAATGTTGGGGCACTTGGTGAGGAAAAGACGTCGGATCTATTAACCATCAGAGAATGAAGCTTGCTTGGCTTTCACCGATTCACCTTACCTGGAGATTAGTACGTAATCGCACAATCATACACGTCAGCAGGTTAGAGGTAGTTGAGATCAGACTGATATCGCGCTGACTTAAATAAGAAGTATTCTAGCCCATTTTACAAAATGAACGATGAATGACAACAAACAGCAGCGTTAGCTTGGGAATTCGAACTGATTCTCGCTACCGTATGACCACAATGAACTAGGGGACGAAGGACAGTAAGCGAGGAAGAATAGAAATCTAGTGCAGAACCTAATTGCCCTAAGTAAACATTTATAGCCAGAACGCACACACCTTGTCAACAACACAAGGTCACTAACAGCTGGCTATTGGGCAAGGATAAGGCGATACCAGCGAAACAACTTCCTTGCCACTTTCATTGCTCCGCGTCATAATCAACCAATGCAGATAACTCAGCACCTGAGACACTCTTTAATAAGATAATCCGACTATAAGATAACAGTAAACGCGCAAATAATTCCGACTATGAGCGAATTCGAAAAGCTGAGATCTTCAGGCGGACACCTACCGCGGTTGGACGACCTCCCTAAAGTTCAGAAGAAAGGAGCTCCAATGCGTCCCATATGGGACAGGGTTAGTTCTCCGCAACCTTTGATGGCTCAATGGATGGTTGAGAAGTTGGAACAGCTACCTAAAACCATCTGCACTTACTGCGTGAAAAACACTTTCGATTTCATTCAGAGGATAAGGGAAGTGAGCCTTACCAACAAAAGGATTTCATCATTTGACGCTCAATCATTGATTACGAATAAACGGTTATTGGAAACAGCGGAACATGTTTGCGAACTAGTACGACAAATTAAGGTACCTATAAAACTCCCGGAAGACCTTCTGAAGGAAGTGTTACACAGATGCACCTTAAACGTGCAGTTCACCTTCAACGGGGAGATGTGTCGTCAGATAGAAGGAGTTGCCATGGGATAACTATTTGGACCCCTTTTAGCAGAGGTCTACATCTGAAAGTAACCAGCGAAATAGAGAAAAGCAACTACTTCCCATATCTGGACGTGTTGGTTTGATCAGATGGGTTCATCAAAAGAGGTTTAACGAAAACCGACTTGGTCAGGGCAGTACCTGCACTTTACCAGCTTCTCCCCAATGCGGTACAAGCGGACCTTAGTCAAGACGCCATCCAACCGTGCAAGGAAAATATGCACTGCCGACAGTTTAGATGATGAGATAAACACGCTCAAGGATACACTGTTGAAATTTGGCTATCCAAGTAGATTCATTGACAAACATTCAGGCGAGGATGCTGGGACAGAAGGTTCCGACAGTGTCCAAAAAAAGATCTACATCGAGCTACCATTTAAGGGAGATCTTGCCAATATGAGGACAATGAATCGCATAACTTCCAGAGGACTTAGTATGCTGCCGATACTGTCCTTATCAACCGGACTAATCGAATACCTGTTACCCCAATGACGGAAAGACAACCTGTTGGCGCCAACTCACATTGTATTTGCCAATTTACTTGTAGTTTTGGTATACACTACATAGGCCGTACCAAGAGATCGTTGAACTCCAGAATAAGGGAACATGTACCTAAATGGTTGCAGCGTCAAATCTCCAGTCGTCGGTTGCCCATACCCTCTGTTCACGTAAACCACCTGTTTCATTCATAGGTAGGCAGTTACTGGCCACCTGTCACCAGTTTGATCCGGCCAAAATGTTTACAATCGTGTTAAGACATGCTAACGCCCGTTTCCTACGTTTTGCAGAGGCAGTCGCGATCAGCCGTATCAAACCCGCACTCGGTGTACAGAAACAGCTGTTCGTAAGCCTGCGGATGCCCTGGGCGTAAGGGTGTCACGTCTGCCATCTACCCTTTTCTAACTTGTTCCGGTCTCAGCCTACCAGTCGTCTTATATATTTTCATGTTATTGTGTTGGCACTGAAGAGACAATACGAAATGTTGACATCTGCCAGTGCTCGTCTTCTTACGGCATTATTCAAATTACTAAGGGGATCTAATTGTTTCAGATGTCTACATGGCAAAATTGGAGCATAGCCCACTAAGATCGCGCAACATTGGAGTCGAGATGTATATAGGCTATGTGGACGACATATTTATACTCTGCAAATGGAAAACGCAAGTTGTGAACCTGTTGAAAGCATGCATCAGAATCTACACTTCACCTGTGTGCACAAGTCCGGAAACCAACTACCGCTTCTGGAGGTTGACATTATCAGAAACACCAATGGATCGAGCACCGGAACAGCGTATAGAACACCAACTTCGACTCAATAGTAGACCAACTAGTATAGTGCGGTACCACTACAGTACAAATGGAATCTAGTCCGCACTCTTGTCTACCGTGCACACAGAATGTGCAAACCAGACACCATCACCGAGAAGTTGTAGAGAATCAGTGAGGCTTTAAGAGCAAATAGGTATCCAGATAAACTTATCCTCAAGCATTAGAAAGAACGCAAGACAAAAACCCACAAAGATGAGTATAGCCAAGGAAGAACTCGTTGTGCATGTTCCTTTCAAAGGCAACAGTACGGCTGATGTCCTGTCCAAATGCCTGAAAGACGCTGTTAGAAAGACCTAGTTCGCGGCTGGCCTACACATAGTATAGTACAACAAGCATTTACCCGCAAAACCTCGGTAAGACAGACCACCTCCGTTGACTAGATTAATGCTTGTTTATCAGTACTGCTGTCATGCACAAAACGTGGATCTTATTACGACGCGCCTATCTTATAGGATTCATGAACACATTCCGAAGTGGTTTCACAGGGGCGAAGCGAGGTCCTCTAACAACTCCATCATGTCACACCTCTTAGAGTGCGGTCATGTAAGAACGGAAAACGACTTCAGCATCATTGCCACTATTCCTAAGCGTTCCTCGTGCGGATGCCGGAAGCATCTCCTAGCTATTGCGGAAGCTGGCTATATTCGCTACCTCAAGCCAGAGTACTGCGCACAAAAACAGTTTGTAAGCCCTTCACTTCTACAATGGCCGACAACTCCCGTTGTGCGTTCTTTTGCTTTATGTCCCAGTTAATCGTTGTTTGCGAAGTGATATGCCACCTTCAGTGACCGCGGGAATAACTTATTCGTTTCTTTTGGAACATTAATAAATAATAATAAATAGGTAGGTAATAAATAAATAAATAACAAATAATAAATAGGTAGTCCTATCCGGCACATTTAACACGTACTAGTCATCATGTGAAGTGTGAGACTGATGAGAGTTATCAAAAGGAATGCATTACTCAGAATCTGCCTCCCTTTGATTCATTCCATGAGCCAGATCCTGTAACGTCTGAAGCTAAACACAAGGCGGGTCATGTGGACTTCAGTCTGGAAAACAAGACAGGCCAGTTGCACCCAGTTTAGTCGACAGTGACTTTAGTTCTCGTTATCCAGTCAACTTTTGTCATCCTAGAGACTTGTGCAATGCAACATCCAACAAACAGAACAAGGCCCTCCTAGGCAGGTGGTGACCCGGCCATACGCAGCGCGTGCCCAAGTCGACGCAATTTATTCGATATTACTTGTCCTTCTATATATCTAACCTCTCTAGTACTCGCCCACTGTTACACCCCGGAGAAAAATCAGAAACAAGTATGGAGTAAGGAAAGTATATCGTAAGACCAATTGGGCATGTGTACAATCGTTTGGTAGGGAAGCAGGCGGCCGCATGTGTTGAGTTCTAAACTGGTGTTTGATTAGACAAGGGAGCATGAAACAATTTGTGCAGTGATGCACACACACACACACACACACACACACGTATGCATACGCTGCACCGTCAGCCTAGGCAACGCGTGGACGGTCACATGAGCACACATCATTCCTTCCCCCTGTGATTGCAACTAACCAGCTCAAAAATAAACAAATGGTCGGCGATTGCAGATTGGCCTGAGCAGTTGGGCTTCAGCTTCAGTTGGGGTTCCTCAAATTCCACTTTCACTTGAGGAGTCACTCACACGCATGTTGTCCAACGCCAGATGTTGGGGGACAGTTGACTCAAGCACTGACTCGTGATCCAGGTGAGGTCGTACGAATCTACCGCCCTTATCATTTGCACCTACGATCTATCCGTTAGATGTCACGATAACAACTGGCTACCATCAGGGTTCTGTAGGCAGAGATACGTAGGATTGGATCTGACACTGTTACCAGCTTGTCTCTAATGTCAGCATCAATGTGTTCTTGTTGATTCAGGACTTTAGATCCCAGAGTTCCATACAGTAAGTCTAAAAGCGGAGGCAAGTGAAGGCCGAAAATTAGTTCCGCGGAACTTCCTCCAGTGGTATCGTTCGCCATATCTCGTTAACCCTTTGAGTCCTGAATTAATTTACCTATAGCTCGACATGAACCAGGAAAGTTTACTCCGCACACTGTAGAGCAAAGTATCGGAGTTTTGGCCCTTACTTAATTGTTGACAGGGAACTATTGTATGTATCCTCGCGAGTACCTGCAGGAATGACGCTTGTACTGAAGCAGTATTACAATTTAAACAAAGTGGTACTCACAAGTATCGCCAAGACACAAAGGGTTAAGCAAAAAGCGCACGATCCAGGCACACACGCAGTAGATGGGGTGTAGCGCATTTGAAAACATACATTTTCGTTACTTTTCATTTAATTTATTCTTGGTTGAGTCTTCCAAACGTCCATTCGTTTTACTGACTGTATATCCGTTTTCACAATCTGCTCTAGTGGGTCCCGTGCTACACCGTTCCTCACTGATTCGCTTCCTATTGCTTGTATAGCTTGGGTCCAGCTGCCTCCATCTTTCCTACCGTTTCATATTTGACATGTCTCTTACGTGTCATTGCTACCGAGTAGGATCCCAGGCACCACCCAACAAGGGTCCGGAACGGGTGAGTACGATGTAAGCTTGGGGGATGTCATATCGGAAGTTAGTGTTCGCGAAAAGTAGGTTAAAATCATAAAACAGGTGTAGCCAGCGCCCACCGTTAACAGTACGGGAGTTAAAATTGTGCTAGCCATCCAGAGAGAATTCATTATTAGTCACCATTCAAGCTTAGGTAATCACATGACTCAAGAGCACTCAAATGCCTGTACTTATGAGACGAAAGAACTCGTTCCACTGATGATAGGAACCGTCCTCACAGTCAGCAGTACAGTTTGTGAGGACGTAGGTAGTAACGATAAATAGGCCCCCTGTTGTCTCTGAGAGAATCCTACGTCTTGAACGAACTAGCTACTCTAATGGCGCATATCCGACTACCGATTGGAATGCAGCCGACCAGAACCCAGGATCTCGATGCAAGGTTCACAATGATAACTGAAACTTGGGTAGCTGTGGATAAACGCGATGAGAACGCAAATTTCACATGAAAAGAATAGCCGATGGTGTACACAGCTCAAATCTTGTGGACAACCTCTCGATGAGCAATAATTATCTATAGATAGGGTCTCTAATGCTTGGACAAGTGCTGCCTATTGATTGAGCTGCAACAAAGCGCGCACTTCCAGGCTTGTTAGTAACGGCCAAAATCAAAACCCTAATATAAGCAAAAGAACTGAGGTTATCTACATGGTCAAGCATGGACTTGTTGACGGAGCCAAATTCCGAGGGGATTACTGCGAGTGCGAGTGGGCTGAAGCTAGACAACAAACGACTAGCAAAACCAGATAGAAAGCGATAGAAATTCGCGGTTTAAAATAGAGTAGCAAAGGAAAGGGCGGGGAGCTTTTGATCTTGCGCTAAAAGTGCCGCTGCATCAGTTTGTGTACATTCCCCCTAGATACATGGACACCAAACTGCCACTTATTTTAGACACTGTCTGCTAAGTCACCGGAGTTGGTTGGTGACGTTACGTACGGACCTCCATTGGGTGCTAGTGATCATGTTTGTTTGCGCTTCAATTGCACTAAGTCTAGTCATCATCATCATCAACAGCAGTACATCAGCCATTTGAACTGATGCTTTGCTGCCATACAACCATGAGGACCTATGAAATAAAGAATAAGAAGAGGGAGAGAAAGGGGACTTACCTGAAAACCTTAATGCCCTAAGCAAACATTCAGGGTCAAGGCGCCTACACCTTGTGTAGACAACGTACCGTCACAAACAGCTGGCTATCGTGCAAAGATAAGGCGGCATCGGCGAGACAGCTTCCTTGCGGCTTTCACTGCCACGTGTCATAATCAGCCATTACTCCACAGATAACTCAGCACCAAACACACTTTAAACAGACAATCCGATTAGGAGACGGCAGCAGACGCGCCACTGGTGTCGGTTGCGAGCCATGTCCTGTAAAGTCTCGAGCCAAGCAAAAGGTGAGTCAGGTGGACTCCAACCCGGAAGGCGAGACGGACCAACGGCACCCAGTTTGATCGTCAGTGACTTCATTTCCCGCTGCCAAGTCAACTTCTGTCCACCTCGAGCCTTGCGCCACCCTACACCTGGTAGACTGAACAAGGCCCTCCTAGGTAAGCGGTGACCAGGCATGCGTAGCACGTGCCCGAGCCAACGCAACTTATTCAGTGCTATCTGTTGTTCTAGGGAGCTAGCATGATCATTACCACCTAGTACTCGCCTACGCACATCATCGTTGCGGACACGCTGGTGCCATCCGACACCAGCAATGCTTCGCAGACAACGATGATCAAAGACTTGAAGGCGCCTCAGATCTTCAGACCGAAGGGGCCAAGTTTCACTACCATAGAGCAGAACGGCCCTCACTGTGGCCTTGTATACACGGCCTTTCAGACGGAGGGAAACTCCCTTCTGTCGCCAAAGATGACGCAGGTTCAAGAAGGCAGCTCTGGCCTTTGCAATGCGTGAGCTCACGTCAGTTTCTATGCGCCCATCATTGCTGATGCAGCTGCCAAGATATGTGAATTGATCAACTAAGTCTAGACGCTACTGTTGAGACATGCCTAAAAATGTGGCAAAGCAAACAACCAAGCAATGAGAGCCAAGGCCACAGGTTTGCGTTGTGAGATCTCAGGAAACGTTACTGTCCAAGTTGCCAGTGCTAAATTTAAGTCCCACCTCATAGAGGTCTCTGAGCCTTGAACACCGATCACAAGAAGCAAAGAGACATGAGCACAACCCTGTGGATAGACTCCACTGGCAGGCCCCTGCTTACCGAGGCGTTCGATCCACCGGTACTTATGACAGGTACCGTAAGGCAACATCTAAAGAATGCTCGGATCACGTTCGAGAAGGGTTTATCAGACGTAGCCGCAAGAAATCCGAAAACATTTTTGTATATGTCAAAGGCGCTGTGGCTCAAACGCGTCAATCCAAACATTGATGCGAGCCGATGGTACTCATGCCCATTCAGATTTTGACAAGGGCATGAGTACTTGGTGGGCAGCATGCTGCAGTGTTTTCAAGAGAAACCTCGTTTACAGGCATTGAGCTGGACTATGGGCCGCAGAGAGTACGAGACCAGCTGAATTTATTGTAGCGGAGATGGAGGTCCGTAGGCTGCTACAAGGGCAAAACCCTTCTAAGGCATTTGACCCTGATCTAATTCACCAGAAGCTGTTACATGAGTTGTCTGCGGAACTAAGTGGGTCAATCGCTATCGTGCTTCAGAAGTTGCATGACAACTGTGCATTACCTTGCAAATGGAAGGAGGTTGTCATCTGTCCCATCTAAAGATGGCGACAAGAGGCTGCCTTCTAATCACAAGCCAGTTAGTCCGACGAACATAGGGGTCAAACTCCCCGAGAAACTGGTGAGATTCACTGGAGAGTCATCTGAATAAATTTAATCTGATCAGCAATGCAAAGCACGGATTCTGGAAGGGACTTTCGTGTCTGACGAATCTATTGGTAGCTTACGAAAGTTGTGCGGATGCAATAGACAACGGCAACGCGATAGACGTGCTTTTCATCGGCGTTTCCAGAGCATTTGGCAAGATACCTCATTTAAGGCTTGCGCAAAACTTAAGTTTCTTATAGTGAATCTGGTCGAGTCCTTCACTGGATGACTGCCTTATTGGATGGTAGAGAACAGTGTGTACGAGTAGGCTGAGGCCTATTGTTTAGGCAAACTGTCCTCAGTGGCGTACCGCAGAGTTCGGAGCTTGAACCGCTGCTGTTCTCCATCTATGTGAATGACCTACTTGCGGAGCTTGAGGTGTCATCGCTGCTATTTGCTGATGACCTGAAGTTGTGGAATATTGTCAAGGTTCCTGGACAAGCTTTGGGACTGATCTATTTTATGAGTACTGCCCATAAATCAGGCAACGTATTTCGTTCTCCGAATTGGGGTAGGTGTCCCCCTTCGAGGTACTTAGTCGGTGGGGTCGAACTCATCCATGTATCCAGCTAGATTCCTCTAAGCGTCGTACAACCTTCGACTTTACACTAGGGTGACAATTGAATAAAGGCCGCGAGTAAAGGGTTTTGTATGTTGTAGTTAATACGCCTTTCCTTCGGAATTTTGACGAGCGACATAGTTGCGAGACTGTTCTCAGCTTTCGTTCGGGTTCATCTGGAAAGATGTGTCCAGACTTGTCCGCCTTGCCCTATCCGGAACGAAATGAAGCTAGAGTGGGTCTCACATGTGGATACTAGGTTGGGTGAGAGGTTACAGGTCAGAAGTACCACGAGCGCCTACTTAGTTCGGAAACGCATTCAATGCATTAACGAAGGTTTAGAGCAAACGCAATCTTAACCTACGGTATATTAATTTGGAAGGTTGGCCCAGAGTTGTCTTCGATATTCAGCCCCGCTAGATTGTCTGTTTGACGCCACCATTACATGAAGCTGGGCAAACCGCGGTCCGGTCGGAGTACAGCGGAAATTCTGCTATCGCGCTGGAACATGTTTCTAGAAACCGTTATCAGGGAATCTACAATGAATGGGTTTGAGCGTCAATTTGACGGTGTTAGATATTAACAACTGCACCTGACGCAGCACGGCGAACTCCTCAAGCGAGTGGTTGGCTCCACCCAAGACACGCTGTCTAACTTCACATTGGTTACACGGTGCAGCCACCACACACGGGCAATGGACCGCAAGCAACGGTGCTCAAAGACAGAGAGACGGAGCAGGTCAACAGTACGAACAGGCCAAGTCTCGCAACCGTACAACAATACAGCTCGGACAAGCGAAAAATAAACCCGCCCTTTGATGGATAGACGAAAGTCATGGCGACGCCATAAGTGCCTCAGCTTAGAGAAAGTGAGGTGAGCTCTTGAAATACGCATCGAAATCTCGTCTCCAACAGTTCCACTCGCTGTGGTGCAACTTCCCAGGTAGGCCAAACTCTACGTAAACTCCAGTGTCTCAACATCAAGAGTGACTGCAGGTACAAGCATCTGAAAGTCTTAGAAAAGAGCTCTACACTTGGATGGGGAAAAAGCCATCCCATACTTTGACGCCGCAATCGCCAAGCGGTCGAATGCAAGTTGGACGGCCTGTAGACCGTCACCCAACAAAATGATATCATCAGCGTCGTCCAAGTCAACAACTCGGCTACCTTGGAGGAGCTCAATGAATTTTCCAGAGCGTTTTTGAGGACATCATCAATGTCAAAATTGAAAAGGAATGGGGAGATGGGTCATCCTTACCGAACTCCACTGGTGACAACAAAGGAAGGCGAAAGCCTACCATAAGCCCTAAACCGACCCGAGGTCAGACTGGACATGGCACACAATACGGAAACGAACTTCCCGGGGATGCAATTCCTCAACAGTGTCACAATGCAGACCTGTCGACAGAACCTAAAGCTGCGCGGATATCCAGAAACACAACAATCGTTGGCTTTTGATACACATAGCGGAGCTCGAGGATCTGGCGGTGTGAAGATTTGATGGAAGCAGCCGCGGCCAGAGTGGAACTCAACCTGTTCTTACCGCTGTAGCGATTCGCGCATAGGAGATAGTCTTCGACGTATGATGGACACCCGAACTTTACAAACAACGGGAACCAAGCTGACACCCCAGTAGCTGGAGCACATTGTGCGTAGGTGCATTTTGAAGATGGGGACGACTATCGACTCACCCAAACCTCCTCTTTCAGCCAGACATCTCGAATCAACGAATAACCGCCTTCTTTAAATAGGGCGGGAGGTAAGCCATTAGGGCCCGGTGCTTTGTAGCGTTGCAAGAGGGAGAGTTCATGCCAAATTTCCTGGTGAGAGGGAGGACAGACCACCCAGCACCAGTGAGCCCTCCAGGAGAAACAGCTGGATCTAGCGGGCAGAAAAACCGAGCCAAAATGGTCATCCCATCGTTCCAACCATCGTTTGAGATTAGTGACTAGTGGGCCATCCTCTTCGCAGATTGTTTCGCTTACGCCAGGTTGGAAACCTTCGGTGGCTCGGATAACATGGAAAATTTTTCCGGTATTACCAGAGAGACTAGCGAGCTCTATCTCTCAAGCACGTTCGCACCAGGTCTCACAGTCTTTTGTAGACACTTGCGCAATTCCCGACCTACGGATCGTCGTTCTTCACTACAGCTAGAATCGGCCAGGACCGAGCGGCGTTGGTCCATCAGCGACAAGGAGACAGCTGTGATCCAGCTTTCCGGCACGTGATGGGTGACTCCGTAACTATCAATACTGGCAGAAACTAAGGCATATTTGATTTGCATCCACTGTGAATTCAGATCATCAGGAGCTGGGGTAAGCAATGTTGACAGGGAGGCCTGGTAGTTGGCTAACATCGTAGGGTCCTGTAGGTTTTCTACGCTCGGTCCGTAGCGCGTACGCTTAGGAGATCCTCCGAAACACATGCATGACTTAGCGTGAAACAATGCGCCCCACCCCCGCCATCTGTAGCTTATCCCTATGTGGTTAAGTTGCGACTACCCTTGTGTTTGAAAAGGTGGGCGCCAAGTAGCAGTATGTCTTTTGGAGTGCCGAAAACAGGTGCACGAAAGAAACAAGCGATCATCAGAACAAAGAGTCCGCAGTCTGTCCCATTGTGTGATCGACTGCTACCGAAGCCAAAACTACCCCCAAGATGGTGCTCGCTTGGCGTCAGGCTGCCCACTCGTGCATTTAAACCTCTGGTAAGGACGACAGTATCATACCTATTATGTGAACGCAGAAGGTCATGTGCTTATTGGTAAAAGCAATCCTTGACTTCATCCGGGTTGCAGTTTGTAGGAGCGTAGGCGGGGACAACAAATAAAGCGCGTGCAACATATCGACGCTTACTTAACTTACATGGACCTCGTGGTCTGACTGCACATAGCCCACTGTAGACTGGAATCCAAACAAGCAGAGCGGGACTCAGCCTTACCAATCAGAGCAACCCCAACACCAGCCTAGCCAAAAGCGGCAGCCTTTGGGTCAACGAAAAGGCACAAAAAGATTTAGACGTCCGGGCTGATGACGGTAGTGGAGTCCCGTAATCTAGTTTCTGAGAGGAAACAAATGACTATTGAAAGCGTCTCAAGAGTGCGGATCAGACATGCTTGTTGTCCGATCCGCATCAGAGTGAGAGTACTGAACGCTGCGAGGCTGAATGGATAACCAGCTCGAAAAAAGCTGGGACTTCAGTGGAGTGTGAAGAGGCTGTGGTAGTCGGGTATTGAACACCAAGAGTTTGACTGAATTCCGTCAGGTGAGACCAGTGAGCTGCTGTTGGCGGTGAACGAGGATATAAGTGCAACTGAATAATGAGACGTGGGACGATCTACAAGTAGAGATCAAGCAGTAGGAACACTAGAGTAGGTAGACAGCAAGAGAGAAAGCCATAGTATTGTACGTTCATGATTCATTAGTAGGGGTGATAATACCAGGTTTCTCAGGTCGAAGTAAATGGTTGTCTTAAGAGGTCCTATCCCGATGACTGATCAAGAACCTAACCCACAAGGCAGCAGAGCAATATGAGGGCGGCACAACCAGTCGGGATCCGATGACCAAATAAGTGGTTCATACGCCTTTAGGTCCTGTAAAGGAAAAGGGGCCTAACACCCTAAAGTTACAATGCCACTCAGGCAGATGAAAGGTGTTGCAGGCACGTCAAATAAGCCTGCAAAAATACGACACATACTTCAGTGCGTGGGATGTGAGACGCGGAGTCCAATTGCCGCTCACAGCGCAGAAGGATCTAGCCGCTCGGAGTCGGAGCACAACTGGGCTAAAGTGGACAATGTTCTTCCGTAAACCACTAGCTCTACGTGGTGATCCACTTCACCCACAAAAGGAAGCATTGTTCCAAATGTGATTCGGCCCTTGTGGGTTCTAAAAACTCTCAGAGGTTCGCTTCCTCTCCTCTTGCGGGTGGTTGGGATTTGCATGGTCACGTGATCGTGTGTGCAGCTCTAGCCGTGTGTTCCGTGTGCCTGTCGCTGTCAGTTTTCGAGGACTCAGCGTGTCACCCGAATACGCACGTGAATAGGGTCCGTGCTCAGGTTGCGCATAACACTTGTTTAAGCTAAGGCGACCAGGTCGGAGCGAATCCGTTACAGTGGCGACGACAGAGCTTTCGAACCATGACAGACCAGTACGCCGATTTGAAACTTATGCTGCAGCAGCAACTCAAGTTGACGTCTGTACTAACCGACAAATTTTCCAGTTCGCCCTTTCACGCAGAACCGATGAGTACTTCTCAATCGGTGGACCATGTCATTAGCGGCATCAGTGAATGCCTGTAGGACGCAAAAACTAGAGTAACGTTCGATTCTTGGTATAAGCGGTACGAGGACCTGTTCACCGTTGACCCGGTCTGCCAGGATGACGCGTGGAAGATCCGGCTGCTGGTACACAAACTAGGGGGGCTCAAACACCAACGCTATATCAACGTCATCTTGCTTAAGAACCCACGAGACGTTACCTTCAAAGAGACGGTCCGAACCATGTCCCAGATATTTGGCGAGTAACCCTCCCTGTTCAATGTCAATTATCAATGTCTGCAGCTGGTCAAGCGTGATGCCGACGACTTCATCATGTACGCGGGCGTGGCCAACCGTGAATGCGAGCGTTTGCAACCAAGTCAAAGACCTGATCTCCGTCTAGCGTGTCCGGTCTGCACACGATGCTGATATCCGGACGCGCCTCCAATCCAACGAACAACAGGATACCACTGTCACACTCCAGGACCTGGCCGAGGAGTGTCAAACGCTGCTGAACCTGAAGCACGACACTGCAATGATCCAGGACGCCGCCGCACCTAGTATGGTCCAGGTAGTCGCAGCATCTATGGCGCAATCGCCCCTGCGCCCCACTCAATCCGACCGAGCGAAGCCCCCACCTTACGCGTGCCGATTCTGTGGTGCCTGGCATTTCCACTGGGACTGCAACTTCTGCCAACACCGACGCCAACGTCGTGGCAAGGTCGAGCACCGGGATGGTTACTGCCATCCTACAACTCCCAAGGGAACCAAAACTGGGTTGGGTCCCACTCGCGATCCAAAGTAGAGGTCCCGACCCAGACACCAACCAAAACCTGGTCCGGTTGACAGCTCCCTGAGCCTGCTAGCCACGTTCCAAGTCAACATTGCAGATCGTCGACGTCATAGTCAACGGTCAGTTCGTCCGGTTGCAGTTGGACACTGCGTCGAACATCACGATCATCTCCGAGGATTTCTGGTTATACCTTGACAAGCCTCTATTCGAACTGACTGCCCAATCAGCCACTAGCGCGGGTGGTGATTGCGGGCAACTAAATGGGCAGCTGTACTGCTCCGACACCTTCCGAGGAACCACATTCAACGAACTTGGCTACATCACGAAGGCGAAGCACTACCTACTTGGTTTTGATTGGCTTGGCCGACCTTCCTCTTCAGACCATCTGCAACGCGGTACATCCTCTGGCAGTACCAAGCGATCAAACCGACGACACGATCAGACAGTCCGCCTCCGTATTTCAGGATGGTCAACAAGCATGTAAGCATACCAACCACCAGTTCCTTGGCAACCGATAAAAAACCGTGGTCTCGAGTGCACATCGACTATGCTGGTCCGATTGATGGCACCTACTATCTGATCACAGTCGACGCTTACTCCAAATGGCCTAAAGTGGTCACCGTCAACCCACCAACTGCATCCGTCACGCTGGGTTGTCTACAAAGAATCTTCAGTTAACATGGCGTTCCCGAGATTCTGGTGTTGAACAATGGCTCCCAGTTTACGTCTTCCATATTCAAAGAATTTTGTTGCCGGCATTGCATCCAACATCTATGCTCACCGTCCTACCATCTACAGTCCAATGGTCAAGCGGAGAGGTTTGTCGACACCTATAGGACACACTTGAAATCCCATGGGGTGGGGAGCGTGGAGGAATGTCTTCACGCGTTCTCGCCTCCTTATCGGTCCACACCAAATACAGCTGCTCTAGGATGCCAGTCTCCGGATGAAGCATTGATGAGCCACAAACTACGCACCACTAACGAAGCGCTCATCCCAACCGAAAAGCCACTAAGTAAATCTACTAACTGCACAAAGCACCTTGAATTCGTCGTTGGAGCCCCAGTATACGATCGCGACTAGTGAGCAGGTCATCCACGCTGGATCAAAGCAACAGTGACGGCACGTCGAGGTGATAGGTTGCATGATGTCTCTGTTGGTGATGACACGTGGGTCCACCACTGCAATAAACTTCGACCGTGGCACGGGGAACCCATCACGCCAGTCATTCTTCCTGTGCACCTGCCGCTGAACATCTTGTTGGATACCTGTGAAATGGCTACACAACGGGAGAGCACGGTCGAAGCGATCCAGTAGCCACTAGGTCTAGAGAACTTGCCTTACCGACGAACAGGAAGAACCCGGCGATCACAGAAATCCCTTCAGGCCAATCCTTGCCAGAAGCAGTACACATGGTCTTCAAACGGAGATGTTGTGGACGCGTCAAATAAGCCCGCAAAAATACGACACATAGTTCAGTGCGTGAGCTGTGAGACGCGAAGTTCAACTGCTGCTCAAAGAGTAGAAGGATCCAGCCACTCGGAGTCGGAGCACAACTGGGCTAAAGTGGACAACCTTCTTTCGTAAACCACCAGCCCTACCTGGTGATTCATTTCATCCACCAAATGAAGCGCTGTTCCAAAAGTGATTCGGCCCTTGTGGATCCCAAAAGAACTCTCAGAGGTCCGCTTTGTCTTCTCTTGCGGGTGGTTGGGAATCGCGTGGTCACGTGATCGTGTGTGCATCTAAGTTTAGCGCGTCTAGTCCCCAGGCGTGTGCGGGTCGTTGTCCGTTTTCGAGGACTCAGCGTGCCATCCGAATAAGCACACGAATAGTGTCCATGTTCGTCTAAGCTAACGCGACCAGGTCGGCGCAAATTCGTTACAAAGGGGCAATGATTTTATTCAATGACGAGGCACATCCGCCAGGTCAGTGTTGTTAAGCGGGCATATGTGGGCTTTGACAGGAAGAATCCTTTCCAAGGCGAAAACCCACGACACTCTGGAACATTGCTGTCGAAGCATTCGTTGGAGCGGGATAATCCCGAACCACTCAGCTGACATCACGATTAGGTTATTCGGCCAGCCATCCCAATGATGCTACATGATGTCCCTGATCGACCATGGCAGAAGGTGAAGTGGAATTTATTGTGACAAAGAAAAAGATTGCTTACTTAAGGAGGATCACCATAGTTGTTATTTCGTAATCGATTTGCCGACCACTAGGACCGCAGAATTAATAATCAACAACCTCGGATGTCAATTCGGTCAGTACGGAATACCGGAAGAGCTGGTCTCCTACAATGGTCCCCAATTTACCAGAATTACGTCCCAGCCCTTCGCAACCAAGTGGGAATACGTGCATCAGCAAGCCAGCTCATATTACTGTTAACCGAATTGAAAGGTAGAGTTAGCAGTGAAGCAGGCCAAACGACTATTATCAAAGGCTAGAGCTGCCGGCGAAGACCCGTACCTCATGCCACCGCAGAATCGCAGCTCTTTCAAAGGATATCGGTTTGAGTCCAGTGCAGCGCGTTTACATCTGAAAAATTAGAACTCTGATGCCACACATTTGTGACCAGATTCGCAACAGTATCAGAGACTACACAACATTCAGAGATGAATGATCAGATCCGGATCTGGCATTGGTTTGCGAGACACCGCGAATCAGGACTGAATAGCCGCACTGAAGATGTTGCCTAGTTTGGTAACGAAACGTCTGCAACAGAAATGCCCGGCTCTGAGAACAGGGCAATCCTCTCATCCACACCCCGAGCTACAGGTATACTCAATAATTTACAAGACGAATGACCACTCAGAAAAGTTACTGCTACCGCGGTGCACGGGTACTATCTGAGCTAACAGTGGGGGAGGAAGTGTGGGTTCTATCAGTACCCGATAGTCGAGAGCGGTAGAAAGGTGTGGTGACTGCAAAGGTCTGTGCAAGGTCATACAAAATAAATGTTGGAGGGAAAACACTCAGAAGAAATCGAGCGCATTTGAGACGATACCGGAGACAACAATGTGGATCAAGAGTAGAGCGCCCTAGGGTGTGAAGCAAGATCACGGCTGCATACACAGCGAATAGGACATGGAGTGGCATGGTGTAAGGGGTGCATAGCAATTCGGAGGCGCGAGGACACAAAAATGTGAGAATATGATGGGGGTGTCATGTCTGAGTCAATGGATGGACCAACCGACCGAGTAATACAGCCAGCGGAAGATGGGCATAACGAATCCGATTACTGGACACGCATTTGCCGATATTCGTGAGTTATTCACCAGTTGTTTAACCGTGTCAAAGGAGCCATATAGACTCAGAAAGGTTGTTAGTTATGGATGTGAGCTAGCAACTTATGTCGAAGAGTTTGGCTTGCCAAACATGTTGTAAGTTTCGCCGAGTTGGTTGATGGATAAACGCTCGTACCTGAAAGACTGAGTTCTGTAACACTGTGAGTTTTAGACTCTATGTCAAACAAAATTATCTTATGGCACGCAACTACTGCTATTCAGCTATGTATAGAAGAGAGTATTCACATTATCACCAAATTCCAAAAATGAGAGCGCTGATACGGAGTTTTCTTAGCTGTATGCATTTTTTGTCTGGGCATTACCATCAAACGTGACCCAATGGGAATAAGTGCCAAACAAAGCAGTGCGCTAATATCACAGTCAAACGCCTTGGACTTCTGATGTTGTGGGTGGTCGCACAAACCATCGAATGCATTGCGGCCAGTTGATTTCAGTGCTGATTAAACAGTGTTTCACCAATTCAGGCAAAAGGGTGTGCGCTTGCAAATGCGTTAGCATGTCCAATTCAAAGCAAACATCTGGCTTACTTGCTTCATATCATTCACTGGATCAACTGTAGCTGAGCCACTTCTCCGTACGCTCGATGATCTTCTTCTTCGAGCACTTGGAGATGGAATCGTGCCAAGGACTTTTCCTGATTGGGAAAAAAGAATGGAACTTTCCCGAACGCATGCGCCAATATATCGGTTGTTCGCGTAGTTATGAGGTAAATATTATTAATATTCCTGCGGGTGCAGGTGGACGCCCCAGACGTCTCAATCAATCATACAAATATGAAGCAACGAAGAAAGGGAATAGCATAAAATCGAAATATGACATTATTTATATAATGCGCCGTTGAGCGCACGGGCTGGTCAAGAAAGTTTTTTGTAAAATCGTGTATCCAGTCGGCGCAAGCGACCGACAGTGACTGATTTACGTGCCGCGGGTCACCCTATTTCGGATGCAAACCGATCAGTCAAAATAGACTCCGAGTGTGGACTTACGTACTATGAAGCTTTGAGGAAAAAATTGCGCGGTATATGGACTGTATGTAGGACTAGACGAAATCTTGCTGCGCAGATCAAGGCTATGATAGAAAAGTATTGAGCAACTGAAAGCATTCCGAAATTTCTGTCGCTGAGACAATCAGAGACATAAGCCGGTCACTGAGGGCTCTTCAACAGCCACTTCCATTTAGGCACAGAGAGACGGCCAGCTGTCACATTTGAGTGTTTTCGGCATCCCGGAGGGATACAAACAAAACCAAGAAAAGGGCGTAATGTATAAACGTGACACTAAATCCAACGCATCTTTAAGGCTGCCGATCTTTACTTATAAGTGGTTTCTTTTCGAGTAAGTCGCAAACCCAGTCAGAGCAAGTGACCGATAGTCTGTTGCTAAAGTACCGACTTTTGTGTCCTGAGTCATCCCAGTGGTGTACATTTGGTATGAACTTTTGTCATTAAAACGATTTTTCGGTGTAGCCTTACGTATTCACTGAGCATTGGAATGTAGAGAGAGGCAGAATCCATTTCGCTTCCCAATCCCTGAGTGGAAGCCGCGAATCGTTGGGAAACGGTATTCCACAATGGTTCGGAACAGATACATTGAAAGCAGTAAGGTCCCACCGTATTCAGCAGGTGAAAATCCAAAAGGCGCTAGAAGCACTCTACAACCGCGGGCGCCGACCACAGGTTTCGGTAGGTTCTTCCAGTTATTTACAACGCGGGTTGATAAAGTGAGAGCAGAACGAACTCGGAACCTTCTTGGTGTAAACAGTTACCAGTTGTGACCTCAAATTGAATTATTAGCGTTGACTTGAAAGAACGCATGCAGCTCCAGCCCCATCTCTCCCCGAAGTATATACCGCTGACAAAATCAGGTCGCTGCGACGTTTATGCTAATCGAGGAAGAAAAGATTCATCCGCTGAAGTAGAAGGGGATAAGGCAAGTCCCGTAACTCCAATAAGGCATCAGCAGTACGCCGGTGCGAGGTACCGACGCTTCGCTGCCGTTCATCTACCACCATTAGCACGTGCGCCAAGGATACTGTAAGTGTCGTCCGGTCCCAAAGCAGGCTCGAACCGGCCCTCGGAGTATAAGACAGGCTTTTGATTCTAAATGCTACGGGGCTGCCTTGTAACTCAAAGATGGATATCGAGCAACGCCGCTGGACCTTCACAGTCAGGCTACATTCGAACTTGGGAAGAGGGCAAATGGCAGATGCTCAAGGATCGGGCGCACATGCGAAGTAAACAGAATTCTGAAGATTTCCGGAGTGTATCGTGAGAAAGCTCTCTGTATAGCATTAGACATCCTATTGGCAGCGGCAATCTGCCGTACTGTGTCTATGTAGACGGTAAGTTAGATGACAAACACCTAAGTCCTTCTCAGGAGTGGTTCTGAGTAACACCACAAACATGGTACGTTCCAAGTGTCTCAGGGGCGTCTAGGGGGTGAACTGAGCATCTTTAAGATTTATGGGCGATTGCTATGTGACTGGACACTCATGTAACTTGTTCAATAACATTGTAATCTGTCCGCATGCTCAAGTAAGGATATCCCCATCCACAGCTACAAGTAATCGGCGTAAGTTAGGCAGGCGGACTGAAGTTCCGACGACACGTCACTGATGAAATGTTCTGGACAAAGAACCGCTCTTTACAGAGCACCGATTGTCATGGGCAAATAGGCGGAATGGGATTCGCAGTGATGAAGAGCTGGGAATAAAGTTCCGCTGAGCCTTGACAATATTTACGACTGGAAAAGCTGCATTCTTATCACAAGTTACCGCTGCTATGGAAGATGTTCTCCTCAATGCCCGAAATCAATCCCAAATGTCTCACTAAGACGATCATTCATGCCGCAGCAAAAGCTCATTCATAATACTAAATCGGTCGATCGTGTAACCTATTTCCATAATCTGTTAGATAGGTATCCTTTAGACAAAAAAGGTAAAATAGTGAAATTTGCAGAGCTCAAGTTCGGGTGGGACTGGGACGATAGGAGAATCCCGTGAGTGTTCTATCTTGAGTGGATCGTTGAGCCAGGAATTGATGAAGTGCTCAGAGTTATTGATGGGTCTAAAACAGAACACCCGTATCGCAAATCGGCCAACCACTTAATGCCTACGTTTCCTGCCCTAGTAGTGGCAGTCACGTTAGCATCATTATCATTATACACGTTAGCTAGAGGTGGGGAACACCTCAGCTACTGTGCCGCAATACATAGAAAAAAGGAGAAAAAAATGCAACTGGTGCAAGCTGGCTGAGCTACCGGTAACGGATGGTCATCGTTCCGGTAAGCTACCAGCCGGCTGCTGTGCCTCAAAAAAAATTATTATGCAAAATTATATAAGGCTAAATAATGAGATCGTGGTTGGAGGGGGAGGCTAAGAGGGATGGAGTGGGACAAAGAAACTCACAGCACGAACGCCACTGAGGTCGGCTCCTAGCCATATCAGCAAGTGTGTCCAACCAAACGTGTTCATCGTCTTTCGGACCTCAACCAGGGAGCCGAGACGCTCCAACCGAGGCCAGCTCAGAAGTGAGGGCCTTCATTCCTCTCGACCAAGTCATCGCCTGGCCACCCCTCCTCTTCTTCCATTCACACCCCCTGCGCGCAAACAACACGTCGCGGAAGTCGGTGGGCTGGCATGCGTAACACGTGGCCGAGCCATCGGAGCCTGGTGCGTGAAATGACGGTGCTGAGCGGTTCATTTCCTTTTCCTATGCCATAAACAAGGCGTCGAACACGCTCGTTGCTCACGCGGTGTACCCACCAAATGTGAGCTAAACTACGAAGGCACCGGTGGTCGAACGTAACTAGCCTCTTCAGATCCGTTGCTTTAAGCGGCCAGGTTTCACAACCGTACAGTAGGGTCGAACGTACTGCTGCATTGTACACTCTACCCTTCAGGGTGAGAGTGATGTCGCGCCGCCGCCATAAGTGGCGAAGGTTAGCAAAAGCGCCCCGAGCTTTTGCTATACGGTTCGTGATCTCACCTTCAATTCCACGGGCGCTGATACAACTTCCCAGGTAGTTGAATTTTTGAACGACTTCTAGCTGATCCCCACCAAGGGTCAGCGTAGGAGGCTGTCCAGACCAATCTTGGAGAAACGCTTTGCATTTCGAGGGTGCGAAGCAAAGCCCCAGGTGACGGACAGCTAGTGCTAATCTGTCCAGTGCCGCTTGGCACGTTTGTGAGCTGTCACAGATCAGGGCAATATCATCAGCATACTCTAAGTCAAGAAGTCGTTCGTTTGGGAGTAGCTCCACACCTTCTAAGTCGTGTCCTGTGAACGCGATTTCCATGACTTCGTCAATAGCGAAGTTGAAGAGGAAAGGTGACAGTGAGCATCCTTGTCTCACACCGCTGGAGATATTAAAGGGCGACGACAACTTGCCGTAAGCCCACACTCTGCCCGAGCTACGAGAATATAATGCTCGGATAATATTCACATATTTCTCAGGTACACCTTTCCTGAGTAGACAGTCCCAAAGTGCATGTCTATCCACCGAAACGAATGCACCTTTGATATCGAGGAACACGACAACGGTGGGCCGCCAATATATGTGACGGTGCTCCAACTGACGTTAGCAACAAAACGCCGGTGCTCAATTCGTGACAAATACGACATAATGAAATAGTCTAAGGATTGTAATAACTGCGTTATACAATGTACTGAAGATTGCTTACATTTGGGATTGGAATGCACTCGACTGGAATATGACTTATACACAAAATTTTAGAAGTGTGTGCATACATAGTTAACTAAAGAACTTAGATAAAAACGATACCATATTTAACCAAGGCTAGTAAATTGAATTAACTAAATGTTAATTACCAGGGCTAGTTTTTGCTGGAGGTGGAACCCAGGGAACTTGAGTTGGAAAAAATGATTGTTTGCTTTTATTTGTGCTGTTGGTTGATCCTGCCTTAATACCCTTCTTTTCACCATCCAGATGAATAAAAACTGGAGATTCGTCGGAAACGTGAAAATGTATCGGGCTCTTGTTTCGGCATTTCGACGACCTGCCTTGAAGCTCGACCATCCCGTACGTCATTTTCGAAATTCTGACGACCCAATCAACAACAGTAGGTCTGTACTTGATTGGTCTATTCCAAAACGTTAGCTCATTAAAAGTAAGACCATCTCGTGACTGCCTGTTTCCCTAGTTCAATGAACACCGTACACGTGATAATTTTAAAGAAGGAAAGTTATGTTAATTTAATCTTTTCAAGTTCAAGTTCAAGCGGGACTGGAACGATAGGATTATCCCGTGAGTGTTCCTTCTTCGGCGGGTCGTTGAACCAGGAGTTGGTGAACTTTGAAATACTGATGGACCTTAAACAAAGACCGCATCACACCCTGTCCAACCAATTAATGCCCACGTATCCTGCCCTAGCAGTCCCTGTTGGGTGAGTTACGTGAAGTAAGAAAGAGAAAAAAGTAAAGGCAGAAGGCAAAAGAGAAAGTGGTAAGAGCTAAGCAAGTGGAATACCAAGATACTTCAGTCATTAAAAAAGAACTGAAAATTGACGGTGAGTCAGCTAGGAAAAAGGAAATGTTTGCTGTTACCACCCAAGAGCATCGAGCTGGCGCGCAAAACCCTTAACCGTAGGTTCTCAAACCACTTGATCTGGAAGCGAATTCCAGCGATCTATAATTCGGCGCGATAGACGAGTTTCCGTCCTAATCCTATCAGACCGTGGTTTATGCAGTTTCAGTGGGTGACCGCAGAGACTGGGTAACGTAGCGGGACTAAAAAGCCCTGACAAGTCCGGGCCAATCTTACCCGTCAAAATACGATAAGGGAGAATCAGGTCCCCTCTTATCCTTCGGTAGTGCATGGAGTACATACAATGGTGTGCTTCTTTTTGCATTGCATCTAAACATGGAACAATGAAAATGCACGCTTCAGGGGTTTATAAAAGCGAATTCTTTAGTTGACGACATAGAAAACGCTAAATGCTTGCGCTTGACAAGTCTCGTATGTCGCTTGGGGCGGAACACGTTTGAAAGGAGCAACGAATAATTCACACAACTTTTAGGGTATCTACTGCTTTAACTGCAATGCTGCATGACGATGATTTGAACTGAGAATGGGATATGCACACACAAAATATTGGTTCATTGCTTCGTTGGTTTGGATAGAGTAGAAAGGATTACCTTCTTCAGCCCCGTCACTTCCCGCCCATAGAACGGAGATGACTTGATGCTACATCGTTCCTCGAAGGAGGATGACGGTTACAGGCAACACAGCAACATCAATGCTTGTTCAGCAAAAGGATGTCTAGTCATCGTTTGAAACATTCCGCGGTTTGCACCTTGAGGTCTAGCTTAGGTACACTCTTCCAGTCATTCACCACACGAGTTGACAAAGTGACATCAGAGCGAATCAGAAGCTCCCTTGTTTTAAGCCGCTTCCTACCGTGGCACCGTCACGATCCATTCACACGTTGACGAAATGACTTTTGTATGCCATCTTCCATCTCAACACGGAGAATACGACGCGGATAAATCAAATCACCACGGCGGAGACGGCCCTCCAGAGAACAAGTACGTCCTTTGAAGGCGATCAGACTAAGACAGGTTCCGAGGTGTCGTAACGGATTTCGCTCGCCGCCGCTGACCCTTCTTTATCAGTACGTAGTTGGCTTTCTTGTGAGGATAGTATGCTGACAATCCGTACTTAACTACTGGTCGAACAAGAGAACTAGACAGCAGTCGGAACACAAGTGCTTGAGAGATTTATTTTTATAATGATGTATAAAATGCGAGTTTCATTAGTTCAAGCACACCTGCGACTGATCTTATTTTTCTCTGAATTCCGGATGCATCGTTTTTGTCTGCTTGCTTGGCTGCTTTGTTTGTTGCCTTTCTTTCGAGATTTCCACATAAACGGTGGTCAGCAACCGAAGAAACATCTACTGCCTTACCTGAACCCTGCAACGGAGCACAATATTTCTTTATCTGGAAATGGATGGATAAGTACTCAGCTGTTTTATTACTTACCGGATAGAAAACCACTTATTCGTTACCTTGGGTGGATGCCATTACCTTAAGGCCCGAACATTTGGGTTCAGCTCACCTCTACTTTTCGTAGTTCCTACTGGGAGCTCCCGCTGACATTTAATGTCAACTCGGACATTCCACCTGCCTTCGGTGGGCAGCTTTGCCTACCAATTCTATGCCACTACTTTGGAAATAGCTTAACACAATGCTACCTTTCACTATTGCAAAAACAAATAGGTTCAGCAGTTTTCATTACTAGACAAATGGTTTGCACGTACCACCTCTGGAGCAGTTTACACTGCTTTTACCGTCCACTTGGCTATGGATGCCAGTTTTCCCAAACAATACAACATACCTGGGAGGAATTCGGTTTCGTTATGCCGAACAACTTGCTGCACTTTCTGGCCTGAAAAATGGGGTTTGACTATTTTCCGTGCTCTTAGAATAATTCAACAACCAAGCTAGTTGCCGGTCTCACTGTGGCGCTTACGAACGTTCGCAGCCTCACCAATAAATTTGATGAGGTACAGCTCTGGGTAGAACAACATTGCCCAGATTTATTTTGTCTGACTGAAACATGGCTCCACGGTGATATTACTGATCCTGAAATTCACATCGATGGATACACGACATTTCGGTGCGAACAACCCAAGGGCGCTCATGGCGGTGTATTGTTATATATAAAGTCCAGCATGAGAGGCGGACTCATATCTACACATTATAGTGCCGACAGCCTATGCGAACAACTTTGGTGCAGAGTTACTGTTGGACCGAATGAACTGAGAGTGGGAGCCATTTATCGGAGTCCTTCAAACACTTCCCGTGATTGGATCGACGTAGTGCAGCAGCGCTTGAACTGCCGAAATTTTCTGTTGCTTGGTGATTTTAATTTTCCACACGTTGATTGGCCGCATTATAAAGCTCTACCTGGCAGTAGCAATCTCGAATGCGCTTTTATCGATACAATGGCGGAGATGCACGCTGTGCAACATATCCTGCAACCAACAAGGCAGTTTCCAGGGCAACCTGAAAGCTGTCTTGATCTCCTTTTCACGAACGATGAGCAGCATGTCGAATCCGCTAAAGTATTTGAACCCATTGGGTCCAGCGATCACTCCACAATTTCAGCGGTCCTACGTTTGCCATCTGTTGTATCATTACGAATACCCCGTCGTAACATTTGGAAAGCAAACTGGGATCAGTTGATGAGTACTGCGGAACACATGGACTGGTCAGTACCTTTGAATGACGATGCTGAAGTGTGTTGGGAGGTGATGAAGCAAAACCTTGTTCAGTTGCTAGACCAGTTTGCTCCTTTAACTCCAATAAAATGTTGGAAGAGGCCGCCATGGATGAACAGCGAATATGTTGTCTTGTCAAGGCGACGTGCAAAATTGTGGAAGAGGTTCAAACAAACTCATAGCGCTGAAGATTACACAGCTTACAAAACACAAAGAAACTGTTGCAATTCAGTGAAACTACAGAAGCGTGCGGCTTATGAAACACGCTTATCAGCAGATGCGAAGGAGGCACCCAAAAAGGTTTTTGCATACATCAAGCGCAAGCTTAAGCCTACTGATGAGTTGTCTGCTTTGGAAAATTCGCTTGGTGCACTGTTGACCGCCGACAAGGACCGAGCTATCGCACTTGCTTCACATTTCGAGGCAGTATTCGACTCAGCTTCTCCAGCATTTCAGTGTACCCAAGTCGACGCCAAACTGGATACAGTATCCTGTTCAGAGGACCAAGTAAGGGGATTGCTTGCTAATCTAGACTGCTCCAAACCGCCAGGACCTGATGGCTTGCATCCACTACTTCTCAAAAGGCTGGCATCTGTTATCGCACCTGCAGTGACGGAATTGTTCGAGGCCTCTTTGACACAAGGGAACGTCCCACGTGAATGGAAGCAAGCGATCGTACGGCCCTTCCCGAAAGGAGGAAACAGAAGCAGAGTAGAGAATTATAGACCGATTTGCCTGACACCAGTGCTGACCAAATTGCTGGAGAAAGTGGTCAAGAAGGCGCTGCTTGTGTTCGCAGAATCACACGGTGTGCTTACATCAGTTCAACATGGTTTCCTAAGAGGACGGTCTTGTACCACGAATCTTCTGACTTCCCGACACAGTTGGATTGGAGCAGTTAATGAGGGTAGGAGCGTTGATGCGTTGCTGATTGACTTTAGCGAAGCATTTGATAGAGTGAATCACTTTATCTTGCTATCTAAACTCAACAGTTATGGCGTGGGTGGAAAACTGCTGAAATGGATTCAGTCTTTTCTGGACAAGCGGCAGTGGTGCGTCCAGGTCAATGACTACCGAACGAGATGGTGTACTGCCTCTAGTGGTGTGCCACAGGGCACAGTACTTGGCCCAACGCTTTTTCGGTTTCATATCAACGACTTACCAGGACGTTTGACATCTACTTGCGCGCTGTTCGCAGATGATTTGAAAGTTTGGAGGGAAATATCGACACCCGTCGATGAAGATATACTGCAAAGTGATCTCGATACAATCTCCTCATGGGCATCAACAAACTGCCTTCCACTGAATGCTGAAAAGTCCGAATTGCTCCGCATTGGCAAGTGCTGTCGGGACAGAACTTACAGTGTCGGTGGACGTCTACTGTGCTCGGCTGCGACGGTTAGAGATCTAGGAGTACTATCCCGATGGGACTTAAAATCGTCAGACAATACGCACAAGGTCTACTGTTCCAGCCTTCGCATGTTTTGGTCATTAAAGCGGAGCTTCCACGTTTGGTCGGAGGAAATTGCTGTCAGGCTATACGTCTCCATGGTGCGCCCGCTTTTAGAGTACGGGGCACCGGCCTATTATCCAAGAACAAAAGGTGAGATGAGAAAACTGGAAAAAGTCCAGCACCTAGTCACCCGCCTGATCCCCACGCTCCGAGGCTTATCTTACCATCAGAGGTGCCACAAGTTACGTCTCCACACATTAATATACAGGAGATTACGAATTGACCTCATTACAACGTTTAGAATCCTTCACTTGAGACATTTTCCTTACCTGAGACATATGTTCTGTATTGTGGATGCACCTATTACCCGAGGGCATTCTTACAAGCTGGAAGTTCCACGTATGGACAATGTCACTCATATTCACTGTTTCGCGCGACGTGTGATACATTTCTGGAACTGGTTGCCCAGTTCCGTTGTTCTTTCTGATTCGGTGCAGTGTTTCAAACGAAGCATTGACAAACATTTTTCAGACTTGTGTTTCGATGCAGACGCCATGTTTGACCTCCTTTCGTCGCGTGGTTATGTCACGGCTACACTAGCAACCCTAAAAGACCAAGACACGTTGTGCTTTCTTTGTGCTTATATATCGGTATTTTGTTTGCTTATTACTAAATGACCATTGATGTGCATTCACACAGACCCATATTCGGCATGGGTCATTTTTGCTTTACTGATGATGGAGATCACATAGATTCCTATCTTATTCTCCTAATAAATTGATTCTGATTCTGATACTTTGGCAACTCCTCGGAGGCATTACGCGGTTCTACAGAGGACAACTACAGAACCTACCAAAATGTTCAAGTCATGGTATACCTACCGCACTGACCGTGCCTTTTCGTCAGGGCATGACAGGATTCATGGATGAAACATTCCCTAACAAATCATGCACCAACCGAAGAAATTTCTGGATTTGTCGTGACTGTGCCTCACAGAATCAAAGATCCGTCATTACGAAGCATTGCCAGTTACAGATTGTCGTTCGATTGAATTACCGACAATGTTCCAGGACATGTTAGCTGTGCGCCTGGCAAGCGTTCTCCTTTATAAAAGGCCACAGATATCCGTTTAACAACATTGCGACTTGGCAGATGTGGTTCGCACCGAATAAAGTCAGAGTCAATTAATTCACGCTGGCAAGCTGACTTGGACAACAAATTACCGCTTGTTGAGTCCCGACACTTTCCTACCTTCATATTTCGACGAAGCGTCTGTTTCTGTGTATATAACGTTGTTTTTTACGCTAACCTCACATGAACCCAGCGTCTCGTGTAATCACGGTGAGCTTGTTCTTCACCAGTTCTTTTCAAATTGACCAGCTCTAGTTCTTTATGGATTCGTGGCTGAATCGTTAATGCAATTTATGACAGACTGATTATGCCCATACGAACTTGCTCGAACTCACGACCATGGGATTTCTACGTTTTTACTTCTGTCATTTTTGTACAGTTTCAACTAGGAACTCTGAACACTCTCCGACTGTCACTGTTACAGTAGCCATGAGACGTCTGTACAATTGCACTTATTTGATCATGCCCTTATGAGCATGCATATCATAGCCGAGAATTGTTGGTTATTTATTTATTTATTTATTTAAGTGTTTCACCTCTTCGTATTTTTATCCCTCGGTGGATGAGGCAGAACACCTTCAATTAGTGGCACCTTAAATTGTGCAACGCTTGAAACTAGTTCCTTGAAATTAGCTTGATGGGTAGGGGCCTTCTGTTCTCTAGTTCCATCAGAAAAATGAGAAAACAGGCGCTAGCCTTGTGTGACATGAACTCCGGAATAGCTAAACTGAACATATGTACACGGCCGGACGATTCCCTTCTTAAATCCGCATGAAAAGTGGTGACCGAAAAATACGCGTGAAGTTTAAAAACTGAACGGTAGATAACAAGGTTTGAGTGAAAGTACATGGAACAACCTCAACGCACACGAAATGAACGAAATATTTTAAAACAACGTTTGCTAATTGGGATAACAAATTGGTTGGACTAGTGCAAACTCTTCCCAGTTAGTGCACTTGCGCTGGTGCGGATACCAGAAAATCGCAACAGCGGACGCAACAAATGTTCTTAGAGGAAGGTTACAAACGGAGGAACACGTATTAGGCGAGCAGAGCGTACCTCAGTGCTGTGCCTCACCGTGAGCACATATGCTTATCTTGACATAGGTAAAATTGGCCGCAGTGTCGGCGATAAACCAAAGCCCAATGATGTACGACTGAGGAACAAACTTGCATCTAGCAACGTAAAAGGATTTGGGTTGCTAAACTTCGCCTTCTTCCCCGTTATCGGCTCTACTGCTTCATCTGAATATCCCATAGAGCTCCTTACTTATATTGTTAAGTCAACTATCCGAGATAGTTTAGTAAAACCCTATACCTACCTGGCATTGCTTCTGTCATCTGACAAGGCATAGATTACTGTTGCCTACGCCAATTGATCGCCGCACACAGGGGTTTGGCCTAAAAGTATAGAGCACATACTAACCCACTTACTAGCCTCCAATGCTTCTGACAATTTCCGTAAACTTGCGCTAAGCTAAATAATAGCTTATCTTTAGTTAACCTACCTCTGTTACCATGTAATACTCAATCATCTCGCAAGGAACCGTTGACCCTATTCAGCAAAGTAATGGCACTAGGTTATACTATCCTCAAATATTGCCACGCAAACCATTCTGTATTGGGTCGTGTAACCTCACTACTAACTGCTCACTCCACAATTGGCATTAACTCTCCACGGCTTATGACCGGCAGGCTCAGCAAACTGCTGACATGCTGTCACCAAATTTTGCATTTACCGGCCTTCACGGCGTCAGCTCTTCCTAGAAGTTTACGTAGAGCATGCTGCTGGCTTTCCATGAATAGCCCTACCATTGCTACCATCAACTTTATTACCTCACGCCACTAAATAAAGTCACTGCCTCTTCCCTTTTCCGGAGGATCATTCACACATCACGGACGTCATCTGAGTCAAAGCGTTCCATTGATTCCCCTCTTTGATCGCGAACACAACGAACAAATTCACACACAGTCACATTTACCTTCTCACACAACATGTCCCCTTACAAATACACAGATAAACATAGTTTTACATCTCAACACAAGCATAAATTCCTATGCTAGTGGTCAAAATGTACTACTTTGTGCAATCACCGATCATACATGTCTGCAATACCATGATCAAGCTATTGATGGTGTGCCTCGCATTGACGATAATAAACAACTTATTTATTTATTTATTGATTTATCAACTCAGATGCTCACTTTTCCTTACTCTTTTGCACAGCAAAGCCACTTTACGCTGCTATAATGGATAAGTAAATGACTAACAATTATATTCCCGACGAAAAGATTCACACCAGTACAAGCATGAGCAAGCGGTTGACAGAGCTATATTAGAATCATAGACGTATGTACACCAGACGACCAAATTGTTGGAAAGTCTATGCCTTGAAAAATGGTGCGTAATTATCACCTAGTAACCATGCAAAGATTATGGGCGTGTTTACATATTTCAGAGATAAATGCGACACCGATCGCGACAACTTAACCATATCTGTTACGAAATATATCGGTGGGGGTGAGTTCCATGATTCCGGAGGGGTTTCCGTGGTCGCTGGAACGGATGGAATGTTAGTTAGACACTGCTTGACCAATTTGAAGTGTCGTTCCATGCCGTTGTGCTCGCGAATTTCGGAGCTTGAGCTAAATGTGCTTTTTAAGCAGTAGAACGTGAGTTTTTTATGGCGACACATATCCGCCATGTCGCAGTGTGGTTAAACCCGATCACCGTGGCTGTCTTTGGAGGAGCTGGCCACGCAAAATGTTATCACGTCCAGGAACACTGTGCTGGACCTAAATTTGAATAGTAATGCGGCACTGCCAAAGGTACAGTAAAACCAAGTCTCTGCACAGCTATTTTCGTTCATGGTGCACCGAATTTGCTGTCGGATGAGCCTTGGGTAGTCAGGATTCACCAGTAACTGTTGGGACCGGCGATGCTGGAAGAGGCCTGGACTATGAAGGGCGTGAGTAGGGTTGAGCGGGTGAGCACTGTGCTCAAATTAATACAGGACAGCTGTATCATTTTCGGTAGCCATTTTCGAGCAGATAACCAACGGGCCAGATGGATATGGCAGGCAGGTCCATGTGGAATAACCATCGAAAGTAAGTAGAAACTGTGCAAGAAAATAAAGCTTCTTAAGTGGTTGTTTCAAAAGTAAAAATGATGTGCATCCAAGTGTGCAAGCTGGTAGTGAACACCAATAGTGGAGATTGCTATGGTCTTTGGAATAAACGTATGGCGCAGCGCATTAGTACAGACCACAGTCCATATACACCCAAAAGGCATAAATCCTTCGGCAGACCACCCTGGCGAGTTGGGTAAAGTTTCCATGGTATAATGACGTCACCTAGATGAAGATTCTAATATGAGAGGGTAAGTAATTCACCAGCGAGGTGAACGGAACATACCGCCATGGCCTGGGAAGTAAGTTGAACACTTGCGGTGAGATGAAGCTTTTAATAGTGTTGTTGTTTAGATGATAATTATTTAAAGGTGTAAGCAAACCCGTAGTGGCTACAGCTCAAAAAGTTTACTGTGATCCCAGAATACACATATGGCCGAACGCAATAGTACAGACCATAATAGATAAAACCACAAATGCATAGGATTGATGGCAGACGAGAGTGCGAGGTGGGTAAGGTATACCTCAAATACTGACGCCAAGCAAAGAAAGTGGTATTAGCACCAACAGTGAAAGAGTTCGAAACATCGACTCGACGCGCTTGGCCTTCAATTCTTAACATTCACCTTCACGTCCTAGCTTATTCGTCTTATTGAATTATTAAATCTATTACTTTTTTGATGCTCTTATTACTTTCGTACTTCTCTTTCTTATTGCACGTGACCGGTGCGGCGGGGACCGCCAGTGCAGGTCGCGTGGGTATTATTTGGTTGACCGTGGTGTGAATCGCGCGCGCTGATCTGACTCTTCAGGATTCCAGTTATCGCGGACGAATAATACCCTGGATAAACGACGCGTCACGGAAGGAATCTTTACGGGGAGTTATCCTACTGTTCCGGTCCCACTTGAACTTGAACTTGTAGCATCTGATTTTACAAGTCAAGTAATCTAATGCGTCGTAAACAAACATAATTTCAGGGCATCGTAAGTAGGCTGCCCACTTGCATGGAGAAGAAGCTCTATTAAGGTTAGGTTCCGAAGAAGAAAATGATTTTAACCCATTTGTTAAACCTACTAGAAGATCCACACCAAGGGGACAGAACGCCCGAAATTTTGGGATGGGCGGTGTATTTATGCTTGGAACGAACGGGGTTATCTTCAAGAATTTTACCAAACTACGACCATACAGGTACGTTTATTCAACCATTCTATGTAGGTCCCGCGGCTGGTCAAGGAATAACTACATAGAAAGGAATTATTCCGAGCCTAAAAGGGTAATAAGTAGAGCTGGCGACCTGTAGGCTTATTAGCTACGTTACTTTGTGCTGTGTGTAGGCGTCTAGATAGAATACTCGCTCATAATCCCCTATTGGTATTAGCCCGCTATTTTCGTTCTACCAGGAGGACTTACTAAAACGCTTGATGCAGCGCAGTGCCCATAAACCTTGGAAATTCACTTTCTACTTACCTGCTTCCGCGGCTTATGACCATTGCCGCAAATGGCCGCTCAGCCGGCTATTGACTTTTGTCACTTTACTTTGCACTTACCTGCCTGCACTGCTTCGGAGTTCCGCCGTGACTGTGCACTCCACTTGCGACCGACTATCTATCATTTAACTTGCTTCTGCTACACGCAATTAACAACCTCTTTAGAATTAATAACCACACGCTGCATAGTGCGATCTCTTCTTATGTACAGCAGTTACTTTACGTAGTTTACAACATGGCCTCTGATACACACTTTTCCTGAGGGTCTAGCTCCACTACTGGTCTCTTACTCCCAAATCGGCATTAGCTTACTTCCGCTAGTCAACTATGACGGTTTATCTACACCGGGCAACGCAGCACATTTGTCATTTGGATTCTGACGTCCGCTAATCACTTCCTTTTTCCACTAATTTTTATCTTACCCGTAAGCAGCCGGGCAGCGTACTACTGGCTTTTATCATTTAGCTTTTCTCGGCTGACTACATATTCTAACCTTAGGAGGCTTGCTAACACCGTATGACGCAGCGCCCTAGCCACCACCATACTGATTCCCACGTAACCGGCACCACAGCAAGGTGTCTAAAGCATTGCTGTAAAGGCGCGGCTAGGTCCACTGTTTGCTCTCACTCCCCAATCGCCTTAGCCCTCTTATTCTAGTCGACCACGACAACGTTCATTCAACGCGCGATGCAGCTCAGTAAGCATGTGGCGTCTAACGTGCACTTTCTATGTACTTTTTCCACGGCTTATGACCTTTGCTCTAAATGGCTGCTCAACTTGCTATTGACTTTCTGGCACAGAATTGCACTTACCTTCCACCACTGCTTCTGAGCTTTCCCAACGATAAATGTAGGATGTAAATACAGTTCGCCGAATGAACCAAGTTTGTCTGATTGGTCTCCTGCTCTCCGAATTTGCTCAGGTTTCTGTGACAACACCGACCTTGTTTCGACTAACCCAACGATCTGTTTTCATTACCTCCATATAATCGTTGTCTTTTCCACTCTAGCATTATTGGATCATTGGATCATTGGATGGTAGAGAGCAGAAGGAAAGTCCTTTGTAAGCTCCTTCACTTCCCGAGCATTGCGGGGATGCCGTGAGTCGCTACGAGACGGTATTCCACATGGGGCGGTAAAAGCTACATTGGAAGCAGCAGGGTCCCAGCTTACTCATCAAGTGAGAATCCAAAAATCGCTTGAAACATTCCTCCGACTGCTTGTCGACCACATGTTTCGGCAAGTCGTTCAAGTCATTGACAATGCGGGTTGATAGAGCGAGAGTGGAGCGAACTCTGGGTCTTCTGGGTTTATATAGTTATACCCTTCTTTCTACCTAGTAGTTGTAGTCTGAGGCACACCAGCGACGTAATGTAAAGAACGCGCTTGCAAATCATGTATACTAAACAAAATTACATAAATTTTAATGTATCATAGGCACCGTTGCGCGCCACCAGTCTGTGTTTGTGCTTCTTGCTTCGTTGCTGTCCTTCTGTTTGGCCGCCTCTTGTCCGTTGCCCGTTTTCTCTCGAGATTTCCACAGATACATCCGCCAAAACAGGAAGGTTTATCCACTGGGAATAGTCGACCCACTTTCAATAGCCAGCTGGTTTACATGCTTGTTCTTTTCTCCGGGAGATGAAGAACCCACACATCGTTCCAAATGGAGCTCTTTCCGCCATTCTGGAGAAGCTACCACCACGGGGTCTAAACAAATGGGTTTAGCTCGCCTCGTACTCACAGTAGAACAATTTACTCACCTGGAATAATGTAGTTACATGGATCCACTGTTCCACAACCGGAGACTGACAATTCTGGCGTGATTACATTCACTGCCTCAAACATTCCGATTCTCCAGTCACCTGGAGCTTTTCTGATGTCATTTCACGGACAGCACTGCGTGCGCATAAGCGGCTTTTCCGATGATTTTTCCTGGAGCTCTCACTTGGTTATGGAGACAATTACACTTACATTTGAAGGAAATACTTGTCCACTTCGCGGAGAATAGCATTTATTCCTGTTTTGGACGTATTCAGACACAAGAAACAACTGCACTCACCGTCCCCATGACAAGTCCAACATGAATAGCTGGACACGGGTTGCGAGCCGGACAATATAATAGAAAAAGCCGGCCTCTATTAACAATATGTTTACTCACCCGCATCATTATCATTCGACTCTGCGACTCTTTTACATCATTGACTGGCTTCAACGACTATTGCCGGTTCAGTGCTAAGCCATTTGGCCAACCAACGAAAAATTTGGCTGTCAACCGACTGCGAATAATAGAGTGCAAAATCGGTCTATACGATGTATAGCCGACTAGCACTACAGTTCAACGGAAGCTACGACAGTGTTCCAGGACGTGGTGGGTTTTCGCCTGGCAAGCGTTCTCCCTATAAAAAGCAACAAATGTCCGCTTAACCACACTGCAACGTGGCGGATGTGACTCGCCACAAAATAAAGTCACTGCTATACATTTCACACTGACGCAGTCCTCAGCCTCCAACATCGAACCTGTGCAACTGATTTTACTATGAAGAATGCTTTAGTGGAGTACCGATCATCCCGGCTTCGTAATGGTCATTGATTGCACTAAACCTTGTTCGGGCTCCTGTGCTCATGGATCACTACATGTCAAATTTACCCCCCACTTGTATCTTGACGCAACAGTTTTTGCGCGCCACGGCGCCATTATGATCCTTGGTCTGACTATAACCTGACAATATGCTCGCTCTTATGGACGACATCTTTTCGTTTATTCCTTTCATTGTAACGAAATGTTTTAATATTCCAAAGAAGCTGTGCTTGTATGCATATTTGATCATGCCCTTTAGAGGTGTGTCTCGTTTTACAGAGAATATACTATTTATTTATTTATTTATTTAGTTGTGCCCCCGAGTGGAAATAATAGTGTTGACTTGAAAGAACGCTTGAGGCTCCATCCCCATTTCCCCCATGAGAATTCGCCTAGTAAAAATCAGATCACTACTTTGGCGATATTCCAGGGCGAACAGGCGCATCCGCTGTAGTCGGTGATTGTAAGGCAAGTCCCTTTACTCCAGTATGGATTTCGGGACACGTCGCTGTACCTTCTCAATCATGTTACACTGCATTGCCTCTAAATCTAAACGTCCATTTATCCGTTGCTTGCTGCAACGTCTGTGACGCCTGCTCATGTAGGATCCCAAATCTTTCACTGGCCTTTTCCACCCCAGTCTACCTTAGTACTAAAATCTCAGCACCATAACAGGACTCAGTATCTGCGCGCCTCTGACTCATATGCTGCCATGTCCTCAGCAGACTTAATTTATGCATGCACTCCGACTGTTTGAGGTCCTTCCATATAAACTTTTCAGCTTTCGCTAGTACTCCTTCCAACTCTTCAAGTCGGTGCTCAGCCGCTCCTTAGCCTCTCTATTCTAGACGTTCTCATATCTCCTAATTGTAGTAACGTCTTCGACTTTTTCACCTGTGAGCGACCAGCGATTGGACTAGCTTTCCCTGGCTCTTTCCAAAGTAGTAGTATCCCAACACCATAGCATGAATCGTGAACTTATACCCCGCCGTGGTTCAGCATTATTTGATGTGACTCCCTTAATCAACTAACTGTATGCTTGCATTCCTCGTGTCTGTTGCCATTTCTTTATTCGACCTTCTTCGCTCTTGTCTGGCGACCTACTTTTCTTCATCCGGTCAGTGCACAGCTGCTCCTTGCTAGCTGCACAGCTGCCACTCGTCTGTGGCAGCTAATTACTTCCAGTTCAGCCCCCTCACCGGCTTCTCCCTGCTCAGTGCTTCCCTAATTCTAAATAAATAAATAGGTATATTTCTAGACCTGCTAGAGGCTGCACCCTAAAGGGTTCAGATCAAGGCTTACATTACCCGATGCTCTTGCATGGAAGTAGGCAAAATATAAATATATGTTCATCGTTAGCAATTACAAATGCATTGGCACTGATTGGTATACAGCTACTGGGTCTCAGGTACCTACCTTGACGTGTTCCGGTTCCTTCGGGCGATATTGAGCTCCTAGTTATTTTATTGTGAAAAACTTCGCGGAGTTGTGCCTTTTCCCCTTGGAACAGAATCCAATTCGCCAAAGTTCACTTCAAATTGATCGCACATTAATTGGCCACTCAGTTGCCCCAATTGTTGTTGCGCACATGAAAGAAATGAGTGAAGGGATTATAAGGCATACGAAACGTTAAAAAATTTCAATAAATGCAGACAAAAATAGAAACAATTTGTTAAGAGAGAAAATAACTCTGCGCGCTTCAGTAGAAAAATACCAATTAACAAAAAAATAGAGCCCTTATTTTCTTACGCTGATATTGCTCTCCGGCGCAAAATTTCAACCTGAGTTATTCTCAGATAAAAGTAAAAGCCATTCTACAATTACAATACCGCTTAAAGTAGCACAAAATTAAACTGGTCTGGACTAGCTTTAGCGCCTGAATACGTTGAACGTAAAAGCAACACAATACGTGCAGTATTTTGCGCGTTATTCGCAATTAAATGATGGTCTACGAATAAGGCCATTTTTATTTTTTGCTAAAAATGGCTTTCTGCTGTGCAAGCAGATAGCAGAAAAAAGAAAACATAAAAAGTAAGGAAGCGGCGTATGTTCTAGATGGGCATAGCTACCCAGAAATGCTCTAATTAACCCGTAATACCCTGCGACAACTACGGGCTGCGCAGTTGGCCGAAAAGTAAACTTTGCAGACATACATGATAACTACATTCAAATAAGGGATGATTTTTCGCGAAAACACTAGAAATCCAGCAAGGAATATTATATCTACATGGGAATTCAGGGGAGCCTGTAATTAACTCACGGTTAGAAGGCCACAGCATACGGTTTTCAGGGGATACTGGGCCACATAAACAACCAATAAAGTGGGGTTTAGCATTTTTTATGCCTCTAAGCTTTTCTAAAGCTTACAACAAGGCCGCATGCGCCAGGTCCACCTGACCCAGGGGATCTCTCAGATCCGTTGACAGATTTCGGCCTGCAAAATACACACATTACTTAGCTAAACATCACAAGATTTATCCCTTAGAGCCGATTTTCTATATTCATGAGGCTCTGTCACTAACATCAGTGAGCTATAGGAGCCTGTCACCAATAATAAATAAATAAGCATGGGAAAATTTAGTAAAATTTAGCTAATTGCATTTGGGCGTGAAATCAGTTTTGGTCTACATTGGTTGGGCTTTAACAGCTCTACTTCTGGTGGTTGAGCTTGCTCACACTTGAGTTCTTGTTATGCCTCGTGTGTAGATGCACACTATTGTGCAGCTCTTTGATGAATTTCGATTTATTTCTCTCCATTCTTAAGTTCCGAAGATAGTACCGGCGGTGTTCTATTCCCTACTTTTATTACATTAGCTCCACGGCATGATTTCATTCTCTGCGCTTCGCCGCGTCCTCGCCTTTTATGCTCTAAAATATTTAACAACCATATCGTGTGCTTGCGCTTCATCCGTCCGCTGTCCTCTCTTCATACAACCTTTCTTAACTCTCTTCTATGAAGCAAACCTAATTCATGTGGCCTGCGCACAGTCGCTGCATTGCCTCTAAATCTAAACGTCCATTTATCCGTTGCTTGCTGCAACGTCTGTGACGCCTGCTCATGTAGGATCCCAAATCTTTCACTGGCCTTTTCCACCCCAGTCTACCTTAGTACTAAAATCTCAGCACCATAACAGGACTCAGTATCTGCGCGCCTCTGACTCATATGCTGCGATGTCCTCAGCAGACTTAATTTATGCATGCACTCCGACTGTTTGAGGTCCTTCCATATAAACTTTTCAGCTTTCGCTAGTACTCCTTCCAACTCTTCAAGTCGGTGCTCAGCCGCTCCTTAGCCTCTCTATTCTAGACGTTCTCATCATTTCGGCCATTCCCTGCCCTTCCGTCAATTAATGTTTCTTAGCCTCTTAGTTCTTCCCTCCTCTCACTTCGTCAATGGAACAATGGAACAATGGTATATGACGGGTAAAAAAGCTTACACTTAACGAGTCCCGCAGGTTGGCAATAGAAATACTAACAGTTTGGCAAACCACATAAGTGGTTGAAGTAAGGAGCGTCAGTGAGATAAAAGATAGAAGTATAACAGTATAACAGTTTTAGGGGGATAAAGTGGTAAGAAATTGTTATTGTTGGTGATGGTAGCAAATAAAAATGGAGTACTCACCGGTTCGCACAGATTTACCACCGTGAATTTGGGGTATAAATCCAAAGAGGCTGGTCAGCCTAAATATATACAAGCGTTTTCGTTCATAAAACAAAGCGCAGGGGCTCAGTGCGACGTCCAATCGTTTTTAACGTATCTAACCTGGGGGCACAAACAACTGAGTTTGGAAGGGCGTTCCAGGGCCCGCAGACACGGAGGGAGAAATAGGTTCTCCGACAGTCAAGACGACTGTACTTTTGGCTCAGCTTTAAACTGTTACCGCGAAGGTTAGTGTTCGGGCTGATCTTCAAGAGGTGGCGGCATACGTGACTGGGATCGCTCAATGTCTGGTACACTAGTATGAGGTCTCCACGACGTCGCCGGTACCGTCCGCTGAACACTCCGAGTATCTCCAGTCGTTCCTGGTAAGGAGTGTGGCGCAAGCCCTTGACGATTTTCTTTGCTCGACGCTGTGGGGTCTCAAGCGCTGCAGAGTCACGTTTTAGCGAGGGTTGCCAGGCCTGGATTGCATATTCGACGTGAGGATGCACGTAGGCATTTAGCATCAAAGAGAAGATGGATGGATGCAAAATCCCGAATGCTCTTTGCAGGAGTCCAACGTGCTGGTTGCCCCTTTTAGAAGCCAAATACGACTGTTTGGAACACCCGAGGTCTTCCTGTACCAGCACACCCAAGTCGCGTTCCTGAGTGGTGGTCTTCAGATCGTGTGCCCCAAGCTTGTAGACGTGGACTTGTCGATGGCGGATTTGAACAACGCGACATTGGTTCACATTAAACGGCAGGGCGTTTCTCACCGACCAATTCCAGGCCTCATTCAAGTCACGCTATAGGACTTCATGGTCGTCCGATCGTCTTATCGCCCGCCAAACCATGAGGTCGTCCGCGAAGGGTAAGAATTTCGACGTAATAACTCTTACTAGATCGTTAATGAAAAGCAGGAACAAACGAGGCCCAAGTACCGAACCCTGCAGTACGCCGCATCCCACTCGAATCGGATCGGAAAAGGATGATCGAACTCTAACTTCTAACTGCCGTTCAGAGAGAAAGTTACCGATCCATCCTAACAACGGGTCTGCGATACCGTACCGTTGGAGTTTAATGAGCTGGATTCGATGATCCAGGCGATCGAAGGCTTTCGAAATGTCCAAGAATGCAACATCGACTCCTGTTCCCTCATCGACAGTCTCGGTCCAGTTGTCACGAGCTATCAGCAGATTCGTCGTACATGAACGATGTTGACGAAACCCATGCTGTTCTGGCGCAATTATGCCGTAGTTTTCCAAGTACCCCATTACCGCAGCTGCTATCACCGCTTCCATGACTTTGGCGATCACAGGCAGAAGCGTTGCGAGGCGGTAATTGGCAGGATCCGATCGATTTCCTGCTTTGTATATGGGCGTTATTACACCTTGTTTCCACCTCGAAGGTACGAGGTTCTCATCGAAACAGCGCTGAAAAAATGCAGCTAGTGGTCCGGCCAAGTGGATGGCAGTTACCTGTTTGTTTTCGGGTGAATGTTATCGGCCCCGGGAGAGCTGTGTGGACGCAAGGATAGCAGCATTTGCAGCACCATTTCTGCAGTGAACGTGACGTTGGATAAAACGGACGGTGGGGTAACTAGTGGCGGAATATACGTCGAGGCTTGTACACCTTGGAAGGATGGGGAGTACTGGGCCCGTAATGCGTTGGCCGCCCAATTCGCAGTATGTGTCTACCAATTGGTCGTAGTAAGTGGTGGGCTTCCCCGTTGCAGCTTGCGCAGTCCATTCACATGATTGTAAAGAAGGTTTTTGTTCGAACAGAGTGCTTTGGCTAGCTCCTGCTGATGCGTTCTCTTGTCTTCGCGAACCAAAAGCACACAGTAGTTGCGATGCGAAACGTATTCGTCCAGTTTTTTGCGCTGGGGTTGCTTTTATACATGCGCCATGCCCGATCACTTAGAGTCATGCAGTTTCGCGTCCAGTTTCGCAAGAATGATTTCGCTGTGCGGGGATGTTGGGAACTTTTGGTGCTGAGGATTCTATGACCAGTGATGTGATGGTGTTGCCAAATGTCTCCCAGGTTAGTTCTGGGTGCAGTTAGCTAGAAAAGTCCGACTGGTATTCTAAACTAAACCTTTCTACAGGCATATTAGCGTATTGTACCAAGCTTTTAGCGTGGTTCATTTTCAAAATAGCGTGACGTACTTTCAAGTTAGCGAGGCCAGGAACGCTGGTTTAGCGTCCTTGACACTCTCATTGGTCTTGGGACATAAACCAAAGGGACTTCGGTTAGAAGCCATCAGCATAAGCGACAGACCCTCCAATGAAAGTGGTCGAGCACCACCTTCTGGTCTGCCTTGATGCCCATCTGAGTAAACCTCGATGATTGCTCTCTAACGAGAAACCGACCAATAGGCAAATTGCGCTGTCTGTTAAAGGAGGAGATGCTAGCTACCACATTATCCAAAGCTTAAGACGTAACCAGTGCGGACAGACATAATAACCAGCACATGAAGCGGTCTACACTTAGTGATCGCTAGCGGCTAACTTGTGGTGGCTTATTCAGCGGTCTAGCCATGGTGGCGTAGACAGGCAATGTTCTAATTGGTATTCCGCAGATCAGCAATGGCCGCTAGGCGGTTAGACAATTGTGTGCGACTGTCAGTGCAACGACCATGGGGAGCATTGTTCCCATTGAAGTTGGTAGACCAAGCTGAAGCTGAACAACGAAAATTCTAAGTTAGCTTACTTTCATCACAGTTGATGACTCAACAAAAACTAATAGGAATCCAAGTGTGGCGTTGACACGACGTCAGTGAGTATTCCTTCGTCATCACATCCATAGGCGGACATTTTAATCAGTTATCGCTGCAGCATCTCCATGTATGGCGTTAGGTAAAGGTAATAGGAACGTATGTATTCATAGGATAATTATGCTTCACTTCCATATGGTCGCCCATGGTGGCGTAGAGAGGCAATCATCTAACTGGTATTCCGCAGTTCAGCAGTGCCTGCTAGGTGGTAATGCAATTTCGTACGATTGTTATTGCTTCGATCATGGCGGACATAGTTCCCACAGAAGTTAGTAGACCAACCTGAAGCTGAACAACGACAATTCTAAGTTTGCTTCATTCGATCACACTTGACGACTCAACAAAAAATAAGAGGATTCCAAGTGTGGCGCTGACACGACGTCAGTGAGTGATCGTTTGCATCCATACCAATGGGAGAAATGGTAATCAGTTGTCGCTTCAGTGTCTCTATGTATGGCGTTACCTAAAGGTCATAGGAAGCTACGAATTCATAGAATAATTAGGTTTCACTTCCATGTGGTCGCCCATGGTGTCGTAGAGAGGCAACCGTCTAACTCGTATTCCACAGTACAGGAATAGCTGCTAGGCGGTTAGACAATTGTGTGCGAATGTCATTGCAAAGATCATGGGGGACATAGTTCCCCCAGAAGTTAGTAGACCAACCTGAAGCTGAACAACGACAATTCTAAGTTTGCTTCATTCGATCACAGTTGATGACTCAACAAAAAATGATAGCATTGCAATTGTGGCGTTGACACGACGTCAGTGTGTGTTCGTTTGTCTCCATACCCATGGGCGAAATGTTAATCAGTTGTCGCTTCAGTGTCTCCATGTATGGCGTTATGTAAAGGTCATAGGAACCTATGAATTCTTGGGATAATTAGGTTTCACTTCCATATGGTCGCCCATGGTGACGTAGACAGAGAATAATCTCACTGGTATTCCGCACGTCAGCAATGGCTGCTAGGTAGTTATAAAATTTTGTGCGATTGTTATTGCGACGATCATGGGGACATTGTTCCCATTGAAGTTAATAGACCAACCTGAAGCTGAACAACGAAAATTTTATGTTTGCTTACTTCCATCACAATTGATGGCTCAACAAAATGTGAGAGGATTCCAAGTGTGGCGTTGACACGACGTCAGTGAGTATTCCTTCGTCATCACATCCATAGGCGGACATTTTAATCAGTTATCGCTGCAGCATCTCCATGTATGGCATTATGTAAAGGTAATAGGAACGTATGTATTCATAGGATAATTATGCTTCACTTCCATATGGTCGCCCATGGTGGCGTAGAGAGGCAATCATCTAACTGGTATTCCGCAGTTCAGCAATGCCTGCTAGGTGGTAATGCAATTTCGTACGATTGTTATTGCGACGATCATGGCGGACATAGTTCCCACAGAAGTTAGTAGACCAACCTGAAGCTGAACAACGACAATTCTAAGTTTGCTTCATTCGATCACACTTGACGACTCAACAAAAAATAAGAGGATTCCAAGTGTGGCGCTGACACGACGTCAGTGAGTGATCGTTTGCATCCATACCAATAGGAGAAATGGTAATCACTTGTCGCTTCAGTGTCTCTATGTATGGCGTTACCTAAATGTCATAGGAAGCTACGAATTCATAGAATAATTAGGTTTCAATTCCATGCGGTCGCCCATGGGGTCGTAGAGAGGCAACCGTCTAACTCGTATCCCACAGTACAGGAATAGCTGCTAGGCGGTTAGACAATTGTGTGCGAATGTCATTACAAAGATCATGGGGACATAGTTCCCCCAGAAGTTAGTAGACCAACCTGAAGCTGAACAACGACAATTCTAAGTTTGCTTCATTCGATCACAGTTGATGACTCAACAAAAAATGATAGCATTGCAGTTGTGGCGTTGACACGACGTCAGTGAGTGTTCGTTTGTCTCCATACCCATGGGCGAAATGTTACTCAGTTGTCGCTTCAGTGTCTCCATGTATGGCGCTATGTAAAGGTCATAGGAACCTATGAATTCTTGGGATAATTAGGTTTCACTTCCATATGGTCGCCCATGGTGACGTAGAAGGAGAATACTCTCACTTGTATTCCGCACATCAGCAATGCCTTCTAGGTAGTTATATAATTTTGTGCGATTGTTATTGCGACGATCATGGGGACACTGTTCCCATTGAAGTTGGTAGACCAACCTGAAGCTGAACAACGAAAATTCTATGTTTGCTTACTTTCATCACAGTTGATGACTCAACAAAAACTAATAGGAATCCAAGTGTGGCGTTGACACGACGTCAGTGAGTATTCCTTCGTCATCACATCCGTAGGCGGACATTTTAATCAGTTATCGCTTCAGCATCTCCATGTATGGCATCTCCGTGTATGTTCGTCGCCACACCCGTGGGCCACTTCGTTAATCAGTTACCGCTACAGGACCCTTGGTCCTGCCGTTATGTTAAGGTCGTAAGATGCATGTCAATCCTGCGTTTCAACATGATATTTACCCTTCACTTCCAAGTGATTGATAAGCTTTAAATCTCAAGTGACCCTACGGCCCTGATATGAGGTGCCTACGAGCATTGCATACGCATAGGAAGCATAGAGTTTGGAGAAATTTTCCTCCTTCAACAACATCTCCGGAATTACCTACTTCCCAATGACAAAATGTTTCCCAGTAGTTGCTAAGTCGCTAACAACCTGTGTCACGGCGTGCATACATGAATGCTTCTAAGACTAGCTGAAACAGTGATCCATAGCAGGCTTAGTGGGCGCGGTTGCCTTTGTAAATGATTGCAAACACATTGTAGGAACGCCCGTGGGTGAGACAACAGTGTTTATCTGTTCCAAGTACTCACCTGAAGTACCAGAGTAACATGCCTGCCTCGCCACTAATCATAAGTCTTGCGTTCTTTCTAGCAGGACGATGTGGCATGTATACACACCGTAGTCATTGTGGCCCCCTTTAAGTGTTACTTTGTTGAGTAATGCCGATTCCTTGAGGAGAGCATGCCAGTCCATTGACGTAATAGGGAGGTTCCATCTGCATTGACTGTGCTTATAATGGTTCCATTTGGAGAGCCACTTGTTAAAGCGTCTCAACACGTATGGGCGATCATATGGAAGTGAAGTCTAATTATCCTAAGAATACATAGGTTCCTATGACCTTTACATAACGCGATACATGTAGGCACTGAAGTGGTAACTGACTAACAAATTCTCCCATGGGTTAGGAGACAAACGAACACTCATTAACGTCGTGTCAACGCCACACTTGGAATCCTCTCACATTTTGTTGAGCCATCAACTGTGATAGAAGTAAGCAAACATAGAATTTCGTTGTTCAGCTTCAGGTTGGTCTATTAACTTCAATGGGAACAACGTCCCCATGATCGTCGCAATAACAATCGCACAAAATTGTATAACTACCTAGCAGCCATTGCTGACGTGCGGAATACCAGTGAGATTATTCTCTGTCTACGTCACCATGGGCGACCAAATGGAAGTGAACCCTAATTATCCTAAGAGTTCACAGGTTCCTATGACCTTTACATAACGCCATACATAGAGACACTGAAGCGACAACTGATTAACATTTCGCCCATTGGTATGGAGACAAACGAACACTCACTGACGTCGTGTCAACGCCACAATTGCAATGCTATCATTTTTTGTTGAGTCATCAACTGTGATCGAATTAAGCAACCTTAGAATTGTCGTTGTTTAGCTACAGGTTGGGCTACTAACTTCTGTGGGAACTATGTCCCCCATGATCTTTGCAATGACAGTCGCACACAATTGTCTAACCGCCTAGCAGCCATTGCTGTACTGTGGAATACGAGTTAGACGGTTGCCTGGCTACGCCACCATGGGCGACCATATGGAAGGGAAGCATAATTATCCTATGAATACATACGTTCCTATTACCTTTACATAATGCCATACATGGAGATGCTGAAGCGATAACTGATTAAAATATCCGCCTATGGGTGTGAAGACGAAGGAATACTCACTAACGTCGTGTCAACGCCACACTTGGATTCCTATTAGTTTTTGTTGAGTCATCAACTGTGATGAAAGTAAGCAAACTTAGAATTTTCGTTGTTCAGCTTCAGGTTGGTCTACCAACTTCAATGGGAACAATGCTCCCCATGGTCGTTGCACTGACAGTCGCACACAATTGTCTAACCGCCTAGCAGCCATTGCTGATCTGCGGAATACCAATTAGAACATTGCCTGTCTACGCCACCATGGCTAGACCGCTGAATAAGCCACCACAAGTTAGCCGCTAGCGATCACTAAGTGTAGACCGCTTCATGTGCTGGTTATTATGTCTGTCCGCACTGGCTACGTCTTAAGCTTACCGCTGAATAAGCCACCACCAGGTAGCCGCTAGCGATCACTAAGTATAGACCGCTTCATGTGCTGGTTAGTATGTCTGTCCGCACTGGTTACGTCTTAAGCTTTGGATAATGTGGTAGCTAGCATCTCCTCCTTTGACAGACAGCACAATTTGCCTATTGGTCGGTTTCAGGTTGGAGAGCAATCATCGAGGTTTATTCAGATGGGCATCAAGGCAGACCAGAAGGTGGTGCTCGACCACTTTCATTGGAGTGTCTGTCGCTTATGCTGATGGCTTCTAACCGAAGTCCCATTGGTTTATGTCCCATGACCAATGAGAGTGTCAAGGACGCCAAATCAGCGTTCCTGGCCTCGCTAACTTGAAAGTACGTCACGCTATTTCGAAAATGAACCACGCTAAAAGCTTGGTACAATACGCTAATATGCCTGTAAAATGGTATAGAACAGACAGAACGTGGTAATGGGTAACAGATTGCCTCGTTTCGAGCTCCGCACCTGAATATTCGGCGTTGCAGATATAATCGAACTGCAAAGTCACGTGATCGCTACGACCCAAAGGACTGGCCACCTTTAGTCCATCGAACATGAGCTCTTCGTTAGTGAGCACTAGATCTAATATCGTTGGGTTGTTTCCTGTTCTGAACCTGTTTGGAACGGTGACGTGGTTATACAAGAAGGTGCTAGAGAGTAGCTCTTGCAAATATGCCTTGAACACTTCTGTCTCGGATGCTGGATTTTCCAAGTCATGGGTGTTGAAATCTCCTGCAACGAGGATGTGGCTGTACTTCTGATTAAGCACGGAGAGAAAAGCGGAGATAAGTCTGTTGTCCCTTTCCTGAGTGGATTTCGGTGGTCGGTAAACCACAGAGAGAAGGCATACGTCGTTGCGTTCCAACCACAGTTTGCACCAAAGGACGTCGGTGGCACAAGTCTGGGGATCGTCTATGAGCTCACAACGAAGGTTCGTTCGGAAATAAATGAGCACGCCACCGCCCTTGCCCGTTCTGTCGTTCCGGAGAAGTGACATACCCGGTATGGCAACCTCAGCGTCTGTGATTTCGCCGCTCAGCCAGGTTTCGGCGATCATTATGATGAGGCTCCGAAGCCAAACGGTGACGGAGTTCTACCAACTTACTTATGAGGCCTTGTGCATTAGTATACATGCAGGATAGTGCTTTTGTATCCAAGAGTGAGCTAGCACAGGTTGTGGTAGGAATTTAGTTTGTGCCGACTGTTAACGGGTCGGCCATTAACCGTTTTTGTTGTGACGTTTGCTTTTGAGTTGGCTTTCGGTTAGACGACTGCTCGCGGCCTTCCGGGCCCTGCTGGTCCCCCGTGTTCAGCCGTGTTTCGTGGGATATTGTGGTTGTCGATAAACCTATGCCTTCACAAAGTTGCATGAGTGGATGGTTCAACAATCTGATCGCTCCCCGTGAGTCGTTGGTAATCCGTGGCAGCGTACCTGATGCCTTTAATCGAATTTCTGCTGGCAGCTTCATGCGGAATTTGGACCAGTTTTCCAAGGCGAGCGGTAACATAAACTCAGATTGAAGCACCACCTTCATAAGTCTGGGACCGTTCCCTTTGTAGTTGGGTGAAAATGGAATCCTGGTCAACCGCTTAGCGATGATATTATTGAGGGAGATTTCGTGGCGGATGTAACTCCATTGCTCCCGGTCATGTGCATCCGCTGCATCAGAGGTTGAGTTTTGGAGCTCAGGAACCCGGTACACAATTATCGTCCGTTTCGCCTCGGCTTTACGAACTTCCTCACGGTTGCTCATCTTTTTCGGACGTTCGTTCCAGGGGATATCAGGAAGTATGCGCGCCTCGAGTGATGAATGACGAAGCCTGTTGCACGATAGTAGGGCTGCCTCTGTGTCCTTGGTGGAGTTTAGTGTCACCCGGAGTAGTCGGGGTTCACCGTAGTGCGCTGAATTTGGATGACGTGTGACTCGTCTCAGCATTGCAGGTTCAACCGAAATGCCAATCGCAGTACATATAGACTTCCACTGGTTACGATCATCCAACAGCTTCCCCTTTACTGTACTCGCCTGTGATTCAGGAACATTTGTACACGCAACGGTTAACGCGCCTTGGCTCCTTGCGTTGGATGCAGATTTGCCATGACTTACAGACACGGTGTTAAACGGATTGTTTGGTTGTTGGAGTCTGGTCAACTTACTGTTGCTTGGTGCGGCCACCGGAGTCGGAGGTAATTTAGCCGGTGTATGCATGGAGGCGACTGAGGCGTACGACGCCCGACTTTTCTCTACGGCGGAAGAGGTTTGCTCCGGAGCTTCCGCGGTTGCTGTTGAATGGAGGTGGGGCGTGTGACTCAAAGGTGTGGATATCAGTACTCTGGATGTTCGTCCGCTTTTGGGAGTTGAGTGAGGCAGGGGATTTGGAGAAACTGAGGCTGCAGCGCGGCTTGAGCGTCTAGCCCTTTTTTCGGCCTCGAGGTGGAGCTTTCTTTGACCGACTGTGGTACAATCATGGCCATATTCGCGGCCGGTGGTGCAAGCCTGGCGTTCAACAAATAAGCGATTGTCGCATTCAAAGTATCGCACCTTTCCGAGAGTGCACATAAACCACCGACCACTGGAGTTAACTGGCAAGTTGGACAAAACCAAAATGCGTCAGCTGCCTTGTTTATTTGCCTTGGTTCTTGGGCGGACTTTCCTATACAGCTCGGGTGGAACGAGCCACTGCAGTTTCGGCACGTTACACCCCTTTTAAGGGCTTTGCCGCAATTAGCTGAAGAGCAGATACGTCGTTGCATGATATTCGGCATAGTTGTTGTATTTTTTCAAGCACGAAGACAAGCAAGATGTCGATCACAAATTCCAAAATGACGTACACAGCCGTAAATCACTGAGATCTCCAAAGATATCAAGCGGAATTCCACGAAACTTTCACGGATTGATGAACACACGAAACTAAAAAGTTTGGTGCACAACTAACACAGCAACACACGTAAAATACAGTAATTCCAGAGAAAAAGCAGGATCCAGCGCGTGGTAGCAGAAAATTCCGCGGCGTCCGTGGGTACAGCTACGACGCCCGTTAGCTTCACATTTCTAGGTGTTCATTTCTCATCATTTTCTTAGCACCATAGTATGACTTATTTCTCTGCGCGACGCTACATATACATTTGTTCAGCACGTTCACTTTCCTTTAGCTGATCTATAATACTTCACTTCTATCGTTCAGTATTTTCTCACCTAGTAATCTGGGTCCGTTCTTGCAGCAAAGGTTTCAACACTTACCTTTGTAGAAGGTTAGCTCTCATTGGCTTTTCTTATTTCAATAGGCCATAGCACTATACTCTTAGTACCCTCGTGTCATCTTTCTGTCTTGATCACCCGATAATTTTTACTCAGCGCTTGAGTCCTATCTATCCGCTGACTTACCACCAATTGACCTATGAATCTCTTTCGATGTAGGCTGGCCACCAGCCGTCTATCCACCATTCAAACGCCGCTGGTCCCTGAACTCTGCTTTCTGTCTTTCCACGCAATAGTCGCATCATATTAAACTGATACAGCGTTTCTGCTTAATGGCGCAAAGCTCTGTATTCCATGTCGATGGTAGCAACCAACTTATGGGGCCATTGCCTTCGAAAAACATTCAAAAAACACCTTCAGCACAATCACTGCTGCAAATTGTACATCATTTGTCTCCACTCTAAATGTTATAACATAGGAGTTTAACAATGCTTGTTTCCACGCCTGTTCGTTGCGGCCTTGGTTGTCTCTCACCTTCCCTTTTCTCTGAGGTCCGGATCTTCTTGGGGATCTGGGATAGGACCGAGAAACCGCTTTTGTCCGGGACAGGACAACCAATAAGTACTTATGAAGCACATGGCTGTACGACAAACGGATACAACAGCACTCAATACCATGACCGTTGTCCAGCGATGATAGCTGGATTCGAGAACTCCACACTCCTGAAAAGAATACATACTCCTGAAAAATCCAGACGCAAGAAACTGACGTTTCGCCCACCTGAATACCCACAAAGACGATTCTCCTTGAAGCCCCCATCCTCGATTCGCCTCAGCCATTATGGCGGCTCAAAATACCTGATCAAATAACAGAGGAACTTGAAGGTCATTTGACTGCGGATATCTGAGTGTGCAATTAGTCGACAACCTGGTCTGCCAGTTGTATATTAGTGCACCGACAAATCTCTGACAGTGTTCTAGGAGGTGGTGAGTTTTCGCCTGGCAAGCGCTCTCCCTATAAAAAGCCACAAATGTCCGTATAACAACACTGCGACGTGGCGGATGTGACTCGCCACGGAATAAAGTCACTGCCCAGAACAACCTACTGACAAGTCGACCAGAATCCTTATTCAATATTGCCCTGACACTTTCAATAATAAGTTACACCATGCCTATATGTATCGTTTTCATTACACATGTAGTGCCCTGACTGTTTACACTACGCACGCTAGAATTCAACGCTTCGTCATTCAATGAAGACTCTATCCCTTATGACTACTCACACAATTTCCGCAGCCTGTACAATCTTCGGCTTACTGCCGACTACACTCATAGCAACGTGTTTGTTGCGAAGAAATATTGCATGTAAACATTGATCATGCCTTGCTTGGTGTGTCTCGACAAATTCGAGAATAAACTATTTATTTATTTATTTATTTACTCTAACCTGGTAAGAGGACAGATGGCGGGTAGTCCGTATTCAAGGATCGGGCGCACATGAGAAGTTAACAGGATTCTGAAGATATCCGGAGTCAATCGCGAGAAGACTCTCCGTATGGCATGGGACATCCGGGTGGCAGCCGTAACCCTCCGTAGTGTGTCTCCTGAGGTCCGTAAATCATGTGAGACAAGCACACCGAGATCTTTTTCAAGAATGGTGGTTCTGAGTAACACCTCACCAATATGGTATATCCCGAACGGTTCGAGGGCGTCCATGGGGAGAACTGAGCATTTTTCACAATTTATGGGCAATTGCCAGTTGACTGACCAGTCGTGTAGAATGTCCAATGATGCCTGCAATCTGTCAGCATCCTCAAGTCAGGTTACCTCCATCCACAGCTTCATGTCATCGGCGTAAACCAGGCAATCCATCTGAAGGTCAGATGGGAGATCATTGATGAATATCTTGAACAGTTCTGGACCAAGTACCGACCCTTGTGGAACACAGCTAGTCATCATTACAGGAGTGGAGTAGGCTTCATTCACCTTGGCTCGCATGGTCCGGCCAATCAAAAAATCAGCGATCCAGGAAAGGACATTCCCAGAGACACCGGTACCTCGGAGTTTAAGAAGGAGCCTTTCATGGGGACCTTGTCAAATGCCTTGCTGAAGTCTACGAATACCACATCCAATCGTTTCCCAGCGTCTAACGACCTCGCCCAGTTTTCCCTAGCAACAAGCAGGTTCGAGGTACATGAGCGTGCCTGCCGAAAGCCATGCTGGGCACAGGAGATGATGTTAAGATTCTCGAAGTGAAGCTGCAGGGCGCGCTTGAGAATCCTTTCCATTAACTTGCACTGCACGGACGTTAGGCAGATAGGTCGATAGTTTGCAGGATCTTGACGATCCCCTCCCTTGTATATAGGTTTAATGGTCCCCAATTTCCAAGCAACCGGGAGTCGTCCAGCTTCCAGAGAGTGGAGAAATATCTGACAGACGGGAGCAGCAATGTAGTCTGCCACTGTCTTGAGGAACAGCGAGGAGTTTGGATCTAATTCACGAAGGCCTTTGGCCACGTCAACCACACTCATTTCTATGTGCTACAACGAAGAGGGGTGGATTGGCGCAGTGTCATCGGGTAACGGCGTCTCGAGCGAGTAAACGGATGAGTATTGCAGGGCCAGTAAACTGGCTTTCGTCGCGTCGTCGTCAAGTAAACCGTCCTGCTCTGCAGAAAACAGGGCAGGAATGCCACTGCCAGCTTTGGTACTTATTTTCAAATAGGAGTAGAGTGCCTTCAGTGTCGTCCTGGATTGCATAGCCAAACTGCGTTCATACTGATGCCGTTCCTGACGTTTTTTCGTGATGCAGTGGGTTCTGCTCAATTTGTACTCCGAATAGTCAAGCGCGCATTAAGTAAGCTTGAATCGGTCCCATAATTTACGTCTTTTGGACATTAAACACCTCAATTCTCGGTCTATCCATGGAGGGCCTCTGGTAAACGTTCGCCTTTTGCAAACAGGAACAACCTGCTCAACAAGGGAAATCAGCTTGGAGTACAAAAGTTTCCACTCCTCATCTGGGTCCGAGGATAGAGGGATATTCCAGTCCATACCGCTAGCGGCCGCTTGCAGGCGGATTGGATCGGCACGCCAGAAATTCCTGCGGAAAGTATCTTGGTTGTGAAGAGTGAGGCGTCGAGTCCAGAGGAATGAGATCGTACAGTGATCACTATTACCAATAGGCGGAAGAGTGGTAACGTCTGCGACATCTGATTGCGCCGGGGAAAGCACAAGATCGAGAATATGGGGGATTTGTCCGACACATATACGGGTAGGCACAGTAACATGTTGAAATAGGTTACACTCGAGAACGGTTTCCAAAAGTCCGCAGCAAAAACGTCAGAAGAAGTAGCACAGTGCAGCAACTCCCAGTCGACACTTGAGGCATTGAAGTCACCCAATAGTACACAGTCCTTTCCCCCACCATGCTTTTTAATTGAATCCAGCAGCCGAGCTCCGGAACCCAATGGAGCTCTGTAGACAACCCCGACTATCAGGGATCTGCATCCATCATGAACCCGGCACCACAGGGCTTCGAAACCACCATTACCATCACAAGTAGCTTCAACTAGATGAGCCTTGAGGTCTGCATTCCAGTACAGGATCACACCGCCACCAGATCTCCCTCCTTTGCGGTCAGCTCGGCAGAGATGATACCCGGGGATCTGCACCACGGAGTCCAGGATATCCGCGGACAACCAGGTCTCGGTGAAAGCCATAATGTCAGGATGATTCGCTGAGGCAAAAGATTGAATTTCATCGAGTTTGTTTCGAATACTGCGCACATTAGCGGAAATTACGCGCAATCCGTTCTTCACCTCTAACGCCTGGGTATGACAAGAAGTGGTTTCCAGCGAATTTTGGTAGCTTTTCGGACTACCCAAAAATCCACAATATGTAAATCTGTCTCACCGTTGTCTCGACGGGATCTGAGTTCGTCAACCGCTTGTTTCATTCTCACTCGATCCTCAGGGGAAAGATCACGCAATACATAAAATGATTCACCTTTAAGTCGCCGAGCCCGTCGAAGAATGCGACGGGCCTCTCATCATTTTGACACACAACTTTAAGTGAACGAACCTTTGAGGAGTCCTCCTGTTTCTTACCGAGGCGGAAAGCTGGAACAATGTTGATTCCTTGCTCTCCTTCATCGAGCAGTAAAGAGACCATCCATTGTAGGAACTCCTGATCATCTACAATCCTTTCAGCTGGGGTAGCCTTGGTGGACTCGGCTGCATTCACGATGATAAGGCAGCGGTCGCGGGATGGCGATGTGGCATTCTCATGGATCTTCGGCTTCAGAACAGCGGGGCCGTCCTTAAGCAGTTTCTCCAGTTGACTGACTCTATCGAGAACCAAATTCAGCTGCGACTGAGATGATGACGACTTGAATTTTAGCCTTACTCCTGTCTTGCTTTTGCGTTCAACATTTCGTACGTTTTCCTTTACTACCTGTGCGTACGTCTTCAGCTTAGGCTCTTCGCTCTGGTCAACAACCGCCGGCGTCTCTGTAGATGTGGTGGATGGCGCTCGACTACGCTTACTCGTTGGGGTAGCTGCGCCAGAAGCGCATGTGATAAGGCAAGGAGTTGGTAGTGAGAGAGCAGCGATGTTCATCTCGGCTTGAGCAGGAGAGGTGAGCGGACTGAGCGCAGGCAGTCCATCAAGGCATCGTCTGTTGCTTATCGTAACACGGCACAGATCGCAAAAGAAGCCTAAGCCCGGAACGTTGGATCGCAGGAGAAATTCGTACAAATCATGGCCGACTCCACAGCAAGCTATGTGTGTCTACCCATCGCAGATGGTGCACTGCAAGGCTTTAGAGCGCGAAGTAACTCCTTTAAAACATGACAAGCATTTGGACGTCATAGCAGATGAAGTCCAAATAGTAAACAGACGAGTCACCAAATCGAGCTTGATTCGTCTTCTTTGGATCAAAATACTTCAATGAACCAAAACGCTAAATAAATTCATCTCATCCCGAACCTATACTATCCTTAACTCTTTGATTGCCTTGCTTTTAGTGAATGGCCAATTCACAGTGCTCTGTTTTGACCTAGCCTCCACTGACCAATCTCCCGCATTTTGACCACCTCCAGACTACTAAGGTTTAAACGATCCAAGCTCTGCAACCCCAAAGTACGGTTTCCAGCTCCTCGAGAACCTCGCTGCACTTGTTTACGCTTTATTAGTATAACAGCTTTCATCCCTAACCTGTCCATTTGTGCTGACCATCCGTTTGGCTAACCAGCTTAAATGTACTGGTTAATCTTAATGCACTGGCTAATCCAGTCTCCTCTGAACAGTCTCCTGCTCTCCGACTTTTTGCAGACCACTGTGACATTGCCAGTATGGTTCGGATTGCTGAAGGAGCCGTCCGCATTACCTCGAGAATCTCGTTGGTTTTACCATGCCTTATTAATAAACGGTTCTTTAACCCTACCCGGTTCACTGCTTATCGCGCTCTCTGATCGTAGTTCATTAACTAGACAGCCATTCCTCAGGGCTGAGCAATGACCTAGTCGCATTTGACCAGCCTCGTTATTTCTGACGGCCTCTAGACTATGGAGACGAAACTAAGCATGCCTCTGCATACCCAACGCATCGACCTTCTCACATCGAGAACGGCGTTGCACTGCTCACCCTTTTTACCATAGCTTATTGCTTCCCTAATCTGTCCACTGTTGTTGACGCTCTCCAGTCGTCGTCCTAGCTTAACCGTACGACTTAATTTTAAGGCACCGACTAATCCAGTCTCGTATGAACTTTATCTTACTCTCTGACTTCGAGCAGGCCACTGTTATGTTGCCTGTCCATATTCGGTTGACCAAACGCTATATGCCTATTACTTTAAGTGCTGGTTGGTTTTGTCACAATCAGCTCGCTTCTGTCATCTGTTTATGATGCTCTTGGTTTTCATTCCTCCTTCACTCAGAAGGCCAAACCTCGGTGCCCTGCCATGACCTAATCCCACCCGGACACGCCACTTCTCTCTGACTACTTCCATCTTCCACCCTCTAGATCCTGCTACAAGTGTTCAGGCTTATTGTAATAGCCTTTATTCCCACCACAGTTGTATGACTTAACACGAACACGCCTACTAATCCAGTCTTCTGTGATCTGTCTTCTGCTCCCCAAATTCACTCAGACTTCTAAGACGCAAACAATAATGGCTCGGTTAACCAAACGATCTATTCTCATTAATTTAAAAGCTACGTTGGCGTTTCCAGCTTTAACAACAAAGACATGTTATTCCCTACCCTGTCCTTTTTATCGCCATTTCTATTTTTATTCCTTCATTCGTACGGTCAACCCTCCGTGTCTTGCGCTGACCTGGTCTCAGCTGACCAGTCTGCTGCTCCATGACTACCTTAGAATACACAGACGTAAATTGTCTAGGCTTTGCGGATACCGACATTTTCCCTCTCCTCTAGAGCCTGCTGGACTATGCCTCCTTTTATTAACAAAGCCTCATTTACCCGGAGTTGTCAATTTTCTTTGATTATCTGCATTTGTCATTTGCGACCTAACCAACTCTTTGTGCCCGGTTCTACACTTGGCTCAGCTGGTTAGTCTCCTGACATCTGACCGCTTTCAAACACCCGGGGCATAAATGAGTATTGCACAGATGACCCAAACTTATGTTCCTGTCATCTCAGCAGCCTTACTGGACTTCTTGACTCTTTTTACGTTTAGCCAATTTCATCCCGAACGCCAGCATTTCTGAGGACACTCACCCTACGTTTTTCCACCTTGTTTGAGTAGTTTACCTTCGTACGGACGGTCTCCTGCCTTCTGACTTCGCACAGACTCCTGAGAGATAAAAGATCTAAAGCCTACCCAACAACCTTTAACTACCCTCTCAAGAGCCCTGCTTGTAAGGTTCACCCTGCTTATAATATCGCCTACCATCCACACTTGTTTCACTCTGCGGCCACTATCTTTTTTACTCCCACCGTAATTACGCGACAGAAACTTACTGAGCCGACAACCGGGTCGCTTCTGATCGGCCTCCTGCTTTCGTACCTCACCGAGACTTAAATAAATAAATAAATATTTATTTACTTATTCTCGGCTATGTGAGACATGCCCGCGAGGGCCTGATCAAATAAGTGCAATTATACATACATCTCATGGCAATTGTAACAGTGACAATCGGACGTTGTTCATACGTTCCTATTTGAAACTGTACAAATAGGACAGAAATAAATATGAAGCAAGCCCAATGCAATGAGTTCGGGTACGTTCGTGTGGGTACATTTGTTCTGCCATAAGGTGCAGTAACAATTCAGGCACGAATAGATCCAGAAGTAGGACTTATCAATTATAAAAGGGCTAGTGAAGATTACGCTCAATCGCGATTACACGATACGCTGGGTTCATGTGAGTGTAGCTTAAAGAACAAAGGTGAATTCGCAGAAAAAGACGTGGCGACGAAATATGCAGATAAGAAAGTGTCGGGGTGTATCCATCGTGATAGTATATAGTCATGGTCAGCTTGTCAGTGTGAGCTTATTGGCAGTGACTTTATTCAGTGGTGAGTCACCTCCGCCACGTCGCAGTGTTGTTAAACGGACATTTGTGGCCTTTTATAGGGTGAACGCTTGCCAGGCAAAAACCGACCACGTCCTGAAACACTGCCATCAACGCATTCGAAGGACAAGCTGCAATTGTCAATGCTTCTTATTGACCGATTGTTGGTTCTGTTAGTCGCAGTCAGGATACACCCATAATTTTCGCTGGCTGATGCATGATGGGACGGAACTGTACCATCCATGGGTCCGGTCACTTCCTGACGGAATGGCACGGTTCGTGCTTTAGGCAATCTATAAATCGAACATGCTGGCATGTTTTGTATTTGTCGTCGGTAGAACCGCGTAATGTTTCTGATGGGTATCCAGTAATATGTTGTTGAACCAAATATTAGAGGAGAATGGCCAAACGCAACCGTTCAGGCCCAAGAAAACTGAAAGTTGTCCTGAATAATGAACCGGAAATCCTCCCTAGAGTATGTTCATTTGAATGGGGACATTGACATCCACGAACATATACACGGTAAAAGTAATGCGGGCAGCTCCAGATGTGGTAAGTGATAAGAATTTCAGTAGTGTAAAGGGCCGAACCCATTTGTTCTTGCCATAGGGATAGTATTGTGTGAAAGAATTGTGTTGGGATATTTCTAAATTACTTGCATAGCACGTGCACGAAAATCTGCCCTCCGGTTAGATGAAATGACCGAGTTGACACTAAATGTCAGCAACTCCGAATAAGAGTTATGTGAAGAAGAGCCGAGCTGAACCCAGTTGTTCAGGCCTTAATATAGTGGCATCCATCCAAGATAACAGATATGTGTTTTGTCCATCTTTAATGATTATCCATCCATTTCCAGAAAGGGAATATTGCTCTTCGTTGAAGTGTTGAGCTCAAGACAGTGGACGTGTCATCGGGTTCTGGCCAACGTTTCTGTGGGAATCTCGGAAAGAAAGACAACGAATAAAGACAGCCACACAAACAGGCAACAACGATGCATCCGGAACTCAAAGAAAAAGATCAGTCGCAAAGGTGCTTTCACTAATGAACCTTACAGTATATGTATCATTATAAACTAGATATCATGTATACGTGTTCCATAAATAGTTAGATTAGTCGTAGCACGAACAATGACGCATCAAAGAGCTGCGCGATATCGGGGAGCGAGAGGCCGATCCGAAATGTTTGGATTAGTCGGTGGATTGCGACTAAGTCGTTTAATTAAGTAGTGAAGACGAGTGGTGAGGATCAAGGTTACGAAGGAAATAAGCTGTGATAATAAAGCATGAGCAAGTTCAGCAAAGTTCTCGGGGGAAGAAATGCTTTGGGTATGCGGCACTTAGATTATATACGTTTCAGTAGTATGGATGAAGTCAGAAATACGGGCTCCGCAGACCCAAATCACTGTTCACATTACTTCGAAGTGTCTGCCTAGCAATGTCACCGTCCTCTGAACGTAGAGGTGCCTTACTACCATCTCCGTCATTCTATCTTCCTCATTTTCTCTCTAAACACAACAGCCCTTGTTATTCCTACGCATCCAACGCATGCTCTCTTTGACCTAGTTATGCACACACTAATTGGACTCCTGCTGTACAAAATGCAGAAAATTTCCCTTCTCGTCTACCTGCACTGTTTGCTTTTTCATTACTCAACTGCCTTTCCGCCGGCGACTTACTTGCGCCGGCCTGCTTCCAGCTTCCTTCAACCCCAAATATTTTGGAGTACCTAACTTTACGGCAGCATGTTGTTAGCACCTATACTGAGGAAGCAGCTTCGAGTTCTGGCCACCTGGGACCCCAGCGATAGGGCTTAGTAGTCTATGCAGACTTTTCGCTCAATCCAATCCCTTAATCCTAACTGACATTTTAAAGCATCAACCACCATACGTCGACTGCTTCCTGACTCTATTGTCCTCACAACTATAACACTTTCCTCATTCTTATCGCCGGGTCCAGGCTGTGAAGCGTCTATCACCATAGAGGTACCTCGTTCACTACGCTTTTCTCTTAGTTCCACATGCCTGCTCTCTTTTGACACTTCTTACCACAACGGCATTCCTGAGTTTAACCTGCTAAGGTCCTCCTGTCACTGACTTTCTATACTCTCACTATTCAGGGACCTTAAGATAAGCGCGCTGTTACTT
>OX104070.1:87228207-87275725 GCA_944474145.2 Dicrocoelium dendriticum
ATCGGCGCTGGGGCCAAGCTTTGGTTAGTTATTATTTATGATGCTCGTTTGTACCAGAGTGCATCACGAGTATACCGTCGGGGCGGGCCGGTCGGATTGCAACACACTGATTAGTCCTAAAGCTTGGCCATCAGGACATTCCCTTTGCTACAGACACGACGGTACGCTTTGGTGGTGTAAGGCCTCCCACTGCACTCCAGTCCACGGTCCTCGTCCCACGAAAAATACAGGCGTCCTCGACCCATGAAGCCATCCGGGCGTTTGACCTGTTTACCTTGTCGGTCTGTTGCCTGGGGTTGAGGCGGGGTATTTGAGAGTAAAGGGGAACGGGAGTTTTGGGATATCCATTGCTCGGGATGTCACCACAGTTGCGGGTGCTTGTGTGATTGCTTCAGGATGGGTTGCAAGCGGTTCGACAAAGAAGCTCACTTTGAGGCGGTGGATAGACACCTTTGTTTGGTGACCATTCTGGTCGCATGACATTGAAAGGGTCAGTGTAGAGATGCTGAAGAGAGTGCCAACTGCCTCGGTGCGGAGGAAGACGTGGTTTCAGACAAACTGTCCCCTGTGCATTTGCACATCTCTAGTTAGCTCACGGGGCGGAGTCGATCGTAGTGAACCTATGCGTTGAGCTAGGGAGGACCCAAGGTTGGGCGGGTCATATCGATGATGCGGAAGGTGTAACGAATGCCCTTGGCAACTTTAGCGTTGTGCGGTAAACAAGCTCTGCTGATGCACATTGCAACTCGGCTTCGATGCTGCTGTGATTGCCTAAAAGTACGAGCGAAACTTTTTCGCTCCAGCTAGGGTCTTAGGGGGCTCAGAGCGAGGTTTTACTTTGACTATGGAGGCGTTCCATGAACCTGTTGGCGGCTAGGTGATAAGATGGGTTATGAATGCGGCGAAAGCCTAAAAGTTTGCAGAACGTATCGAATTGTGAAGGTTTGAAATGCGTTCTTTGGTCAGTTGTAATGGTGGATGGACATCCATATTGTGGGACCCACCCATCTAAGAAGGCGCTGATAACCATCTCAGTAGCGCAGTCTGTTAAGAGAATGGCTTCTGGTTATCAGGTGAAGCGGTCGACACATATACAGCAGGCAAGGGAGCTACCAGGTCTAAGTGTATTGCGTGAACCGGCGGTCCGGGGCAGGAAATGAAGCAAGAGGACTGCGGGTGTGTGGATGTACTTTGGAGCGCTGGCGTTGGAGGTAGTGCGAGCCCAGTTATGAAATCATCCTTTACGCTTGGCCAAACGAAACGTTCGGTGACCAGTTTCTAAAATACACGGATACCGGAATGTGATAATGCGTGTAGCGCAGCAAAATCTGTGCGTCTGAAGGAGACGGGCACGAGGGGTCTAGGAGGACCTGTGAAACAAACACAGAGTATGTTTCCTTCCGTGGTTTGGAAAGGAACAGGTTGCACATGCAGCGAAGTGGACTGCAGGGTGCCCGCTTTGTCTTCGTCTTGAGCCTACGCCGATGCCATGGCGGCAAGACCGATGGTAGGCAAAGACTGGAGAATGAGGTTAACGCGTGAGAGAGCGTCGGCAACGGGATTTTCGACACCTGAGACATGACGTACATCAGCAGTGAACTGCGTGCCAAAGTCTAGGTCTTTTGTTTATCGCCACAAGCAGAGTTGAAGACGAGGATGAGGAGTTTGTGTTTAGTATAGTCCGTGAAAGCGGTGGCTTCGAATGTGTGCCGGAAGTGACGAATGGCTAGGTAACCGGCGAGCAGTTCTCTGCCAAACGTGCTGTAGCGGACTTCCGCTGGCTGCCTGTGCTTTGAGAAGAACCCAAAAAGTTGCCATTGCCCACCAAGTTGCTGTTGGAGGACGCTCCTACCGCGACGTCTGAGGCACCAGTCGTAATACAAAGCGGCGCAGTCGATTCGGAATGAGCGAGAAGTGCTATGTTGGAGATAGCATCCTTAAGCTCCGCTGGGCTGCCTGTGCTCTATCAGGAAAAGCGAACTTATTTTCATTTCCTCTGAGTATGTCAGTCAGCGGCTGAATGCGCTGGACGCAGGGCAGAATAAAAGCGTCGATAATAGTTGACCCAACCACAACTTCGGCGTTGTTTGAACCAAGTCGGAGCTGGCAATTCCCTGATTGCCTAGACCTTATCAGGAAGGACCTCGATACCAGATGATGAAACGTGGTGGCCTTGGAATTCCACTGTCGATTTGCCTTGTTCGCACCTAGCCGGGTTGTCTGTGATACCGTATTGGGTCGAGCTTTGGGAGTGAGTTCGAAGATGCTAGAGCTGCTCTTGTTCCAATGAACTTACTTAAATATCTTCTGGGTAGAAATAAGCGAAGTCCAGGCCACGAGCGACGTCGTGGATGAAGCTTTGTAAGGTTTGTGCGGCGTTGCACAGTCCGAATGGCATACTTAAAGCCTCAAACAAATCGGAAGGATTGATAAGGGTGTTTTTTTAATAATGTCATTTTCTTCTACACTTAGCTGCTGATAGGCGCGAACCAGATCGATCTTGCTGAAAATCATCTTACCTGTGAGGCATGCGGTAAGGTATTGATGGGTTGGATGAGATACCTATCTTGGACAATTAGACGAATGAGTACGCGGTAAAGCGCAAGGGCGCCAGTCACCAGATTTCTTGGGACCATCTGCAGGGGAGAGAACCAAGGGCTGTCGGTAGGGCGGATAATTCCAAGTTCAAGCAGGTGCTCAAACTCCGTCCTAGCGACCTTTAGTTTCTGAGGCGATAATCGGCGTGGACGCCATGTGACGGGGGGGCCATTCATCCTTATGCAGTGATTGACTTGGACTATAACGGGCAAAGCTGCGTCCATTGGCTCTACGAGCTTGTAATACTGTGAAAAGAGGTTGGCGTAAACTAGCGATGTCTGAGGAAAGGCTAGACTGGTGTTACAGATGTGTTGTCGACGGTGATGCCACGTACGCTGAGTTTCGTTGCGGCGTCGACTGTCAGTTGGTGTTTTGCATCGACCAACAGGTCAAAATACCTGCGAAACTCAGTGCCGATGTGGGCAAAGTGGACTACAGCGACGGTGAACACACAGCGGTACCTGCGCCGAAGACCTAGGTCCAGGGTAAGCGACTGATGACCGTGGGTGGCTTATGGCCTGCCACCGGCGGCACTTTGGCTTGTTGACAAGGAAGCGATAGGCTCACCTAGCATAAGGAGAATGACGCTGACTTCCGCCCCGGTATCAACTAAGAAAGGGTCTCGAAGTCATAAGCTTTAATGAAGATGAGACGACTTTGGGCTTTGCCAACGTTCGCGGCCATTAATAAAAGGCGTGATGGATTATCCATAGCGGCGAAGCGACCAGGACGTCCGCAATTAATGGCTTTATAACGGAAACGCGAGTGATAAAAGCAGCAACCTGGGGCACCAGGTTTTGTGCGACGGGGCGATGATCCAGAGGGGCTGCGGTGGTTTCGGTTTAAGGTGAGTTCCTCAATCTGGCGCTGAAACGACGCTATCTGCGATGATAATGCATCTATTGCCGAGGGCTGGCTAGTCGCGGGTGTCGGTATGGTTGCGCGTGCACAAAGCCGCTTAAGTGCTTTGATTTCTGTCTCTGGCTGGTGCAGTTCGTGAACACTTTCGGCCTGGTCTGCATTTGCTGTGCTTGGCAAGTCACTTGCTACTGCACGGATAGCCCGAGTGCTTTCAGAAAGGCCTTGCATACGCAGCTCGCGGAGAATCCCTAGGTTTATGTTGGGCGTGCCGATGAGCTGTTGCGTTACGCGCAACGATCCTAAGGTCGTCCGATCACTTAGTAACCGTTCACTAAATAGTTACTGCAGACAGACCATGATCGAAGGCGTGATTCGCTGCATGGCAGCCTATTTACGAGTATCCTTATTTATTACTATTGAAAGACAAAATATGATGTCGCTCAGCTGCGAGGATACACTCCGAGGATGGCGAGATATTAGCTGAGTATGCATGGGGAAATACGAAGAAATACATAGGTGGTGGAAGACGTATTCTAGTGCAAAACTCAGAACGAAGGATAATGCTCCTAAAAAGGTGAAGGGGCTATCGCAACAGAATTGACCATGACGGGCTCAACGCGCTAACCTCGTGAGGCCTCTCCACCTCAGGTTGATCTGGTCTGGTTGATCTGATCTGGCGCTGATACGACGCTATCTGCGATGGTAATGCATCTATTGCCGAGGGCTGGCTAGTCGCGGGTGTCGGTATGGTTGCGCGTGCACAAAGCCGCTTAAGTGCTTTGATTTCTGTCTCTGGCTGGTGCAGTTCGTGAACACTTTCGGCCTGGTCTGCAATTGCTGTGCTTGGCAAGTCACTTGCTACTGCACGGATAGCCCGAGTGCTTTCAGAAAGGCCTTGCATACGCAGCTCGCGGAGAATCCCTAGGTTTATGTTGGGCGTGCCGATGAGCTGTTGCGTTACGCGCAACGATCCTAAGGTCGTCCGATCACTTAGTAACCGTTCACTAAATAGTTACTGCAGACAGACCATGATCGAAGGCGTGGTTCGCTGCATGGCAGCCTATTTACGAGTATCCTATTTTATTACTATTGAAAGACAAAATATGATGTCGCTCAGCTGCGAGGATACACTCTGAGGAAGGCGAGATATTAGCTGAGTATGCATGGGGAAATACGAAGAAATACATAGGTGGTGGAAGACGTATTCTAGTGCAAAACTCAGAACGAAGGATAATGCTCCTATAAAGGTGAAGGGGCTATCGCAACGGAATTGACCATGACAGGCTCAACGCGCTAACCCCGTGAGGCCTCTCCACCTCAGGTTGATCTGGTCACAAAAGACCAAGAGGATTCTTGCCTAAATAAAATCAGCATAACGGCGACACATGTCTTTGCGCTATTGCAAGGGCTAAATCCTTCCAAAGCTTCGGGCCCTGATTCAATTCAGCCCAAGCGGATGCATGAATTGGCCGCTGAGCTAAGTGGCCCTCTGACATGCATGTTTACAATATCACTCGACAGCTTTGCCTTACCTTCGGAATGGAAGAAGGCAATCATCTGTCCGATATTTACCGGCGGGGACAGAGTTCCGCCCGCGAACTACCAGCCTGTCAGCTTAACAAGTGTAGTAGTTAAGTTGTTTGAAAAATTGGTCAGGGATTCGGTGGAGAATCACCTGGTTAAGTTTAACCTTCTCAGTGCGGCCCAGCAAGGATTCCGTAAGGGATTTTTATATCTGACAAATTTACTTGTAGCTCGTGAAAGCTGGGCTGAGGCAGTAGACAACGGACACGCTATCCACGTGCTTTTTCTTGACTTCTCGAAAGCCTTTGATACTATCCCACATCAACGACTCGCATTAAAGTAGAGATCGTATGGGATATCTGGAGCCGCCCTTAAATGGGTGGGTGCTTTCCTAGAAAGAACAGAACAGTGTAAACCACTGGGACGTAGCCTTTCGCTTAGACAAGCTGTTCCCAGTGGCGTTCCGCAGGGGTCGGTTCTAGAACCGTTGTTTTTCACAATTTATGTCAATGATCTACGAGATATTAGCTGAGTATGCATGGGGAAATACGAAGAAATACATAGGTGGTGGAAGACGTATTCTAGTGCAAAACTCAGAACGAAGGATAATGCTCCTAAAAAGGTGAAGGGGCTATCGCAACGGAATTGACCATGACAGGCTCAACGCGCTAACCCCGTGAGGCCTCTCCACCTCAGGTTGATCTGGTCACAAAAGACCAAGAAAATTCTTGCCTAAATGTGGCGGCCTAATGTAAAAGACCCATGTCGAAGACCATTCTGCGTGCTTTTGCTACCTGATACTGCACATTCTCTGAAAAGTTGAGGGTCATAGAATAGCGAATACCTAGGTCAGTAGCTAACGATTTTAGTTGGATGGGCGTACTTTTCGACGTAAACGCACCATCCGATATGGAGCATTTGTGGGTCAGAATACTAGATTTATCAGCAGAGAATGTCATTTGCCAATTTTGACATCACGACTCTAAGGTCTCCAGGTCTTCACGGATCTCTTGTAGTGCGGGTACTTTGGCGCTTGGTGGGAAGTCATTTACGACCTTTAAATCGTCGGCAAAGAGGAATGGGCGACCATGGCGCAGGCTGCTACAGATGTCGTTCACATAAATCAAAAACAGGGTTGGTCCAAGCACGCTGCCTTGCACAACACCGCTGGAAACTGTGACAGGGATGGACTCAAAGTGTGCTACCTTCACGGACTGCGTACGCCCTTTTAGGTAGGATTTAAGCCAGTCAAGCAGAGGGGTGACTACACCGTAAGCCTTGAGCTTATGTAATAGGCGTTTATGGGGACCCCATCGAACGCCTTTTGCATATCTAGGTATAGCGTAATAATCGCCAGACCTAAATCAATCGCGCCAGTGACCAGGTTGAGAAACTCAAGCTGGCAGGTTGCGCAGGATCGTGCGCTTAGAAAACCATGCTGTGACCTGCTAACGTGACCTCCTGCATTCAAGCAGGCCATAAGCGCACGCTTAACCGATTTCTTCATCACACGTGAGAGAATAGATGTGTGGTTTATGGGTCGGTAGTTGCTGACTTCCTGTACGGAGCAACCTTTATGGCGCGGTGTGATGATAGAGTGCTTCCACGCCAATGGGTATTGGCCCTTCGTTATAGAGATTGTGAAGAGTTTCAAGAGGAGTATGGAAAGGTCATCGCCCCCATTCTTAAGTAGTAAGTGTGGAATTCCATGAGGACCAGGTTTGGTGGATGGTTTTATGGTTTTGATAGCGGAAAGGATGCCTTTTAGATCGAACTGAACCGTGGAGAGCAGCTAGTTTGTGGACACATCCAGCTCAGTAGTGACCGGGGACAGTTCTTCACACTGGGACTCTTTGAAGTAAGAGTTGAACATCTCACCTATAGTCCGTGGATCTTCACTTGCTTTGCAAGGGCCGACGAGTATGGAAGTGTTCTTTGCTCCATAATGAGGAGTGCGAGAACGCAGCAGCCAGCTGAGTTGCTTGGCTTTGTTTGCACTGGCCATGGCTGCTCTTTCTTGGGATGTTTTAATCAATACAGACCTGGACGATAGCTGGCTCACAATCTCGTTGTCTCTCAGCACATGCGCAAAGTTGAACGTCTTGTAGTAGGAACGTCGTAGTTGCCTCAACATTGCACGCAGCTTAGTTTGCCGATGACATAAAGGTTATGTTCTCATTTGACCCTAGCTGTCTACGTAATAGTCTCTCTAGCATTCAAAGCGATCTCAGTGCTCTTGAAACATGGTGCGATCTATGGAAACTAGAGTTTTCACCAACGAAATGCAACGTCCTTTCCTACCGATGCTGTATACCCCCAAACTATTAACTCTTAACGGTACACCACTTGATAACAGCTTCACTGTGCGCGATCTCGGTGTACACTATTCCTGTTCATTGAATTTTGCGGAACAAGCGAGTTATAGCTCTGCCAAAGCCAGATCTATCATTGGTTATATACTGAAGTCGATGTGCTTGTTAGAGTCTCGACTCATGCTCTATAAGTTGTGTGCCAGGCCTATAGTAGAGTACTGCTCAATGGTTGTTACTAACTCACGTAAAAGTGACAGGATGGTTATTGAGAAAGTCCAGCGTTCGTTCACTAAACGTCTAGTAGGAGCGTCTGCGCTCAACTATCAAGGCCGCTGCAAGCAGCTTGGTCTGGAACCACTTTGACTGCGACGTCTCAAAACCAACCTTGTTTTCCTATATAAGCTAATCAAAATATCGCACTCAAGTGCCGCTAGTTTTTTTCAGCCGCCTGGCGATACACGTTATCCTCTACGCCATAAGGCACACTCATTTTCCCTACCCAACACACGTTGCTCCATACGTTCTAACTTCTTCCTCTATAGATATGCGCATGTCTGGAAAAAGCCACCGGAAGCCGTCAGAGCATCTGATAGTATCACGCAATTCTCCACGGCCATATATAGACTATTAAGCGTCCCCAAAGTAGCCGAGATCCTGGGCATCTGCATCCCCGAGGACGAGCTCTGGGAGAACGGCCCCGATCACATATAGACACAAATTATTCAATCAGCACTAATAAAGCTCCCTTCCTTCCCAAACTGTCCGCTCCTTATCGCGCTCTTTCCTTTCATTTCTCTTGCAATCGGATGGCAACTCAGTGCCCTGCATGACCTAGTCTCATTTGACCAGTCGGACTGCATCCATGACTACAGAGTTGCAAATGGTCTGGGAACTGCAGTCAATGTTAAGCCTAATACACCTTGACAGTCTGCTGGAATCGCTTACATTTATGCAGTTTATTCCTGTCCACTTCTGCTGCCCCTCCCTATTTGTCTTCTAAAATAAGCTGTTGGACTCAACCTAGTTTCGCCGACTAATCCTGTCTCGTCTGGTCGGTCTGTTTTCCAACTTCTCTCAGACTGCTGTGACATTACTAGCCATCGTTCAGATGACTGAGCGCCGTTCGTATCTAATCATTCTTCAATCGGACGATTGAGTCTCTGTCATCCGTAACTCAGCCTCAGCTGATCAGCCAAATTCTATGGGACTGCTACCAGGCTACCGGGATGTTAGCGGTCTAGGCTCCGTCGATCCAAAGCACTTCCTCCCTCACCTTGATATTCTGCTAAACTTGTTCGCCCTACGTTGATATAACCACTTCTATCTCTGACCAGTCCAATCCTACTGACTCCACTTACCTTGCCAAATTAACCATAGGACTCAATCACAATGCGCCGACTAAGTCCAACCTTGGCAGATCGGTCCTCTTCTCTCCTACTTCTGCGACGCTGCCTTCTATGCTCGGAAGACTGAATGCTCTGTCACCATTATCTCTGGAGCCTCGTTAACTGTCGCATTTCATATCCGTAAACGTAAACTCTCAACTCTGTCCTCTCCTTATCGCGGCCTGTCTTTATTTCTTCTTCATCCGCATAGCGAGCTCTCAGAGCCCCGCCCTATTATCCTCCTTGACTGCTTCTTACTAGCGAAATGTAGTTTTAAGCTCTGTATCACCATCACACAACTTCTCTCCCATTGCGAGCCTGCCTGACTTGCATACCTTATATTCATTTAGCCTCTTGCATCCCAGCCCATCAGTCTCCGCTGACTCTTTATTTACCTTCCCACCTCAACTGTACTACTTACTCTAAGTGTGCCGACTAATCCAGTCTCGTCTGATCGGTCCCCTGCTCTCCGAATTCATTCAGACTGCTGTGACGTTACCGGCATTGAATGAGAAGTGCGAACGCTCGAGCCCCATGGACTTTTCCACACCTTATAAGTAAACCTCTCCCTATCCGGACCGTCTTCTTATGACGTTCTCTACCTTCAAACCTTCTCTAATCGGACTGCCAACTCTGTGCCCTGTAATAACCTAGTCTCATCTGACCGGTCTGCTTCTTTGACCCTTTCCAGACCAGCAACATTTAAACGGTCTAGACTCTGTAGACTCAAGCTATATCGCACTTACGTTGACAGCCTGCTAGACTTATTCACCCTCTATTTATATAGTCACCTCCACCTCTCGACCCACTCCATTTGCCCTCCTAAAATTAGCTGTTGGACTCAATGTCGTTTCGCCGACTAATCCTGTCTCGTCTGGTCGGTCTGCTTTCCAACTTCTCTCAGACTCCTGTGACATTACTAGCCATCGTTCAGATGACTGAGCGCCGTTCGTATCTAATCATTCTTCAATCGGACGATTGAGTCTCTGTCATCCGTAACTCAGCCTCAGCTGATCAGCCAAATTCTATGGGACTGCTACCAGGCTACCGGGATGTTAGCGGTCTAGGCTCCGTCGATCCAAAGCACTTCCTCCCTCACCTTGATATCCTGCTGAACTTGTTCGCCCTACGTTGATATAACCACTTCTATCTCTGACCAGTCCAATCCCACTGACTCTACTTACCTTGCCAAATGAACCATAGGACTCAATCACAATGCGCCGACCAAGTCCAACCTCGGCAGCTCGGTCTTCTTCTCTCCTACTTCTGCGACGCCGCCTGCTATGCTCGGAAGACTGAACGCTCCGTGCCCATTACCTCTCGAGCCCCGTGGACTTTTCCACACCTTATAAGTAAACCTCTCTCTATCCGGACCGTCTCCTCTCCTTATGGCCCCTCTACTGTCATTTCTTCTCTAATCGGACTGCCAACTCTTAGTGCCTTGTAATAACCTAGTCTCATCTGACCGGTATGCTCCGTTGACCTTTTCCAGACTAGCAAGATATACCGATCTAATCTCTCTAGACTCACAACTATGTCTTGCTTACATTGACAGCCCGCTAGACTTGTTTACCCTTTATTAATATAGGCACTTCCATCAGTAACCTGTACTCTCACATCTTCAATCGGATGACCGACGCTTAGTGCCATGCCCTTCTTTGTCATCATCTGATCAGTGTAATTCTCTGGGACTACTACGAGGCCTCCGGATGTGTCGACTTCTCGAGTCTCGTCCGTTTGGTCTCCGGCTTTTAGAGTTCTCTCAGATTACCGGGATATTACCGGTGCTATTTCAGCACTGAACGTTTCATACTTCGCACGAGAGCGTCCTTGGCTCACCACACTTTAGTAGTAAACCTTTTTCATCCTGACTATCGTCTCTTAATTGCTCTCATGAATTACTCTTCGCACTGCCGTCCGCATTCTTCCGCTCATAGCTGATTCCTTAAATTTCCTTTTCTTCTTGGAACGTTGCTTTACCTATGTTGCTCCCGCATTCGGTCTCAACCTTGTTGTCCTTAGTTTCACCTAAGATGCCGCTCGCATTCGGTCTGCTGTCATCATCATCGGTTTACCTGTTACTCTCCAATAATCATATTAATCGCTTAACGTTGTCTACACGCTTTGTTATACCCTTCTTTCTACCTAGTAATTGTAGTCTGAGGCACACCAGCGACGTGATGTAAAGAACGCGCTTGCAAATCATGTATACTAAACAAAATTACATAAATTTTAATGTATCATAGGCACCGTTGCGTGCCACCAGTCTGTGTTTGTGCTTCTTGCTTCGTTGCTGTCTTTCTGTTTGGCTGCCTCTTGTCCGTTGCCCGTTTTCTCTCGAGATTTCCACAGATACATCCGCCAAAACAAGAAGGTTTACCCACTGGGAATAGTCGACCCACTTTCAATAGCCAGCTGGTTTACATGCTTGTACTTTTCTCCGGGAGATGAAGAACCCACACATCGTTCCAAATGGAGCTTTTTCCGCCATTCTGGAGAAGCTACCACCACGGGGTCTAAACAAATGGGTTTAGCTCGCCTCGTACTCACAGTAGAACAATTTACTCACCTGGAATAATGTAGTTACATGGATCCACTGTTCCGCAACCGGAGACTGACAATTCTGGCGTGATTACATTACCTGCCACAAACATTCCGATTCTCCAGTCACCTGAAGCTTTTCTGATGTCATTTCACGGACAGCACTGCGCGCGCATAAGCGGCTTTTCCGATGATTTTTCCTGGAGCTCTCACTTGGTTATGGAGACAATTACACTTACATTTGAAGGAAATACTTGTCCACTTCGCGGAGAATAGCATTTATTCCTGTTTTGGACATATTCAGACACAAGAAACAACTGCACTCACCGTCCCTATGACAAGTCCAGCATGGATAGCTGGACACGGGTTGCGAGCCGGACAAAATAATAGAAAAAGCCGGCCTCTATTAACAATATGTTTACTCACCCGCATCATTATCATTCGACTCTGCGACTCTTTTACATCATTGACTGGCTTCAACGACTATTGCCGGTTCAGTACTAAGCCATTTGGCCAACCAAGGAAAAATTCTGGCTGTCAACCGACTGCGAATAATAGAGTGCAAAATCGGTCTATACGATGTATAGCCGACTAGCACTACAGTTCAACGGAAGCTACGACAGTGTTCCAGGACGTGGTGGGTTTTCGCCTGGCAAGCGTTCTCCCTATAAAAAGCCACAAATGTCCGCTTAACAACACTGCAACGTGGCGGATGTGACTCGCCACAAAATAAAGTCACTGCTATACATTTCACAATGACACAGTCCTCAGCCTCCAACATCGAACCTGTGCAACTGATTTTACTATGAAGAATGCTTTAGTGGAGTACCGATCATCCCGGCTTCGTAATGGTCATTGATTGCACTAAACCTTGTTCGGGCTCCTGTGCTCATGGATCACTACATGTCAAATTTACCCCCCACTTGTATCTTGACGCAACAGTTTTTGCGCGCCACGGCGCCATTATGATCCTTGGTCTGACTATTACCTGACAATATGCTCGCTCTTATGGACTACATCTTTTCGTTTATTCCTTTCATTGTAACGAAATGTTTTAATATTCCAAAAATGCTGTGCTTGTATGCATATTTGATCATGCCTTTTAGAGGTGTGTCTCGGTTTACAGAGAATATACTATTTATTTATTTATTTATTTAGTTACTATCGTAACGGACTTCTAACCACCGCAGTTATTCCAACTAGCTGGGAACAGCGCCTACTCAAGTTCCAGATAACGTGAAATCGGCAAAGGCCACCGCCGCCTCAGGATACACATACAGGAATGCCCCGACTTGTTCACAGCAGTTATCAATACATAAATAATAAATAATTAATTAAAGTAAATAGGTATATTTCTAGACCGGCCAGAGGCTGCACCCTTACGGTTCAGATCAATCTTTACATTAATTCGATGCACTTGCATGTCTGCACCGTGGCATTACTTGGTATCATCTCAAGCATTGCTCGTATAGCCGCCCTCTAGCTGGCATACGTCTCATTTGAATACAATACGTAGAAACGAGAAACCGCCCCCACGTTATATCCACAAACATACAGTTCAGTAGTACCTAGGTGCCACAATTTAGCTGTTGAGTCGTATCCATCAATATCACCTTCCCATATCGTGCCACCATTGGCAATCTGCTGCAAGGCACAAAATACAACGCACGAATGTGATACCACTGAGCAGCACGCTACACTTTCAAATTTTTTCAGTTGCTCGGTAACCTCACTAACCTCATTAGGTTTGTGATTATGAGGTCATTTTATTGACAGCTTGTTTTCGGTTCAGCAACCGACCGTAATGCCGGAAAAGGTGCGCGCGAACCTCACGATGGCTTTTAAGAAACACATGAAACTTGCATCGTCCAGCTTTTGCGCCTCCGTCAATCATCTGTTGCATACATGTACCCACGGATTCCAGACTTGAAATTCGCGCCTATACTCCAAGTTACGTTCTTCACGCTCATAAAAAGACCCTTCAAACTGAACGAAAATCAAGCAAGACAAGTGAAATCCCTGTATCTTCATGCAATACGTATCAGTGCAGTATGTAACCACTCACCTCTTTCCATTGAGGTTAGCAGTGTGCTGTACACACATCGTAATTGCACAGCAGTACGGTAGCCTTCTGTTAATTCCACACCCGACTTCCACTCTTGAACCTCACGTGAAAACACTGTATGTCTGTAAAATAAGGAGGCTGTTTCCAGTTGGAACTTTTTCACATCATCTGCAAAATATTGGTATTTGCAATAAATTAGCAAAACTTGCGCTCCCAGGATAAGGAATCATCCACCATTGCCTTGCCTGTTATGTGCGCCAGAAGCACCGCTCCTCTACTATAGCCCAGTATAGCGACGCTTTCACGAATCGCAAATCCTCCATTCCGCAGTACGTGTTCATGATTATTATTTTTATTAAAATGGTACTACAACACTGTTAATATTCTCCAGCGGCGTTATGTAAAGCGCTCCGGCGTACCTAACCAACAATGCCCAATTACCTGATTTACTGAAATGTGAGGACATCAGCCTTTCCTTTCAGTCAGCTTTTCCCGCAGTCCACGAACCTGAATGTCATCGCTTTCAAAGCAAAATGTTAACTATAGTCAACTTTAGTCAAATGTATCTATTCAAACATTTGCCATCACGCGGATTTGGCCTAACAGACTCAGACGCATAGCACGCCAGAAAGCGTAGTTACCGCGTAGTACCCGGACGGTGTAACTATTTATTCAGCAATTGGATGAAAATATCCGTTCAATCCAGTTGTGCACCATGTTTTTGCCCTTTTATTTAGTTAGTTTTACTATTGTATACTGCTGTTTCTCCACCCTGTTTTCCACTATGTCGGTCCGCAATGCACGGAGGCTGTTTTCCAGGTGGATCGGATTCGGAAGCTACCGCACTTTATGGCAGTTCAAGCTGCAAACTGCCAATAACTTACGAGTTCATTGGCATTCGTTGCGATGTCTGCAACCGATGGTACCACTAGCTGTGCGCGGACCTGGATACCGATTACTACGCAGCGCTGGTGTTGGTTGGAGCCTGGGATACTGGTCGGTAAGCAGTGACATTTGGAGACATGTCAAATACGCGACAGTATAGAACTTGGAGGCGACTGAACCCAAAGTATAATGTGCAGGCTACAAAAATAAGTAGCGAATCAAGCAGAGCGAGAACGGTGCAGCACGGTACTCAACAAAACAACTTGTGGCAACGGATTGCAGTCAGTAAAACATGGACTTTATGCAGGTTAATCACCCGTAAATCCAACGTTGCGCAATAGAAGTAGAGCTGTTTTCCGGTACACTACAAGGGTTCTCCCTAGAAGGCTCAAAGATGGAAGCCTTCCAGGGAGCTGTTAGTAGCGGGAAACGGGTGTTAGGGATGGGTGCGTGTAGTTTCGTAGGCTTGAGTAAGGGCTTCCAACGTGGGGTGTGTAGCAGTTGGCGCTGGGTCCAAGCTTTGGTTAGTTATTATTTATGATGCTCGTTTGTACCAGAGTGCATCACGAGTATACCGTCGGGGCGGGCCGGTCGGATTGCAACACACTGATTAGTCCTAAAGCTTGGCCATCAGGACATTCCCTTTGCTACAGACACGACGGTACGCTTTGGTGGTGTAAGGCCTCCCACTGCACTCCAGTCCACGGTCCTCGTCCCACGAAAAATACAGGCGTCCTCGACCCATGAAGCCATCCGGGCGTTTGACCTGTTTACCTTGTCGGTCTGTTGCCTGGGGTTGAGGCGGGGTATTTGAGAGTAAAGGGGAACGGGAGTTTTGGGATATCCATTGCTCGGGATGTCACCACAGTTGCGGGTGCTTGTGTGATTGCTTCAGGATGGGTTGCAAGCGGTTCGACAAAGAAGCTCACTTTGAGGCGGTGGATAGACCCCTTTGTTTGGTGACCATTCTGGTCGCATGACATTGAAAGGGTCAGTGTAGAGATGCTGAAGAGAGTGCCAACTGCCTCGGTGCGGAGGAAGACGTGGTTTCAGACAAACTGTCCCCTGTGCATTTGCACATCTCTAGTTAGCTCACGGGGCGGAGTCGATCGTAGTGAACCCATGCGTTGAGCTAGGGAGGACCCAAGGTTAGGCGGGTCATACCCGATGATGCGGGAGGTGTAACGAATGCCCTTGGCAACTTTAGCGTTGTGCGGTAAACAAGCTCTGCTGATGCACATTGCAACTCGGCTTCGATGCTGCTGTGATTGCCTAAAAGTACGAGCGAAACTTTTTCGCTCCATCTAGGGTCTTAGGAGGCTCAGAGCGAGGTTTTACTTTGACTATGGAGGCGTTCCATGAACCTGTTGGCGGCTAGGTGATAAGATGGGTTATGAATGCGGCGAAAGCCTAAAAGTTTGCAGAACGTATCGAATTGTGAAGGTTTGAAATGCGTTCTTTGGTCAGTTGTAATGGTGGATGGACATCCATATTGTGGGACCCACCCATCTAAGAAGGCGCTGATAACCATCTCAGTAGCGCAGTCTGTTAAGAGAATGGCTTCTGGTTATCAGGTGAAGCGGTCGACACATATACAGCAGGCAAGGGAGCTACCAGGTCTAAGTGTACTTGCGTGAACCGGCGGTCCGGGGCAGGAAATGAAGCAAGAGGACTGCGGGTGTGTGGATGTACTTTGGAGCGCTGGCATTGGAGGTAGTGCGAGCCCAGTTATGAAATCATCCTTTACGCTTGGCCAAACGAAACGTTCGGTGACCAGTTTCTAAAATACACGGATACCGGAATGTGATAATGCGTGTAGCGCAGCAAAATCTGTGCGTCTGAAGGAGACGGGCACGAGGGGTCTAGGAGGACCCGTGAAACAAACGCAGAGTATGTTTCCTTCCGTGGTTTGGAAAGGAACAGGTTGCACATGCAGCGAAGTGGACTGCAGGGTGCCCGCTTTGTCTTCGTCTTGAGCCTACACTGATGCCATGGCGGCAAGACCGATGGTAGGCAAAGACTTGAGAATGAGGTTAACGCGCGAGAGAGCGTCGGCAACGGGATTTTCGACACCTGAGACATGACGTACATCAGCAGTGAACTGCGTGCCAAAGTCTAGGTCTTTTGTTTATCGCCGCAAGCAGAGTTGAAGACGAAGATGAGGAGTTTGTGTTTAGTATAGTCCGTGAAAGCGGTGGCTTCGAATGTGTGCCGGAAGTGACGAATGGCTAGGTAACCGGCGAGCAGTTCTCTGCCAAACGTGCTGTAGCGGACTTCCGCTGGCTGCCTGTGCTTTGAGAAGAACCCAAAAAGTTGCCATTGCCCACCAAGTTGCTGTTGGAGGACGCTCCTACCGCGACGTCTGAGGCACCAGTCGTAATACAAAGCGGCGCAGTCGATTCGGAATGAGCGAGAAGTGCTATGTTGGAGATAGCATCCTTAAGCTCCGCTGGGCTGCCTGTGCTCTATCAGGAAAAGCGAACTTATTTTCATTTCCTCTGAGTATGTCAGTCAGCGGCTGAATGCGCTGGACGCAGGGCAGAATAAAAGCGTCGATAATAGTTGACCCAACCACAACTTCGGCGTTGTTTGAACCAAGTCGGAGCTGGCAAGTCCCTAATTGCCTAGACCTTATCAGGAAGGACCTCGATACCAGATGATGAAACGTGGTGGCCTTGGAATTCCACTGTTGATTTGCCTTGTTCGCACCTAGCCGGGTTGTCTGTGATACCGTATTGGGTCGAGCTTTGGGAGTGAGTTCGAAGATGCTAGAGCTGCTCTTGTTCCAATGAACTTACTTAAATATCTTCTGGGTAGAAATAAGCGAAGTCCAGGCCACGAGCGACGTCGTGGATGAAGTTTGTAAGGTTTGTGCGGCGTTGCACAGTCCGAATGGCATACTTAAAGCCTCAAACAAATCGGAAGGATTGATAAGGGTGTTTTTTTAATAATGTCATTTTCTTCTACACTTAGCTGCTGATAGGCGCGAACCAGATCGATCTTGCTGAAAATCATCTTACCTGTGAGGCATGCGGTAAGGTATTGATGGGTTGGATGAGATACCTATCTTGGACAATTAGACGAATGAGTACGCGGTAAAGCGCAAGGGCGCCAGTCACCAGATTTCTTGGGACCATCTGCAGGGGAGAGAACCAAGGGCTGTCGGTAGGGCGGATAATTCCAAGTTCAAGCAGGTGCTCAAACTCCGTCCTAGCGACCTTTAGTTTCTGAGGCGATAATCGGCGTGGACGCCATGTGACGGGGGGCCATTCATCCTTATGTAGTGATTGACTTGGACTATAACGGGCAAAGCTGCGTCCATTGGCTCTACGAGCTTGTAATACTGTGAAAAGAGGTTGGCGTAAACTAGCGATGTCTGAGGAAAGGCTAGACTGGTGTTACAGATGTGTTGTCGACGGTGATGCCACGTACGCTGAGTTTCGTTGCGGCGTCGACTGTCAGTTGGTGTTTTGCATCGATTAACAGGTCAAAATACCTGCGAAACTCAGTGCCGATGTGGGCAAAGTGGACTACAGCGACGGTGAACACACAGCGGTACCTGCGCCGAAGACCTAGGTCCAGGGTAAGCGACTGATGACCGTGGGTGGCTTATGGCCTGCCACCGGCGGCACTTTGGCTTGTTGACAAGGAAGCGATAGGCTCACCTAGCATAAGGAGAATGACGCTGACTTCCGCCCCGGTATCAACTAAGAAAGGGTCTCGAAGTCATAAGCTTTAATGAAGATGAGACGACTTTGGGCTTTGCCAACGTTCGCGGCCATTAATGGAAGGCGTGATGGATTATCCATAGCGGCGAAGCGACCAGGACGTACGCACTTAATGGCTTTATAACGGAAACGCGAGTGATAAAAGCAGCAACCTGGGGCACCAGGTTTTGTGCGACGGGGCGATGATCCAGAGGGGCTGCGGTGGTTTCGGTTTAAGGTGAGTTCCTCAATCTGGCGCTGAAACGACGCTATCTGCGATGATAATGCATCTATTGCCGAGGGCTGGCTAGTCGCGGGTGTCGGTATGGTTGCGCGTGCACAAAGCCGCTTAAGTGCTTTGATTTCTGTCTCTGGCTGGTGCAGTTCGTGAACACTTTCGGCCTGGTCTGCATTTGCTGTGCTTGGCAAGTCACTTGCTACTGCACGGATAGCCCGAGTGCTTTCAGAAAGGCCTTGCATACGCAGCTCGCGGAGAATCCCTAGGTTTATGTTGGGCGTGCCGATGAGCTGTTGCGTTACGCGCAACGATCCTAAGGTCGTCCGATCACTTAGTAACCGTTCACTAAATAGTTACTGCAGACAGACCATGATCGAAGGCGTGATTCGCTGCATGGCAGCCTGTTTACGAGTATCCTATTTTATTACTATTGAAAGACAAAATATGATGTCGCTCAGCTGCGAGGATACACTCTGAGGAAGGCGAGATATTAGCTGAGTATGCATGGGGAAATACGAAGAAATACATAGGTGGTGGAAGACGTATTCTAGTGCAAAACTCAGAACGAAGGATAATGCTCCTAAAAAGGTGAAGGGGCTATCGCAACAGAATTGACCATGACAGGCTCAACGCGCTAACCCCGTGAGGCCTCTCCACCTCAGGTTGATCTGGTCACAAAAGACCAAGAGGATTCTTGCCTAAATAAAATCAGCATAACGGCGACACATGTCTTTGCGCTATTGCAAGGGCTAAATCCTTCCAAAGCTTCGGGCCCTGATTCAATTCAGCCCAAGCGGATGCATGAATTGGCCGCTGAGCTAAGTGGCCCTCTGACATGCATGTTTACAATATCACTCGACAGCTTTGCCTTACCTTCGGAATGGAAGAAGGCAATCATCTGTCCGATATTTACCGGCGGGGACAGAGTTCCGCCCGCGAACTACCAGCCTGTCAGCTTAACAAGTGTAGTAGTTAAGTTGTTTGAAAAATTGGTCAGGGATTCGGTGGAGAATCACCTGGTTAAGTTTAACCTTCTCAGTGCGGCCCAGCAAGGATTCCGTAAGGGATTTTTATATCTGACAAATTTACTTGTAGCTCGTGAAAGCTGGGCTGAGGCAGTAGACAACAGACACGCTATCCACGTGCTTTTTCTTGACTTCTCGAAAGCCTTTGATACTATCCCACATCAACGACTCGCATTAAATTAGAGATCGTATGGGATATCTGGAGCCGCCCTTAAATGGGTGGGTGCTTTCCTAGAAAGAACAGAACAGTGTAAACCACTGGGACGTAGCCTTTCGCTTAGACAAGCTGTTCCCAGTGGCGTTCCGCAGGGGTCGGTTCTAGAACCGTTGTTTTTCACAATTTATGTCAATGATCTACGAGATATTAGCTGAGTATGCATGGGGAAATACGAAGAAATACATAGGTGGTGGAAGACGTATTCTAGTGCAAAACTCAGAACGAAGGATAATGCTCCTAAAAAGGTGAAGGGGCTATCGCAACGGAATTGACCATGACAGGCTCAACGCGCTAACCCCGTGAGGCCTCTCCACCTCAGGTTGATCTGGTCACAAAAGACCAAGAAAATTCTTGCCTAAATGTGGCGGCCTAATGTAAAAGACCCATGTCGAAGACCATTCTGCGTGCTTTTGCTACCTGATACTGCACATTCTCTGAAAAGTTGAGGGTCATAGAATAGCGAATACCTAGGTCAGTAGCTAACGTTTTTAGTTGGATGGGCGTACTTTTCAACGTAAACGCACCATCCGATATGGATTATTTGTGGGTCAGAATACTAGATTTATCAGCAGAGAATGTCATTTGCCAATTTTGACACCACGACTCTAAGGTCTCCAGGTCTTCACGGATCTCTTGTAGTGCGGATACTTTGGCGCTTGGTGGGAAGACATTTACGACCTTTAAATCGTCGGCAAAGAGGAATGGGCGACCATGGCGCAGGCTGCTACAGATGTCGTTCACATAAATCAAAAACAGGGTTGGTCCAAGCACGCTGCCTTGCACAACACCGCTGGAAACTGTGACAGGGATGGACTCAAAGTGTGCTACCTTCACGGACTGCGTACGCCCTTTTAGGTAGGATTTAAGCCAGTCAAGCAGAGGGGTGACTACACCGTAAGCCTTGAGCTTATGTAATAGGCGTTTATGGGGACCCCATCGAACGCCTTTTGCATATCTAGGTATAGCGTAATAATCGCCAGACCTAAATCAATCGCGCCAGTGACCAGGTTGAGAAAATCAAGCTGGCAGGTTGCGCAGGATCGTGCGCTTAGAAAACCATGCTGTGACCTGCTAACGTGACCTCCTGCATTCAAGCAGGCCATAAGCGCACGCTTAACCGATTTCTTCATCACACGTGAGAGAATAGATGTGTGGTTTATGGGTCGGTAGTTGCTGACTTCCTGTACGGAGCCACCTTTATGGCGCGGTGTGATGATAGAGTGCTTCCAAGCCAATGGGTATTGGCCCTTCGTTATAGAGATTGCGAAGAGTTTCAAGAGCAGTATGGAAAGGTCATCGCCCCCATTCTTAAGTAGTATGTGTGGAATTCCATGAGGACCAGGTTTGGTGGATGGTTTTATGGTTTTGATAGCGGAACGGATGCCTTTTAGATCGAACTGAACCGTGGAGAGCAGCTAGTTTGTGGACACATCCAGCTCAGTAGTGACCGGGGACAGTTCTTCACACTGGGACTCTTTGAAGTAAGAGTTGAACATCTCACCTATAGTCCGTGGATCTTCACTTGCTTTGCAAGGGCCGACGAGTATGGAAGTGATCTTTGCTCCATAATGAGGAGTGCGAGAACGCAGCAGCCAGCTGAGTTGCTTGGCTTTGTTTGCACTGGCCATGGCTGCTCTTTCTTGGGATGTTTTAATCAATACAGACCTGGACGATAGCTGGCTCACAATCTCGTTGTCTCTCAGCACATGCGCAAAGTTGAACGTCTTGTAGTAGGAACGTCGTAGTTGCCTCAACCTTGCATGCAGCTTAGTTTGCCTCCCAACGTTTCCTGAACTTTTATTTAAAGGAGTAAATGGAGCCAATAGGTCTAGACAATAATGCAGTTCGCCATAAAATATTGCGGACGATTGCTTCAGGGAGTCGGACAGAAAGAACTGTTCCCAGTTCCTTGCTCGAATAATAGTGGCAAATGTGGGCCAGTCTATGGAGCTTATCGGCCGGTATATCTCAATGGCCTCCGATCTACTTGTACAGATTGCCGGGATGGTTGCAAACAGCGAGCAGTATACCACTCTGTGGTCGCTCCCCGGAAACTCTAGGCCTACAGATGCACGTATATTGGATATACCCAGTGTAAATATCAGGTCTAACAGGTGTTTAGACCTGGTCGTCATTGATCCATGCTGCACCCATCCTCCCAAGTTGATGCAGGCTAATAGCCTACTATACTTCGCTGGAGCAGTGGGTGGAAACCACTGGATTTCAGGAAGCTTGAAGTCGCCCGCCACAAGCTTGCATGCACATGGATGGCTCGCTGCTAGCTCAAAAGTAGTTATTAGCGCTTTGTCACTCACAGGTGATGTATCAGGAGCCCTGTAAATGCATCCAAGTAGTAACTTGGGTCCCATGGCATCAACCGTTATCCATATAGAGTCCAATATTTCGGTGTTATCTAGGACTTCGATATCAGCAGAGAAATTTTGCTGCAGATACTTGGCACACCCTCCAACTCGTTTGTGTGTACGCGAATTTGTATACAGCTTGTAGCCTTGAATGAAAAAGGAATCATCGAACGTAAAGGCACCAAACCAAATTTCGGTGACTAGCATTGCTTCAGGCGCAGCAAGGGTAGCCAAAGGGCGTAGAATATGCATCTTGTTGTTCAGCGACCTGGCATTTATTAGTATAATGGAGAAAAGTTGGCCAGTGACTCCCAGTTTTATGGATGACATAAAAGGAGCACGAAGAGCTACTGGGCCATCTGTAGAAGCTGTAGGAACTGGGTCAAAAGAAGTAAGAGCGTGCTTTTCGTTGGTGACGTATTGGGTGTCAGGATGAGCTTGTCGCGGCTCATCCCTACCTGGGATAAAAAAGGCGCGTGATGTGGTGTAGAAAGAAGGGAATTTGCCCGCTCAGGTAGTTGTTGTGGCGGTAACAACCGGTGGGATGAGGTAGGTACTCCAGAGTCCGGACTATCTGGAACATGGTGAGAAGAACCTTGAATAATATTGGGTGATGTACTAGCTGCGGAAGTCCGGTGTGTGGATATGGGACGTGTGATGGTTTCCCTGTTACCGCGGGCTATTTTCATTACCGCTAGCTTTCGCGGTTTGAGAAAAAGTTGCTCCATTATGGTTGCACTGCGTATTTGTTCAAAGTTTGTTACGACGGTATTTAAAGTTACTTCATCCTTAAAATATATTTTGATCGGTGCAGGGAATTTACTGCTTCCTTTAGGTAGTCTCTCAACACGTACCGAACGTGTTGCTAAACCAAATACTGCAAGGATAGCTCTCGTAAATGCATCCAAAGAAAGATCCTCGGGTACGTTAAGTACCTGGGTAGTATACGGCCAAATACCCCCTTTGGATGTCTGCTGGGGGGATGCCTCACACTTTCCTGTTTCATGGGTGTGTGAGGTTTGGGTAGCTGCCTTCGGTGCTTTTTCGGAGTCACCCTTAAGCGGGGCCGTTTGGCTCTGGGTGCCATCGTCGCTTCAGGTGGAAATTTTGGTTCAAGCTCACGTGTGTGTGGCTTCTGAGACGAGAATAGAACGGGAACCTGTTGATCACTATGGGTGTGAGAAACCCGATCTCCAGGCTCGAAGTGTGATGGGCCCCCACGTCGGTTCACCCTCAGTGGCCTAAAATATAGCTGTTTCAGCTCTGCTCTATTACGCAGCTCTTTACAACTTGTCATTATACTTCGGAGAGTTGATTCTTCCCTAGTATTTAATTCGAATGGTGCCGCGAATTTATTTATTCTTTTGTTCAGTCGCACAACCTCTAGTGGGTTTCTTTGGATTCCATTAACCTCAAGAATCCAGCTCCTGAAAACTTCCAAGGATGTGTCATCAGGAACGTTAAACGCAATAGTACTAAACGTAGTATTTCTTCCTTTGGTACCCGTGTGCAGTGCGGCTTCCGGCTTGGCTGTTTCTGACGCAGAGATGAATGGTATGGCCGTAGCAGGCGAGCAGTATGGTGTATTTTGCTCGCGAGGCCGTTTAGTTGGAGGAGTCGGCGTGTGTCGGTTCCAGACAGGTGATATACTAGATGCTCGCCGACCAAATTGGGGTACTTCGGGTGACCAGGCGCAGCTTGCTGCGTTGATCGTCTTTGAGAATGATGCCTCTGCGCCTTGCTCTCCTGGTCCATTTGGACGATATGTACAACCGAGTGGAAACTCGGATGTAGGCGAACAAGTCGCGGGTTTCTTCTCAGGACAACTACTTATCTCCCAAAGTCGCTTGGGGTCATGGGTATCCATAACCTCCAGTTTTAGCATTTCTGCCACCGAGCAATGGTTTTGTACCATTTTGTTGATCCCACCCTGAGCTACATCCTCTGAGACATCTAAATCAACTATGTGGGAGGCCTCCGGGGTAACAAAATCCTGCAGAGGATCAGAAGATTTTTGGTCACATCACCGCATTTCGAGCATCCATTAGTAGCGGGCTCATGGAAAAGAATAAGCAAGCCAATAGGTTTGGATTAGTCAGTGGATTGCGATTAAGTCCTTTAATTAAGTAGGGAAGACGAATGGTGGGGATCAAGGTTAGGAATGAAATAAGCGGTGCTAATTAAGAATAAGAAAGTTCGGCAAAGTTCTCGGGGGAAGCCATGCTTTGGGTATGCAGCACTTAGCTCATATACGTCTCAGTAGCATGGATGCAGTCAGAAAGCACAAATACGGTCAGTAAAGAATAGATTAGGGCAAAGCAAAGGGTTGGCCATCCAGTTGAATAGCAATCAGAGACCGAGTTAAGGAAAAGACAGGGTATGGTTTAGAAAGGCTTCTATTGAAAGAGTGGAGAAGTCAACGAGGCTTACGAGGAAGTACGCAGTCCATTAGGACAGCCGAAGCAGGAAAGGTAACGTCTCATAATTCTCAGTGAATTCGGAAAGTAGGGGTCCACCAAGCGAGACTGGGGTGGTCAGCGCGTTGGGGTTGGGACTTAAAATGAAGGTAAGAAAATGGCTAGAACCATGTAGAGTGAACGAACCTAGCAGGCCCTAGAGGTAGGGCAAACATATAGCTGAGTCTGCAAAGCTTGCACCGCTGCAGTGTCAGTCACAAAAAAGTAGTTAGAGAGAAACTGACAGGACAAGTGAGGCTAGATCACGGTAAGGCACTAAAGCTGGCCGTCTGATTGAAAGAAGGAATGGAAACAAAAAGCGAGTTAAGAAAAGGCTAGGGTCGGTGTGAGAAGCTTTTATCGATAAAGAGTGAAGCAGCCCGCGTGGCCCTCCAAGTATTGTAAACAGAACCGTTTAGTCAGCCGACCCAAGAGAAGTTATGTCTCAGAAGTCCAAGTGAATTCTGTGAGTACGAGGCTGACTAAGCTTGACTGGATTAATCGGCGCTTTTGGACTAGGGCGTACATTGAAGGTTAGGCACATTCTCCTGCCGATACAAAGCTTGAGCAATCGGGCATTCTAAGCTCTTCAATCCGCGTAGACCGCTCAAATGGCCGTGGTTTTACATATTGCTAATCTATTTCACTGCATACCCAAGGGATCTGCGATTCTTTCTTCGGAACCTTATCCTATCCTCCAATACTTCAACATATTTCAATATCTATCCTTCGGTAACTTCACGTGGTTCTGCAGCTGATCAACACATCGTATCCAGAAAGAATGTTTAGTTCCTGACCTACCGATCTGGCACAGAACAGGACCCAGGCACGCATCATTTAGCAGAAGAATTAGACGCAACGCGACTGCGAATAACAAAGCAAACAAACGTTCAACGAGAAACATAGCCTGTTACAACTTGCCATTCAATGGATTGGCGGCAGTGTTTCAGGACGTGGTGGGTTTTCGCCTGGCAAGCGTTCTCCCTATAAAAAGCCACAAATGTCAGTTTAACAACACTGTAACGTGACGAATGTGACTCGCCACCGAATAAAGTCACAGCCCATAACTTCACACTGGCAGATCAATCAGCGTCATCATTTGGCGTGCTCTTCAATTATCTTCCATTGGATCATTCAGGATTCTCAATCTATTATTTTTCGAGACATGACTGCAATATATGGCAGAGCGATTATGTCCAACCAAATGGGTCCCGATCCACTACAACCAAATCGTTGTTTGCATGTTCACCTTTGCACAGTTCCAAGCATGGACATATGGACAATTTTATACTGTCACTACAGTTGCCATAAAATGTCTGTACGGCTGTACGTACCTGATCGTGCCTCGCGTAGTCGAGAATAAAATATTTATTTATTTAAAAGGCTATAACAATAACGAGGGAACAAGTCTAGCAGTCCCTCAGAGTAGGGGTAACAAGGTTAAGTCTGCGGAGCTTATAGAGTTTAAGTCTCGGTAGCATGGAAGCAGTCAGTGAGAAACAGACTAATCCAGTGCGACAAGATAAAGGCAGGGCAGTAAAGCTGGCAGTCCGATTAGAAAAAGAAATGAAGACAGAAAGCGAGATGAGAAAAGCTTAGGGGCGGTGTGAGAGGGGTTTATTTATAACGAGTGGAGGAGCCCACGAGGCTTTCCAGGTGACATAAACAAAACGTTGAGTCAGCCGAACCAAGGTTTGTAACGTCGAATAACTTTGAGTGAAATCGGATAACAAGTGACAGATCCAGCGAGACAGGATTAGTGAGCGCGTAGGAATAGCACGTATAATAAAGACAGGAAAAAAGGATGTAACAATAGAGGATCGGCGGGTCTAGCAGTCTCTCTGGGTAGGGGAACAAGAGCGTTGAGTCTGCCTAGGGTATACCGCTTAGGCCTGGGTAGCATACGAGCAGTCAGAGGGAAAGAGGCTGGTCAGTGGGCCTAGATCACCTCAGAGCAGTGAGATCGGGCACTCTAGTTGAAGAAGAAATGTATTACCCACCCGCTGTGAATCGGTGTAAATTTACTTTCCTCTCCCTCGGTGCTGTGACGAAACGTATTGAGCTGGAGAAGGCGATGGCTGCACGCCTGTGTGATGTGGACTGCATAGCCACAATGGGAGACCTGCGGCACCACATTCGCGACCTGGTAACAGCTACTGCAGAGGAAACCAACGAGCGCGCAAACTGTAAGCGGCCTGATTGGTTTGATGAGAGCAATGCGACGATTGGCGCTTTGGTGGCCGAGAAGAATACAGCGTTTGCTGCACGTGTGGCAGACCCCAGTGCCTTGGTGGAGGTTAGCCAGTTTCGCAAACTATGACGTCGACTGACCCGGGATCTCCGTAGCACTGAAACTGCGTGGTGGACGAAGCATGCGAAGCAGAAGAAATGCTACGCCGAACGCCATCAACACAAGGAATTCCTTGACTCCTTGAGGGCGATGTATGGACCGAGATTGGAGCCGCTGAGGACGCTGTTCCGTGGTAGTTCAAACGCTACCTGCACACAGACTGCAGACTGGCGAAAACACTGTCTGTCCCTTGAACAAACGTTCAGTGATCAAATGGCCTAGGTTGGAAGACCTAACGCTGCACGGTGAGAAGGCGAGTCCGGCGTACACTCTGACACTAGATGAGACGCAGAGAGCACCTGCTCATCTGCGAACCGGCCAGTGTACCGGGGCCAACGGGATCCCGCCTGATGTATTGGAACGCGGCCGATCTGCGTTGATGATTGCGCTGCACCATTTGGTGCAACTCGTATGGATTGAGTAGGAGGTGCCGCCTGAGCTGTAGGACGCCCTCCTACTACCACGGTACAAGGGCAACGAGTGCAAGCACTGTTGCGCGAATCATGGTGTCATCAACTTGTTGAGTTTTATGAGCAAAGTATTTTCCCGAATCCTGCTCAACCGCCTCGCCACTGTGGCTGTGGAACCTTCCGTCGCGGAAGAGCAGTGTGGATTCCGTTCGGGTCGCAGTACTATAGATATGGAAATAGCGGCTCGTCAGTTGCAGGAGGAATGCAGTGAACAACATCGTCCATTGTACTCGCTTTTGGTTGATTTCGCCAAGGCAGTTGATACGGTGAACCGCAAGGTATAAAGGCTGGTGTTGGGTAAGTGTTGTTTCCCTTGTAAGTTTGTAAGTTTTATTTAAATGTCCGCACAGTGGTATGTGAGTGAGGGTGCACCTGAGTGGTGATACCTCGGATGACTTTACAGTTGTCACTGGTGTGAAGCAAGGCTGCATCATAGCTCCTGCCCTGTTCAATATATATCTTCAAGCAATGATGTCTTATGCTTTGGAAGCGGCTTGTGCTTGCGGTGTTCGTGTGGTGCACTGTATCGGTGGTGGATTGCTGAAAATCCGTTGTTTCTGTGCGAGAACTCTAGTATTTGCCTAGGCGCAGCCCACGATGAAGTACACCGAAGCCACGTTCTCCGCAAGTATTCGTGACATACTGTATGCAGGGATTGGATGGCATGCACAATCCTTTCAAACTGCATCCAATCTCGCGTGCACAAAATTTCGCAGCCACTATCGTAACCGACTTCTAACCACCGCAGTTATTCCAACTAGCTGGGAACAGCGCCTACTCAAGTTCCAGATAACGTGAAATCGGCAAAGGCCACCGCCGCCTCAGGATACACATACAGGAATGCCCCGACTTGTTCACAGCAGTTATCAATACATAAATAATAAATAATTAATTAAAGTAAATAGGTATATTTCTAGACCGGCCAGAGGCTGCACCCTTACGGTTCAGATCAATCTTTACATTAATTCGATGCTGTTGCATGTCTGCACCGTGGCATTACTTGGTATCATCTCAAGCATTGCTCGTATAGCCGCCCTCTAGTTGGCATACGTCTCATTTGAATACAATACGTAGAAACGAGAAACCGCCCCCACGTTATATCTACAAACATACAGTTCAGTAGCACCTAGGTGCCACAATTTAGCTGTTGAGTCGTATCCATCAATATCACCTTCCCATATCGTGCCACCATTAGCAATCTGCTGCAAGGCACAAAATACAACGCACGAATGTGATCCCACCGAGCAGCACGCTACACTTTCAAATTGTTTCAGTTGCTCGGTAACCTCACTAACCTCATTAGGTTTGTGATTAAGAGGTCATTTTATTGACAGCTTGTTTTCGGTTCAGCAACCGACCGTAATGCCGGAAAAGGTGCGCGCGAACCTCACGATTGCTTTTAAGAAACACATGAAACTTGCATCCTCCAGCTTTCGCGCCTCCGTCAATCATCTGTTGCATACATGTACCCACGGATTCCAGACTTGAAATTCGCGCCTATACTCCAAGTTACGTTCTTCACGCTCATAAAAAGACCCTTCAAACTGAACGAAAATCGAGCGAGACAAGTAAAATCCCTGTATCTTCATGCAATACGTATCAGTGCAGTATGTAACCACTTACCTCTTTCCAATGACGTTAGCAGTGTGCTGTACACACATCGTAATTGCACAGCAGTACGGTAGCCTCCTGTTAATTCCACACCCGACTTCCACTCGTGAACCTCACGTGAAAACACTGTATGTCTGTAAAATAAGGAGGCTGTTTCCAGTTGGAACTTTTTTCACATCATCTGCAAAATATTGGTATTTGCAATAAATTAGCAAAACTTGCGCTCCCAGGATAAGGAATCATCCACCATTGCCTTGCCTGTTATGTGCGCCAGAAGCACCGCTCCTCTACTATAGCCCAGTATAACCACGCTTTCACGAATCGCAAATCCTCCATTCCGCAGTACGTGTTCATGATTATTATTTTTATTAAAATGGTACTACAACACTGTTAATATTCTCCAGCGGCGTTATGTAAAGCGCTCCGGCGTACCTAACCAACAATGCCCAATTACCTGATTTACTGAAATGTGAGGACATCAGCCTTTCCTTTCAGTCAGCTTTTCCCGCATTCCACGAACCTGAATGTCATCGCTTTCAAAGCAAAATGTTAACTATAGTCAAATTTAGTCAAATGTATCTATTCAAACATTTGCGATCACGCGGATTTGACCTAACAGACTCAGACGCATAGCCCGCCAGAAAGCGTAGTTACCGCGTAGTACCCGGACAGTGTAACTATTTATTCAGCAATTGGATGAAAATATCCGTTCAATCCAGTTGTGCACCATGTTTTTGCCCTTTTATTTAGTTTGTTTTGCTATTGTATACTGCTGTTTCTCCACCCTGTTTTCCACTATGTCGATCCGCAATGCACGGAGGCTGTTTTCCAGGTTGATCGGATTCGGATGCTACCGCACTTTATGGCAGTTCAAGCTGCAAACTGCCAATAACTTACGATTTCATTGGCATTCGTTGCGATGTCTGCAACCGATGGTACCACTAGCTGTGCGCGGACCTGTATACCGATTACTACGCAGCGCTGGTGTTGGTTGGAGCCTGGGATACTGGTCGGTAATCAGTGACATTTGGAGACATGTCAAATACGCGACAGTATAGAACTTGGAGGCGACTGAACCCAAAGTATAATGTGCAGGCTACAAAAATAAGTAGCGAATCAAGCAGAGCGAGAACGGTGCAGCACGGTACTCAACAAAACAACTTGTGGCAACGGATTGCAGTCAGTAAAACATGGACTTTATGCAGGTTAATCACCCGTAAATCCAACGTTGCGCAATAGAAGTAGAGCTGTTTTCCGGTACACTACAAGGGCTTCTCCCTAGAAGGCTCAAAGATGGAAGCCTTCCAGGGAGCTGTTAGTAGCGGGAAACGGGTGTTAGGGATGGGTGCGTGTAGTTTCGTAGGCTTGAGTAAGGGCTTCCAACGTGGGGTGTGTAGCAGTTAATAAATAAATAAATAAATAGGTATATTTCTAGACCTGCTAGAGGCTGCACCCTAAAGGGTTCAGATCAATGCTTACATTTATCCGATGCTCTTGCATGGAAGTTGGTAAAATATATGTTCATCGTTAGCAATTGCAAATGCATTGGCACTGTTTAGTATACAGCTACTGGGTCGCCCACCTTGACATTTTTCTGGTTCCTTCGGGCGATATTGAGCTCCTTGTATTTCATTGTGAATACTTCGCGGAGGTGTAGTTTGCCTTTTCCCCTTGAAACAGAATCCAATTTGCCACAAGTTCACTTTAAATTGATCGCACAATAATTGGCCACTCAGTTGCCCCAATTGTTGTTGCGCACATGGAAGAAATTAATGAAGGAATTATAAGGCATACGAAAAGTAAAAACAATTCCGAAAAATGCAGACATAAATAGAAGCAATTTGTTAAGAGGGAAAATAAATCTGCGTGCTTCAGTAGAAAAATACCCATTAACAAAAATATATAGCCCTACTTTTATTACGCTGATATTGCTCTACGGCGCAAAATTCCAACCTGAGTTATTCTCAGATAAAAGAAAAAGCCCTTCTAAAGTTAGAATACCGCTTAAAGTAGCACCAAATTACACTTGTCTGGACGAGCTTTAGCGCCTGAATACGACGAATGCAAAAGCAACACCATGCGTGCAGTAGTTTGCGAGTTATTCGCAATTAAATGATGGTCTACGAATAAGGCCATTTTTATTTTTCGCTAAAAATCGCTTTCTGCTTTGCAAGCAGATAGCAGAAAAAAGAAAAGAAAATATAAAAAGTAGGGAAGCGGTGTATGTTCTAGATAGGCATAGCTATCCAGAAATGCTCTAATTAGCCCGTAATACCCTGCGACAACTACGGACTGCGCAGGTGGCCGAAAAGTAAACTTTGCAGGCAAGCATGAAAAATATATGCAATTAAGGGATGAGCTTGCGCGAAAACGCTAGAAATCCAGCAAGGAATATTATATCTACAAGGGAATTCAGTGGAGCTTGTAATTAACTCACGGTAAGAAGGCCACAGCATACCGTTTTCAGGGGATACTGAGTCACATAAACAACCAGTAAAATAGAGTTTAGCATTTTTTAAGCCTCTAAACTTTTCTAAAGCTTACAGCAAGGCCGCATGAGCCAGATCTACCTGAGTAACTCAGGGGATCTTTCAGATCCGTTGACAGATTTCGGCCTGCAAAATACACACATTACTTAGCTAAACATCACAAGATTTATCCCTTAGAGCCGATTTTCTATATTAATGAGGCTCTGTATCTAACATCAGTGAGCTATAGGAGCCTGTCACTAATAATAAAGAAATGAGCATGGGAAAATTTAGTAAAATTTAGCTAATTGCATTTGGGCGTGAAATCCGTTTTGGTCTGCATTGGTTGGGCATTAACAACTCTACTTCTGGTGGTTGAGCTTGCTTATACTTGAGGTATTGTTATGCCTCATGTGTAGATGCACACTATTGTGCAGTTCTTTGATGAATTTCGATTTATTTCTCTCCATTTTTAAGTTCCGAAGATAGTGCCGGCGGTGTTCATCCAGATGGCAATGTTAACTGGCACTCTAATGTCACACCGACTATTTCTTTTGTGGTTTTCCTGGCGCTGGGTCCAAGCTTTGGTTAGTTATTAGTTATGATGCTCGTTTGTACCAGAGTGCATCACGAGTATACCGTCGGGGCGGGCCGGTCGGATTGCAACACACTGATTAGTCCTAAAGCTTGGCCATCAGGACATTCCCTTTGCTACAGACACGACGGTACGCTTTGGTGGTGTAAGGCCTCCCACTGCGCTCCAGTCCACGGTCCTCGTCCCACGAAAAATACAGGCGTCCTCGACCCATGAAGCCATCCGGGCGTTTGACCTGTTTAACTTATCGGTCTAAAGCCTGGGGTTGAGGCGGGGTATTTGAGAGTAAAGGGGAACAGGGGTTTCGGGATATCCATTGCTCGGGATGTCACCACAGTTGCGGGTGCTTGTGTGATTGCTTCAGGATGGGTTGCAAGCGGTTCGACAAAGAAGCTCACTTTGAGGCGGTGGATAGACACCTTTGTTTGGTGACCATTCTGGTCGCATGACATTGAAAGGGTCAGCGTAGAGATGCTAAAGAGAGTGCCAACTGCCTCGGTGCGGAGGAAGACGTGGTTTCAGACAAACTGTCCCCTGTGCATTTGCACATCTCTAGTTAGCTCACGGGGCGGAGTCGATCGTAGTGAACCTATGCGTTGAGCTAGGGAGGACCCAAGGTTGGGCGGGTCATACCCGATGATGCGGGAGGTGTAACGAATGCCCTTGGCAACTTTAGCGTTGTGCGGTAAACAAGCTCTGCTGATGCACATTGCAACTCGGCTTCGATGCTGCTGTGATTGCCTAAAAGTACGAGCGAAACTTTTTCACTTCAGCTAGGGTCTTAGGAGGCTCAGAGCGAGGTTTTACTTTGACTATGGAGGCGTTCCATGAACCTGTTGGCGGCTAGGTGATAAGATGGGTTATGAATGCGGCGAAAGCCTAAAAGTTTGCAGAGCGTATCGAATTGTGAAGGTTTGAAATGCGTTCTTTGGTCAGTTGTGATAGTGGATGGACATCCATATTGTGGGACCCACCCATCTAAGAAGGCGCTGATAACCATCTCAGTAGCGCAGTCTGTTAAGAGAATGGCTTCTGGTTATCAGGTGAAGCGGTCGACACATATACAGCAGGCAAGGGAGCTACCAGGTCTAAGTGTACTTGCGTGAACCGGCGGTCCGTGGCAGGAAATGAAGCAAGAGGACTGCGGGTGTGTGGATGTACTTTGGAGCGCTGGCGTTGGAGGTAGTGCGAGCCCAGTTATGAAATCATCCTTTACGCTTGGCCAAACGAAACGTTCGGTGACCAGTTTCTAAAATACACGGATACCGGAATGTGATAATGCGTGTAGCGCAGCAAAAGCTGTGCGTCTGAAGGAGAAGGGCACGAGGGGTCTAGGAGGACCCGTGAAACAAACGCAGAGTATGTTTCCTTCCGTGGTTTGGAAAGGAACAGGTTGCACATGCAGCGAAGTGGACTGCAGGGTGCCCGCTTTGTCTTCGTCTTGAGCCTACACTGATGCCATGGCGGCAAGACCGATGGTAGGCAAAGACTTGAGAATGAGGTTAACGCGCGAGAGAGCGTCGGCAACGGGATTTTCGACACCTGAGACATGACGTACATCAGCAGTGAACTGCGTGCCAAAGTCTAGGTCTTTTGTTTATCGCCGCAAGCAGAGTTGAAGACGAAGATGAGGAGTTTGTGTTTAGTATAGTCCGTGAAAGCGGGGCCTTCGAATGTGTGCCGGAAGTGACGAATGGCTAGGTAACCGGCGAGCAGTTCTCTGCCAAACGTGCTGTAGCGGACTTCCGCTGGCTGCGGGTGCTTTGAGAAGAACCCAAAAAGTTGCCATTGCCCACCAAGTTGCTGTTGGAGGACGCTCCTACCGCGACGTCTGAGGCACCAGTCGTAATACAAAGCGGCGCAGTCGATTCGGAATGAGCGAGAAGTACTATGTTGGAGATAGCATCCTTAAGCTCCGCTGGGCTGCCTGTGCTCTATCAGGAAAAGCGAACTTATTTTCATTTCCTCTGAGTATGTCAGTCAGCGGCTGAATGCGCTGGACGCAGGGCAGAATAAAAGCGTCGATAATAGTTGACCCAACCACAAATTCGGCGTTGTTTGAACCAAGTCGGAGCTGGCAATTCCCTGATTGCCTAGACCTTATCAGGAAGGACCTCGATACCAGATGATGAAACGTGGTGGCCTTGAAATTCGACTGTTGATTTGCCTTGTTTGCACCTAGCCGGGTTGTCTGTGATACCGTATTGGGTCGAGCTTTGGGAGTGAGTTCGAAGATGCTAGAGGTGCTCTTGTTCCAATGAACTTACTTAAATATCTTCTGGGTAGAAATAAGCGAAGTCCAGGCCACGAGCGACGTCGTGGATGAAGCTTTGTAAGGTTTGTGCGGCGTTGCACAGTCCGAATGGCATACTTAAAAGCTCAAACAAATCGGAAGGATTGATAAGGGTGTTTTTTTAATAATGTCATTTTCTTCTACACTTATCTGCTGATAGGCGCGAACCAGATCGATCTTGCTGAAAATCATCTTACCTGTGAGGCATGCGGTAAGGTATTGATGTGTTGGATGAGATACCTATCTTGGACAGTTAGCCGAATGAGTACGCGGTAAAGCGCAAGGGCGCCAGTCACCAGATTTCTTGGGACCATCTGCAGGGGAGAGAACCAAGGGCTGTCGGTAGGGCGGATAATTCCAAGTTCAAGCAGGTGCTCAAACTCCGTCCTAGCGACCTTTAGTTTCTAAGGCGATAATCGGCGTGGACGCCATGTGACGGGGGGCCATTCATCCTTATGTGGTGCCTGACTTGGACTATAACGGGCAAAGCTGCGTTCATTGGCTCTACGAGCTTGTAATACTGTGAAAATGGGTTGGCGTAAACTAGCGATGTCTGAGGAAAGGCTAGACTGGTGTTACGGATGTGTTGTCGACGGTGATGCCACGTACGCTGAGTTTCGTTGCGGCGTCGACTGTCAGTTGGTGTTTTGCATCGACCAACAGGTCAAAATACCTGCGAAACTCAGTGCCGATGTGGGCAAAGTGGACTACAGCGACGGTGAACACACAGCGGTACCAGCGCCGAAGACCTAGGTCCAGGGTAAGCGACTGATGACCGTGGGTGGCTTATGGCCTGCCACCGGCGGCACTTTGGCTTGTTGACAAGGAAGCGATAGGCTTACCTAACATAAGGAGAATGACGCTGACTTCCGCCCCGGTATCAACTAAGAAAGGGTCTCGAAGTCATAAGCTTTAATGAAGATGAGACGACTTTGGGCTTTGCCAAAGTTCGCGGCCATTAATGGAAGGCGTGATGGATTATCCATAGCGGCGAAGCGACCAGGACGTACGCACTTAATGGCTTTATAACGGAAACGCGAGTGATAAAAGCAGCAACCTGGGGCACCAGGTTTTGTGCGACGGGGCGATGATCCAGAGGGGCTGCGGTGGTTTCGGTTTAAGGTGAGTTCCTCAATCTGGCGCTGAAACGACGCTATCTGCGATGATAATGCATCTATTGCCGAGGGCTGGCTAGTCGCGGGTGTCGGTATGGTTGCGCCTGCACAAAGCCGCTTAAGTGCTTTGATTTCTGTCTCTGGCTGGTGCAGTTCGAGAACGCTGTCGGCCTGGTCTGCAATTGCTGTGCTTGGCAAGTCACTTGCTACTGCACGGATAGCCTGAGTGCTTTCAGAAAGGTTTTGAATACGCAGCTCGCGGAGAATCCCTAGGTTTAGGTTGGGCGTGCCGATGAGCTGTTGCGTTACGCGCAACGATCTTAAGGTCGTCCGATCACTTAGTAACCGTTCACTAAATAGTTGCTGCAGACAGACCATGATCGAAGGCGTGATTCGCTGCATGACAGCCTATTTACGAGTATCCTATTTTATTACTATTGAAAGGCAAAATATGATGTCGCTCAGCTGCGAGGATATACTCTGAGGAAGGCGAGATATTAGCTGAGTATGCATGGGGAAATACGAAGAAATACATAGGTGGTGGAAGACGTATTCTAGTGCAAAACTCAGAACGAAGGATAATGCTCCTAAAAAGGTGAAGGGGCTATCGCAACAGAATTGACCATGACAGGCTCAACGCGCTAACCCCGTGAGGCCTCTCCACCTCAGGTTGATCTGGTCACAAAAGACCAAGAGGGTTTTTTGCCTAAATAAAATCAGCATAACGGCGACACATGTCTTTGGGCTATTGCAATGGCTAAATCCTTCCAAAGCTTCGGGCCCTGATTCAATTCAGCCCAAGCTGATGCATGAATTGGCCGCTGAGCTAAGTGGCCCTCTGACATGCATGTTTACAATATCACTCGACAGCTTTGCCTTACCTTCGGAATGGAAGAAGGCAATCATCTGTCCGATATTTACCGGCGGGGACAGAGTTCCGCCCGCGAACTACCTGCCTGTCAGCTTAACAAGTGTAGTAGTTAAGTTGTTTGAAAAATTGGTCAGGGATTCGGTGGAGAATCACCTGGTTAAGTTTAACCTTCTCAGTGCGGCCCAGCAAGGATTCCGTAAGGGACTTTTATATCCGACAAATTTACTTGTAGCTAGTGAAAGCTGGGCTGAGGCAGTAGACAACGGACACGCTATCCACGTGCTTTTTCTTGACTTCTCGAAAGCCTTTGATACTATCCCACATCAACGACTCTCATTAAAGTAGAGATCGTATGGGATATCTGGAGCCGCCCTTAAATGGGTGGGTGCTTTCCTAGAAAGAACAGAACAGTGTAAACCACTGGGACGTAGCCTTTCGCTTAGACAAGCTGTTCCCAGTGGCGTTCCGCAGGGGTCGGTTCTAGGGCCGTTGTTTTTCACAATTTATGTCAATGATCTACCCCATGAGCTTGGAGTACCGTCGCTATTGTTTGCCGATGACCTCAAGCTCTGGAATATTGTGGATATCTCAGGTGGCTCTGAGGCACTTCAGAGTGCCTTGGATAGGCTCTGGGATTGGTCAACCTTATGGTTGATGCTCATAAATCAGGCGAAATGTTCTGTCCTCCGCATGGGAGGTGCTAGTCCTCCCACGCGCTATGTGGTTGGTGGAAGTGAACTCCCGGTTGCCACTCAGCAGGTTGATCTAGGTATCACACACAACTCATTCCTTTATCGTGGGACAATTGGAGGAAGGCTGCTTGTAGAGTGTTCTGTAGGATATGGTTTCTTCACCGCAAACCACACCACCGCATTTAGCTTTAACCGAAACACTTAAACTAGGTCTTTTTATGTGGATAAAATGCGTCACATTTTGTTTGGTTTGTTCTGCGTACTTGATAATCTTATACCGACTTGCACACGTCGCTCATGCAAATTGTGGTAAACTTGCGTAATTGTATCGCGTGGTATTTTTTGAATAACCCGGACATTTTGTACTTATCACGGATTCACTTATAACCAATATAACTAAATATATGCTCATTTAGCGAGTATTTACGTCGTCATACGCGTTTGCTTTATTCGATATCGGCATTTTGTGTGATTGGCTGTCGTTTGACATCCCAGGTGTAGCTGCGCTTGATGTGCATGTTGATAAGGTGCCTACCTGTCTATTACCAACTACCTCGTCCATCTGGCTCCAGGAGACATTTGATATTTGTAGGAGGGGACGAGGTGCATGGTCCTTGTGGCCGTGCTGGGTTCAAAAAGTTGTTCCATGCAGTCTGTATGGAGCGAACTACGGTCCAGCCACCACCTTGTGTGCAATTGATTCCCTAAATACAGCCTGCTTGTGTTTGCCTGTGAAGGAGTGTGGGCCTGCTCCGTTGATGAAACTTGGCTCCCATCCGCAAGCCTCCCGGCCTTAATCAACCGGGTTTACACTAGAAATGGGATGTATGGTTGGAGTGTGGGTGGTACAGCGTAAGCCATCCATGGTACCTCTGCAGGCGCAGGCTTCCTGTGGCTGGCCACAGTGACAGGCAAATCCAAAACCGGATACCGCCAAACATGATGTGGTTCATTCGCCGCTCCCTCGGTGTCCAAACGGCCAATAATTTTGCGAAACCTTTCTCAGCTTTTGTGCGACCTCACTTAGAGTACTGTATCCACCTTGTCTTGTAAGGGACAAAATGGAACTGGAGAGCGTTTTGCGAGTGGGTACAAGTTTAGTGCAAGGATAACGGGGGCAAACGTATCCCGAACGTTTGCTTAGCTTGGGTATGTACTCAATGCACTATCGCAGAATTAGAGGAGACTTGATCCTCACTTACCGTATCTTAACGGGTTAGATCGGTCCAGACTTGTCCTGGCGATTCAGTCCCCCCAAGCTGCCTAGTCTCCGAGGTCACCCGTTGAAGCTGCACAAACAATGTTCTGACCGGGTAAGGACGGAAACTCGCTTGTCGCGTCTAGTTATTGAACGTTGGAACTCGCTTCCGGCGCACGTGGTTAGGCAGTCTACGGTAGAGGGTTTCCAGCGTCAGTTAGATGCTCTTGGGTGGCAGAACCAACCATTCCCCTTCTCCTAACCGACTTGTATCTTCAACTTTCCCGTCGTTCTTTTTTAATTTTCTTCTCACTTTGGAACTATCATTATTTAGCTGACATTCCTCCACTTGTTTTCTTAGGTTACCCTTCACTCTTTTACTTCGCATACACCGGCATGGCAGGGACTGCTGAGCAGGAAAATGCGGTCAGTAATTGGTTGGCCAAGGTGTGATGCCGTCTCCTTTTAAGCGTTTCAACATCACAAGCAGGCCAAGCAATTCCCGATCCGAAGGTACGCAAAATAAGGAATATTCACGGGATTAGCCTATCTTTCCGGTATAAATTGAACTAGTAGTTGAACCTCGTATGTAGGTGGCTCATCCACTAGATAAGCAATTGCAAAATGCAAAGAAAAAAGTGGTAGGTGAGAAAACAATGTGATCACAATTAAGGAACCACCTATTCGCTGTAAAGAGCACACCAGATTAATAACGCAAACTGGCGGACGGAGTGTTCTTGACTGGCGGCTGCCTATTAGTATTTGACTTAGCAGGGTACTTTAGAGATAGCGTCCTTTGGTCATTGGTTGGACTGAATGAAGCAACTGACCTCTAGCTTCGGTCATTCTAGTCTGGGGTACCTTTAAAACTGTGTTATAAAGTGCTAAATCCCGTCAACCGCTTGCCGCCGATTCGCATAGTCGAAGATACGCTTAACGAAATGCTGCATATTTAGTAACTCACTTAGATAATAAAATATCAACTCTCGTATGTCTGATGTTGCACAGAGCGCGCGTTTGAATGCTACAAGTCAAATTTAGGTAGCCTGTTTTCAGGGATGCTGTGTGAAACTAATTCGCATTCGTGAAAGTCCGTTTGAGACATTGGATTTCCGCAACTTAAAACCTAAATGCAATCTTTTGTGACAACCTTTTCGGGACCAGCTTTCGTTAAATGTCCGTGGGTCCTCCTTCATGCGTCTTATCGGCGCTCTGTCTAGCTTTTGTTAGACACAAAAACTAACACAGCCAAGTGCAGCAAAACGGTTTTGAAATGCTTACAAACTATTGCCCAATGGAGCAGCTGTGCATGCTGGGTTGCAAAAGTGTCGATACTCAAGTCGCGTTACTATGCGTCTACTTAACAATGGTGAAACATCCAAGTATTAATGCATGCAACTATATTTGTCTTAAACCTGCGCAACACTAATGCGATATAAGTAACTATAGTAGGAATTCTTCATTATGTTATAAAATATATGCATATTTTTCTGAACGCATTTGGCAAAAATACCTGCCTTCCACTGAGAGCCTCGTCCTGGACTACTCAGTTTGTCTCCTACCGTATTGGCAGGAGAACGACGGAACTTGAATCTAACGTATTATTAATATAATGAAATAAGTAATACTTGGGGTTTGTGTGTTTCGAAGCAGTTGATACATCATCGCAACCACATTTAAGTGGTTTCTTTAACAGCTAAAATTTTGTAAAACTATAGGAAACTTGTGCAGAAATAGGGTATCCATGGATTATCATGCTATCCAAACATATGGACAGCCAGCCCTCCCGTTGAAGCGTGCTTCTGGCCACTCGCGGAGAAGCAAATTGTTATGAAGATAAATGACTTTATATGTCCATGGGTGTCGTTAACTAATGGTCTAAATGCTTAACGGCGCTGTTTATTGCATAAAAGGCATCCTTTGTAACCCTACTTTCTTTCGGCGCAAATGACCTTTACAGCGCCATGAGTGATGAATAATTCGTAACCGTGGTACCAAGTAGTTACAACTCTGGGGTCGATTTCCGCGTAACTTTGTAGGACTATGCATCCCGACCGCGCGGGCGGCGAAAATGTGTGCCCTAGAGTGAGTGTTGTAACTCCCTAAATGACCAGATTTTTGGCCCATAGCAGTCTAAATGTGGACGGCAAGTTTGGCACCCAAAATATTTTCAAACGCCCTTTACGATACCGAAACGAACTTTGCAAGGTCTTAAGGTCGTAAACATCAAGCGGAACTCCACATACTAATTGTAAGTATGCCGTGCAGTAGTCGTAAGGCTAAACCCTAAATGCTTTTGATTGACCAAAACTCGGCCAAACAAAACGCAAGTTGGATGACGTTTAGTCAAGCAGTACGGTTTATTTGATCTTACCTCACCATATATCGTGCGTGCGTTACTGCCAGAGCCTCCATACTCTGAGCAGAAGCCTCGGCTTCAAATGCTATTACAACCTACCAGGGTCCAATTACGTCGGAACCAAATGTGCCACTGCTGCAGCCTATATACAACGAGCACCAGCCTTGGGGACGTGTGCTATTACAAACCACCTGGGTCGTATTACATTGAAAACAAAGATGTCACTGATGGAGCCTTTATACTAACAGCAGGATACTCATAGCCTGGTGCACAATGCAACTGACCTAGTTCCCACCACCTCGGCACCAAATATGATACTGATTGAGCCGCTATCCTAAGATCGCGAGCCTTGGAGCCGTGTGTTGATACAACCCACCTGGGTCCTATTTCTTTGGCAAAAAGGTGTCACGGATGGAGCCTATATACTACGAACACGAGCCTCGGAGCCCGGTGCAGAGTGCAACCGGCATAGTTGCTTCTACCTTGACACCAAATGTGCCACTGATGGAGCCTAGCTACCACGAGCACGAGCCTTGGAGCCGTGTGCTATTACGACCCACGTGGGTCCTATTACATTGGCACCAAAGGTGCCGGTAGTCCAGTAAATTGTCAGAAATGCTTTAATCCTGAAGGAGCGCAGAAACCGCGATAACAACTGTGCTTGGTATATATCAGAAAGCAGCGAGAAAGGTACAGCGTTGTTCACTATATCCTTGCCGCGGAAGCGCATGTCCCATGCAGGGCAGCATTACACAAAGTCGTATTCATCGGCTAAATATGATGGTAGTTTAAACTTATAGCCTACCGTCAGGCAATTGAATGAAAGTTTTTATCTGAACAAGATTTTCCCCCACAAACCTTTCTTTACTGGGCTTGCATCAATTTCGGCGCTACAATAACGTGAGAAGGGGTGTTTAACATGCACAGAATAGGTTATTCTGACATCGCATGCTGCACAATACCTCTCGTTGCGGGCAACGCGACGATTCCCTTTTGAAAACCTATCGATGAAAGATAAGGAAAAAGGTCATCAGTACCAAGCACAGGTGCTATATGATGGGGTACGGTTTGTTGAGTTGTACTCGGATCGGTGGTAGTCACATTCTGACTGACTGCGCAGGAAATCGTTATACTAAGCTGTCGCTCACCTTCTTAAGCGGGGCATGTAGATGGGTAGAGTCAACTGTGAAATCCGGCGAAGGTGAACGGCCAATAGCTAAATATGGAAAGCAAACTTTTCTTTCTTACCGGTAGTACAGTTAGGCACTGTCATTATCGGCATAGCTAACGTTTGTGAAGCGTTGACACATATCGTACAACGGGCTCCTGATTGCACACGGAAACACTTTCGATGGTAAAGGAACCGATTGTGTACACAGCGAACTGCGTCAACTACAACAGGCTTGCTGCTTGTGAAGCAGAAATTTGCGGACGCCAATGTTTTCGGCCAAGGTGGCGGTTCCTTTGCACTTTGAAAGTCGGATGAATCATCAAGTACTTCCTTGGTCCTTCGCTGAAGCTCTTGATACAGTACCGAAAATCCGAATGAATTAACCTCTTCAGCAGTTCTCAGACAATGTAAAAGATGTGTGTGGTTGGTTTCGTGGTTGGTTTCGTAACGGGAACTTTCATCGTTCGCAACTGCATGGAGCAGGTGGGTAGGTTTTAGTCCGCCAGCCATAGAATGCAAAGAGGTATTCAATCTGTAAATGGATGCACATATTAGAAACGGCTTACTTGCCAGGTACGCGTGCTGCTTGTATGCCTGTGCTGCTGTAGCATCCGAAATTGAAGTAATAAAGAAGCAAAAAGTCTGAAAACAAACTACCAAACTCAGCAAAATTGTCAAAAGGACGCCCAAGGAAGCTTTGTCGGAAATCAGACTCCATGACGTACGGCTTCGAAATACTGTTCAAATCGCTTAGCTGGTTTGCAACACATTTAAACAATTGTAATATCACATTTGCACAGAATTAACTAAAACTGCAAAGGCACAAAGATAGCCGGGAATCCTGCCATAAAATGACTATAAACTATTTATTGCGCACTAGGTTTTACGGGGTAACGGTGCTGCGACTACGCTGCTGCTGACTGGGGTCATCAATTTTCGGGTAGAGCCTGGGATACTAGTCGGGTTACAATGACACGTGTGACGTGTCAACTACGGGACAGTATAGAAGTTGGAGGCAACTGAACCTAACAGATATTGCGCAGGCTACAATAATAAGAAGCTGTCTTTTTTCGACAAGCTGTCCTTAGCGGCGTTCCGCAAGACTCTGTCCCAGGTCCGCTGCTGACTTGCCTGAGTAGTTTGAGGTACCATCGCTCTTATTTGCTGACCTAAATCTCTGGAATGTTGTTGATATCCCAGGAGGTCCTGTGACTCTTCAACGGGCTCTGGATAGACTCTGGCAATGGTCTGCGGATAACGACGTCCGGTGGCTCGTTCCCAATCTTGCTATACGTTTGTCTTACAAGCGAAATACGCTTGAATACCGGTGTTTCAACGCACATTGGTAATAGAATTTGACGTCTGTCAAATTCCTTCACACATCCAAGGTGATTTGGATAGCGACACCTATCCACAAGACATCAAGCATGACGAGCAAAGTCCAGCGAGCTGCGACCTCCCGTGCGTCTAACACTTTGGACGCTACTCTCGAGAAAACGAGAGCAGCAGCAGCATCTAAGTGCCTGAGCTGCAGCAGAAATGTCACTTCTCGGTCTAAAGCGCTGCAGTGCGGTCTGTGCGAAGGATGGACCCACACAACGTGCAGCGGCATTGAGCACGATCTTTATGAATGCCTGAAAAGAACGGCATCTTCCGCGCTAACATTCCACTGTGACAAATGCCGACTTATTGTTAACGATAAGTTCCTTCTGGCGAATCTGACTTTGGCGAGAAAGACAGATAATAACGCCGCATTGGTGACGCCCGTACCACCGCCGGTGACTCCTCCATGCATCCATACTGTGCGCAATCGAAGCCGCTCCTCCTCCGCTTCATCAGCGGACACACCAATGCATAGTTCACAAGACAACCGAAAAAAGCCGTCTGTCGGCACTCCAACTGCAACTGCGACCTACGCAGCCGTGGCCAGCGCTGGTGCCGCAAAACCACCCGGCTGGGTCCAGGCCCCTAAAAAGAAAAGTTGTAAGACGGTAAACAACGACAAATCGAAATCACCGTCTACAGTGTCACAACTAAAGTCTGTGCTAAACAAGGTAACACGACTTGAGAAATTGCTAGCCGAGAAACCGGCCTTACCGAAACCGGTGAAGCCAAGCGATAGCAAGTCACCACGGGGACGGCTATGCAACGTCATGATTTTCCACGCACCTGAGTCGACTGATCCCAGTCCCCAGGTACGCTATGACCATGATGTGCAATTCTTGCAGTCTCTAACCGACAAACTACTGGATGTTGACGAACCCGGGTTACGAGTGAAACAAGTCACTCGTCTGGGGAAACAAGTTGATGGCAAGTGTCGGCCTCTGCGCATCGCGTTCGCCGACGAAACTGCCCCAAGGTTAGTACTGTCCCGCCTCGGTCGCCTAAAGGGGATGAAAATCCATGTCCGGCCAGACCTTGATCCTGCAGAATGAGAGCAGCTGCAGTCTGCCGTGATCGAACTGAAACGACGCACGGACGCCGGTGAAACTAACCTGCGTATCGTAAATTTTCGCACAGTTGCCCGGATACCCCGAATCTGGGTAAACAGAGCAATGACGCTTCAAGCTCGCCCAGCGGTTCCTACCGCGGATTGCGTGTAGCGTTCATTAATGTATGCAGCTTAATGAACAAGCACGATGATCTGATCCGCTTCATTGCTTCACGTCGGCCAGATGTGGTTGGTTTGGCTGAGACGTGGTTGACATCTGAAGTGACAAGCGAAGAAATTGCGATCACGGACTATTCGTGCTTCCGCTGTGATCGACAGTCGAATAGCCGCGGTGGCGTCCTACTTTACCTCCGGTCTACCCTGTGCGGGAGACTCTTGAGCACCTACCGAAGCATTGACGGTCTATGTGAGCAGCTGTGGTGTTCGATCCACCTACGACGCGGCGAACTGCTTGTGGGTGTGGCATATCGTAGCCCACTGAGTAACGGATAGGATTGGCTCACACACGTTCAAAACCAAATGAGTCGCCCGCAGTTCCTGCTCACTGGCGACTTTAACCTTCCTCGAATCTTATGGCCTGAAGTTCAGCTTCTCCCTGGCCATAATGAAGTGGAGACAAGATTCGCCGAACTGGTACTGGAAACCGGAACGGTGCAGCACATCACGCAACCCACCCGCATAACCCCGCGCTCAATGCCATCATGCCTGGACCTGCTGCTAACCAGCTGCGAACAAACAGTGCATGACATAGAAGTTCTTGAGCCCATGGCGGCCAGTGATCACTCGACAATTATGGCCACTATAGACCTGCAGCTTCCATGTGTGCGTCCAGTGGCGCCAACATACAACTATTGGAAAGCTGACTTCGATGGCCTCATTCTAGCTGCCAATCAGCTTGATTGGTCTATGCCACAGGATTCATCCGTTGAAACTTGCTGGGCAAACATTAAAGGGGCAGTGCACTCATTGTGTGCGCAATTTGTACCCCTCAAGACTCGGAAAGTTGGACCAATGAAACCCCATTGGTTTGACAAAGAGTATAACCGACTGTCTCGACAACGGCGTCGACTATGGAATGCGTTCCTCCTGTCTGGCTCTGCCGATGACTATGAGGCATACAAGCGACAACGAAACTTGTGCAACAGCACAAAGACGCGAAAACGCCGTCAGTTTGAGGAGCAGCTTGCTTGCTCAGCTAAAACTGCCCCGAAGCGCATATTTGCGTACGTGAAGCGACGCCTGAAGTCTGCAGGTGATGTGCCGGTGCTAGTGGGTTCGGACGGACAACCACTAAGTTCAAGCACCGAGCGTGCGTCCGCATTAGCGGCGCACTTCGCTTCTGTATTCGCAACTAACCAAACCTGCGCGCCAAGCTCTGCCGTCGCCGCACCGACTGAGCTAACCGACTTGATCTGCGACGTCGCGGAGGTACATGGGCTAGTCAGCTGCCTAGACAGCACGAAGCCAGCTGGACCGGATGGTCTCCATCCGCTGATCCTCAAGTCCTTGTCAGCTGTGATCTCACCTGCTGTAACCGACCTGTTCAACCGATCCCTGTCCATAGGCTGCGTGCCTTGTGACTGGAAATGCGCCGTTGTCAAACCGATTCCAAAAGGCGGTGACACACGCAAAGTGGAGAATTACCGCCCTATTTGTTTGACCGCAGTATTGTCGAAAGTTCTGGAGAAGATTGTGAAGAAGAGACTGCTCCAGCTACTGGAGACCAACTCTCTCCTGACGCCTGCACAGCATGGTTTCGTGAGAGGCCGCTCGTGCATCACTAACCTGCTGCTAACATGGCATGAATGGTTGCAAGCAGTAAACCAACGTAAGTCAGTCGACGTGGTATACGTCGATTTCAGTAAGGCCTTCGACAGAGTGAATCACGAGATCCTCCTTCAGAAACTGAGGGAGTGCGGAGTCGGAGGCTCGCTGCACCAATGGATCCGTGACTTCTTAGTTGGACGGAAGTGGAGGGTGCAAGTCGACAGCCACCTGACCGACTGGTACCCGTCGACGAGCGGCGTTCCTCAGGGGACGGTGCTTGGCCCCATTCTCTTCCTGATTCACATCAACGACGTGCCCAATCTCCTTCGGTCGCCGTGTACCTTGTTCGCGGATGACCTGAAGCTATGGAGGGTGATCCATACGTCGGACGACTTTGACATACTTCAGCAGGACCTCGACCGCCTCTCCATGTGGTCCGCCGAAGTAAGTTTGCCTATCAACTCGGCAAAATCGCTACTTCTGTGCCTCGGTAAAGGTGGAGCGGGCCGATCGTACACTCTCGACGGCCAAGTTCTACACCCGACGCATTGCGTCAGAGACCTTGGCGTTATACAACGTTACGACATGAAGTCACTGGACAACACGGACAATATGTATCGCACAGCATTGCGTTCGCTGTGGGCGCTGAAACGTAGCTTCTGCACCTGGTCGAAAGAGATTGCCACTCGTCTCTTCACATCCATTGTACGACCGGTGCTAGAATACGGCTCACCCGCCTACTGTCCGTTGACGAAAGGCGAGATACACAAGCTCGAAAGAGTACAACACATAGCCACACGGCTCATTCCCGGTCTTCAGGGTGTGCCGTATGAAGAAAGATGCAGACAATTGGGTCTGTATACTCTAGCCTACCGCCGCGTGCGAGTGGACCTCATCATGACCCATCGGGTATTGCATCTGGGTGCTTATCCGATGCTGAGGCCACTGCTCCATGTCCGTGCGTCAAGCAGCACACGAGGTCACCAGTACAAACTGGTAGTCCCTGACCTCAAGTGGGTAGCTCATCCCTTGTGTCTTGAGCGGCGAGTGGTGAACATGTGGAACCGTTTGCCCTCGCGGATAGTAGAAGCGAACTCGGTGTCGGAATTCAAACGATTCCTGGACGCGCACTTTGCGGATGCCAGATTCGACGAAGCCTTCACAGGAAACTGACGAAGGAATCCTTCAATGATTATAACCCATGGAGCCCGTTAATCCACCAACTGCAGCTTCCGAAACGATGCCCATCCGTAATAGGCGGCGGAGCTGGTGAAGGACTCCATGTGGTTCATCCAAGAATATATCGTAAGTACATGGAGATTTTTTCTATGCTTGTAAATATTTTACTTTTTCACCTGGGCTAGCTCACTACTACAGGTAACACTGTGTCAGTGGGACATGTCCTACATTGAGATATAGCTACATAGATGTTCAGCATCTTTCTCGCTATCATGACAGTCAAGTCTTAACCGGGCAAACCCTTCATTGCTGCGTATCGGAGCGTTTGCTTCCTCCACAAGTTATGTGCTCGATGGGAGTGAACTTCATCACGTGACTCGTCAAGGAGATCTTAGTGTCGTCCACTGTTCCACACTACATTCTAGAGACAACTGGAAGAAGGCGACTACTAATTTCCATCTTCATACTTCGATTCTATTTTCTGTACTTTTCCACACCATTGGTGTTATTCTGTTTTTGACTGATTACCCTTGCTTCGCCGAAAAACTCGTCAGCACGCCAACTTATACCAAACGCTGGACTGATTACGGAAAGTTGAACCTTCTCATTTCCGCTAACAACTGGTCACCCGAGCCCCAATCGAGCGCCGACAGCGTGTGGTCAAGATTTTGCCTTACCCTACGTGAACTATGCTCCACTACGACGACGTGCAAAGAAGTTTCCATAGGGAAGAGACGCCCAGCACTCATC